>ML780210.1:442616-490021 GCA_009831015.1 Picea engelmannii
AAGTACATCATCCTTCTTCTCTTGTCCATTCAATACTTTAGAACTAGGGAAAGAGTAGTATTCTGTCACTGTTTGTTCCAGATCCAGGTGGATCTGGGGAGATCGGTTTGTGTCCGCACTTACGGATTTATCCTAAAACACAAATCTCCTCAAAAAATTTATTTTTCCTAAAAATGATTGAATTTCCTTTACATTTCTAGGAATATTTATAGTGTCTATAGCTTTGACCCTTTTGGGATCGATTTTAATTCCATCTCAAGACATAATATGTCCTAGGAGTTTACCTTCTTGCATCGCAAAATGAGATTTCTTGGGGTTTAAGGACAAACCAAATTTTCGGCATTTCTCGAACATTTGCTTGAGATGTATCAGATGATCTTCATCGGATTTAGAAAAAACAGTCAAATCATCGAGGTAGATAACCATGAATTTATCTCTCTCGCCAACGAAAGCAATATCCACAGCGAGTTGGAAGGTATCACCTACATTCATCAAACCAAAAGGCATTTTGTCATACATAAATGTCCCCCAAGGGGTGGTGAAGGTTGTTTTTTCTTTATCGTGTTCGTTGACAGCAATTTGATTATAACTCGAAAACCCGTCGATCATGGACATTCTATTTTTCCCAACCACTTTTTCCAAAATGTGATCCATCTTGGGTAGCGGATAATTGTCTTTGAGAGAGGATTTATTTAGATTCCTAAAATCTACACACAGTCTAATCTCCCCACTTTTCTTTCTAATAGGGACCAGGTTGGCTACCTAGTCAAAGTATCTCAAGGGTACGATTATTTTTGTGTCCAGAAGTTTTTTTATTTCCTTCTCGACCACAGGAAATGAAATGGGATTAATTTACTTGAGTTTCTGTATAAAAGGTTTAACACCGGGTTTTAAAGGTATCTTGTGTTCGATCGTAGTGGTGTCGTAAGTTCTCAGCTCGTCATAAGACTAGGCAAACACATCTTTATATTGTTCAAGTAAATTTGCATATTTACCTTTTATTTCAGGAGGAAGGTACTTTAATATTTTAACTATTCTAGGCTCCCGTTTGGTCCCTATATCGCAATCTTGAACTTCTTTTGGTTGAGGCTACAAAGTATATTTTAAGGGCGTGCCATTTTGGTCAAACAGTCTTTCCAAAGGGATTAGTCCTTTTGGAATCTTATTGTTTTTTAATACTAACATACGATGATTCGTGATCTTTTCTTGGAATTCTTGAGGATCCTCCCCCTCTTTCATAATTCAAGTATGGTTGTTTTGGTTTTCTTGGTCAATGTGAGTTTCAGTGAAATCATCCACCATTTCAAGGAATTTTCTGATTTTTTCATCATCTTCGAACACCTGCCACTGTTGAATGTTGTTCGGTATGGAAGGCCTGTGCCTCACCTCTATATGGTACTTTAGTTTGAAATTCATAGGGGGTGCAAAGGTTGAGGTTGCTTTGGATATTGAATCGGCATGTAGGTTTTCCACGCATGGAATGTAATGAACATTTATTGATGAGAAGAAATTTCCAATTAGATCCCAGGCACAATTTCTGTAAGATCTTAATCTCGGGTGCTTGGCCTAGTATTGTCGATTTATTTGTTTCAAAATCAGTTCCATATCTCCATAGACTTCCAAGTTCTTAATGTTTAGCTTCTTGGCAGCTTCTAGTCCCAATACTAGGGCTTCATACTAACATACATTATTCGTGTAGTCTATGTCCCACTACAGTCTGTAAGAAAAGGGGATAACGAATTCATCCTTGGGTGCTACAAACAACACTCCTGCACCTGCTCCTTCACATGACGAAGCGCCATCAAAAACCAATTTCCAAATTCCAGTGTTATACACATTTCCATATATCCTTTCTGATTTATTTTCATCTATATGACTTTCTTCTGTACAATTATTTACGCCATCATCGAAGGATAAAATACAATTTTCCAGGTCCTGTTCGGCGACATAAACAAGGTAATTATTAGGATGTTGCGGATCACTTATTGTATATTCCAACCATGTTTCCCTGTATAACTAAGTGAAATGTCTGCCAAAAATAGGAATAGTGGCATAGGTTATGTCCAGCTGAAGAGATCCCCCGAGCTTGGCTCCCCAAGATCTAGATAATAGCAAGCCATACTTTGGAGGTATATCAGTGAAAAATACATCCATTAGAACATTTTTTACTAGAAATTGTGCGAGGGTTACCACTAAGTCTTTAATCATGCCCATACTTAACTCTCCTTGAATCGAAAGAATACAGATCCCCATATGGCCTGGTGATTTTGAGCCCTACTCTGTCCATAATAGACTTGGGCATTACATTATGTGAGGCTCTAGAATCTAGCATGCAATTATGCAGCAGATGATCGTGCATGTTTAGTGTAATGTAGAAGGAGGCAATGACATCCCTGCCACCTTTGAAATGCGGACCAAAAATTACGTTAGGCTTATCGTCTTCCAAATTTATCACACCGGACTGACTTTCTAAATCTGAAAAAATTATCATTTTGGTTAATTGTTTTCGATACACAGGATTCTTTGCCAATTCAACCAGGGGTATTGGTATCTTGATCTTATTTATCTCATTTTTTAGGCTAAAACCTCCCACGAGTTTATTTGTTTCTTTGGTGGGAACTTTGGTCTCCTTCGTTTCTAACTTATTTGTTTGTGTTGCTTTATTTTCAGCTAGTTTTGTTTTTGAAGTCTATGTTCCGATTATTTTAGCTTTCCCATCTTGGATCTCAACCTCTTTTGTTTTGGCATTCTATGTCTTAGCTTCTTTCGGAGCGGGCTCATATGTTTCACCTCTTGGCAGAACTTTCTTTGGTTGAGTAGTTGACACAAGTTTATTTTTTGGCCTCAGATTGTACTTATGTTGAAGCTCGGCCATTATAGTATTGGCTATCCCTTGATAGGTAGAATCACCCATATTATTTATGTTGTTACCTTTATTTGACGGTTGTTCTGTGTTCAGAGACCTCTCATAATATTCCTTGGTTAGGTGAGGTTGTAAACAATCATCGCCCAAATTGTTAACGTCTTCTTCTAAATCCTCAAACTCTTGCAAGTCATTTCCTCCTATAAAATTTTCATTTTTTAAAGGAGTTTGAATTTTTTGGTCTTCATTTTTAATCTGTCTTTGTGGAATTTGAAGATTGGGGTTTCTTCTGAAATCTCTCTTAATGAGTTGATCTACTTTGGATTGATCTAGCTCCATCCTCAAAATTTTATTAGAGAGCTCTTTTATTATCCTGGCCATATCATCTTAGGACCTTCCTGATCCTGAAGGTCCTACCCATTCTTTAAAACGTTTGGTCTCTTTGTTCCCCGTTTCTACTTTTGTTTTTAGTTTTCCAGAAGCCATCATGTTTGAATCAATCTCCACGGTGTCATCTTGCATTTGGGTTAGGTCGGCCCCTCTCCTTTCTCTCAGTAAGAGTGCGAAATCAGGTTCGAAGGCTCCCACAAAGGTTACCTTGGCTACAGGTTGAGACAATTTAACTTCGACTGGGATCTTATTATATAATTTGTTAAATCTTTGAATGAATTCCATAATGGTTTCTGAACCTTTTTTATTCAAAGATCCAAACTTAGTCAGATAGTATAAATGGTCCTTCCTTTCGCCCCATTGTCTAAGAAAGGAATCTTCGAGAGCATCATAGGATGATATTGATCCTGCAGGCATAATTCGAAACCAGGTTCTCACCTGACCTTTGAAATTCTGGACAAAAAATTGTGAATACACATCTTCATGTTCAAGACCTAGGATATCCGCGAATTGATCAAAAAAATTTATGTGTTCGGTTGCGGTGAGGTCTCCTTCCCCTGTGAATTTAGGTAGGTTTTCCATGTAGTTTTCAGGCAGGTCATGAATAGGTACCGGGAGGACTAGAAGAGCATATCTGGAGGCTACTTTAGCGAAAATACTGGGAGGTGGGGGTGGCCCTTGGCCCCCCACTCCTCCTCCTGCAATAACCCCATCTCCTCCTCCCCCCCGCAGCAGCCCCCCCTCCTCTGGCAGCCGCCATAGATACTCTAGGATAGGAAACTGGTACATTGTACAGAGGGTTTTGGAATATGTATAGTGAATCTTTAGCTTCTTCGGGAGACGAGAAAGCTGAAAAAGGTGGAAACGGGATACAGGGGTTGGGTTCCTCTAATTTGCAAGAGATGTAAATGGGAGAACCCGCAGGTGTGGAATCCGAGTATATGGTATACTCTTTGAGACTTAAGGGGGTCAGAAAATATAACCGAAGAGTTGGAGGGATATCAATCGACACAAGTTTTACCAAGATATTTCGATTTCATTTACGCCAGAGGTAGTCGGATGAGTTTCATATTTAACTTCGTGGAAGACTAAATCTAGGTTTAGGGTTTCGGTCTCAACTGATTTGGCTGACGTTTCTCCAAAAAGGGTCTTAGGGGGGACTTCTTGCGAATCTAAAGTTTCAAGAGGAACCTTCACCTTAGGTTGTGTGTGCCTAAGTTGGTAGACTGTAGTAGTTGGTTTAAGGGAACCTCTTGTTTTTAATATTTTTTCGGGGTTGGAAACAGGCGTGGTTTGTTTACCATCTGGGTTTTGTCTGGTGTTCCTTCGACCAGATGCCAGCTTACTTAATCATGGAGTCGCCAAGTGAAAAGTAAAACTTAGACTTTAGAAGGTGTCCACTCTTTGTTCACTATCAAAGAATAGAAGCTTGCAAATGTCGTTCTCCCAGGGAAAATGATTTCGTATCTCCGTCCCCGGCAATGGCGCCAGAAAGATGTTGTTCCAGAGTCTGTACTTAAGGCTATGAAGTATAGAGTATAGGCATCCAAAAAAAAAGGGTGAATGATAGAAAAGGGAAAGAACAACTCTCAGGGAAAGAATCTATGGTTGATTTCTGAGTTGTCTTTGCCTAGCTTCCAAATGTTCTTGGATGCCTATATCTCGTTCAATGGCTGCCCATGAATGTTCGAGTTCTACCCGGGTAGTGGTAGTCTTTAGTATGGTATCAAAGAGGTTTAAAGTAATGTTGGCCTGATCTGAAATACCGTGTTCAACGTTGGGCTATCTTACAATGGGCATAGTCATGAAGGAACGAGGTTTTAAAAGGTTTGATGCTTCTTTTTTAGAATGTTGTTTCAATTTTAGACTGTATGAGAAGGATTTTTCGGATCCGAATTAATAGTAAAACAAATACAAAGGCATTTTCCTGTAACTGAGTTAATTTTGAAAGGTCATGCATAAAATGAAGGAAAACATTAAGTTGTCAACAATGTGAGGCTTCAATCAAGGAAGAATCTCACCTTGTAACAGAAGAAGAAAATAGACAAGAAAAACATTGACGAAGCATAAAATATAGAAATCTAAAAAATTCATAGGTCTTGTACCTGCTGATAGTCGATACAGAGGAAAAATTGTAAACGATTAGATGACTAAAATAATTGATCACCACAGTAGAGATTGTACTAAATTGCATCTAAGCATTCATCAAATATACACATGAGAAATGAAACTAGGTATGAAATAACAACGAAAATCACATAACTCAGTCTTCACGGAATCTGGAATCTCTGAATTGCTTTCTATTAACTCTGGAAAAAGAAAAAATCTATCTATTACAATCAGCCAAAAAGAAAAAATCATGCGTTCTCTCTTTCAAGATTATTCTTATACAAAAATTAAAACGTTTCGAATTCCAATCATTCTAGAGTTTCAGTTACAAGTGAAAAAATGAAGCGTTTCATTTCTTTGTCCTTGGTCTTCCTCTATACCGGCAGGGTGCCCTCTTTTCTTTGTTTCTCTAGCCCCAAAAATAGAATGGAATGAACATATGTCATTATTTACCCCCGGAAGTCTTCCTTTTCCCCTGCTCAATGCAATTGACACATCTTTCTATCAACTGGGCTATCAACTTAGAAGGTTTTGTTTGGTTGTCAGCCTCAAAAGTATAGAAATTTTTTGCCAATTGTGGAAATCTCTTTCCTACTTGTCTATCCTCTGTGATAATAGACAATAATTGTAGGTTTGGCTTTATCAGCCATTTATCCACTTGGACCATATCGACCTGGCTTATCTGGGACAATTCGACTTGCTCTCTTTCCACACTTTCCCTGATATCCAACAAATGTTTGGCTATGTCGATTTTTCCTAACGTTCCAGAACTACTCTCTTTATCGAGATATAATAATTTTTTATTTATCAAGCCAAATACCTCTTCACAAGCGTCTCTCGTATCCTTAGCCCTTTTCCTGCTCTCGGATATATTATGGTCCCATGTCTTCAGCAAGATATTACCTCTGGTTTGCTCTGGAATGGACAACCTGGAACTAATGACCACTTCTTCCTTTGTTGTCATTGTAATAGCCTCCTGGAAAGCAACACGAGTCACCCCAGCTTCTCTTTCTCTCAAAGATATTTCCTTTAGCACTTGATCTATTGTTTGAAAGTGGTTCTGGACGGCTTCTACTTTAGAAAGTAGATTATGTTGAGTTGTTACTACCTTCTTTCGGATTTATGTAGCTTGGGATTGGAATGTTGTTATGTCTATGACCTAGTTCTCAAAAAAAATCAATTTAGACTGCAACTGCCTTATTTTCTCCTCCTGTTGATTTACCTGTGTTTGGCTCACCTGTGTCGACTGACGCATCTTCTCAAGATCAGATTTGAGTCATTTGATTTCCTGTTGATCGGTTGCTCTGGGTTGCTTGATGCCTTTATTCAACTCATCCCTAGCATTCGCCTCTACCATTGCTACCCGAGCTTCCAATTTGTTGATCAAAAGGTTCTTTTGTTTCAGTCGTGCCTTCAAAGCTCCAACTGAATATTGGTTGGCCATTGCATAAGCCCCCAATGTTCTTGCTACCTCATCGGCGAAATCGTCCTCCTCCAAGGATTCTCCATCTGTTAAGATTTTGTATCTTTTAGTTGTTTCACCCGCTCTTTGATATGTTTCCTGCTTCACCACGACCTTCCTCTTTTTGCTAAAAAAGAAATCACTAGGAGGCAGTTCTTCCATGGATTTGGGTGTTATATCCTCTTTGAACAATACTTTTGTATCGGGGTTTCCCTTTGTGAATTGTAAGGGTATAATGGATTGGATGGGACTGTCGATTTCCTTGGTGACTATATTTGGGTTTCCTTCTTCTTGGTTAGGGATCTCTTCTTCCTGATTCAAGATCTCGATTTCCTCTGTCTTACCCTGATACTCTTGCTTTCTAGGGTTTGCGCCCGCTGAAATTTCACCTTCTTCTTGATGTGTAACCGGAGGTTTTGAGGTTCTGCCCTGTAAAAATTCAGGGAGGCAACTTCTTCGGTGCTCCTGAAATTTATAGAAATCAACCATATCCCTGGGTGGCAGATCCTAAATTTGACTTAAAACTTCAGAGTAATATCTCACCCCTCGGAAGATTTCATCATGAGGTGAGTCTTCATGATCATATCTTTTCAGACCACAACTCATCATGTGGTTACTCACAACCTTATTAGGGTCATTTTTCTTAAACTCAATATCTACTAATTTCATTTCCTCCAGGGTCATGGCCTCTGCTCTAGCATGGCCAAAATCTAATAAAGAATATGTACCGATGTGAATGGGAAATGGTGACCATACCTTATTTGATACTCCTTTGAGCTCTTTGTTTATCCCCCCAAGTACAGTCTTCCTAGCGATCTCATGACATACTAGCTTATTTGGTAAGAATCGCGGTAGAGCATATGGGGGAACAGAGGTGCCAAAAGCCCTAATATATGAAAATTTTGCTTCTATATACCAATCTTCCATGCTTCTCAGGTTGGTCGTGATGCTATCTAAAATCCTGGGAGGCGACTAACTAAAAATGGAGACATGCATTGGAACCATTACCCAATTGAAAATCTCGTATACAAACTCTTTGGCTTTATCCTCCCAAAGTTTTGAGTGGTATACATGAATAGGCTCTGCATCAGTTGGAGTCCAACTCCATTTCATTAATGGGAAAGGTGTCCTGATGCAAATAGCGTCCATGATGTATGTAGACATAAAAAATGAAGATGCTTTCCCGCTCACCTTTTGTGCTCGATACTCTGTAATTCGACTAGCCAGGCTATCTGACAACCATTTAGCCCAGTCGAAAGAAAATCCCTCAACTACAGAATGAATAAGTGGTACCCATGGGAGAAAAAAAATTAGTGGTGTCCTCCTTCCCATACAGTTTGCAGGCCATCATTGTATTATACATGAATTGTGGAACTAACGACAATATTGAATAAATTCCATGAGTATCGACCCTGAATTTCACGAGGTGAGAAACCTAGTCCTTGATTAAATTAGATAAGCTTCTCCCAAACTGCTCGCATTCCTTCATTTTGAAACCCTCTAGAAATTCGGCATTGTGAGTAAGGTTTGGCGTGGGAGACAATTTATACATTTCCTGTAAATGCTCTTGTTGGAATGTCCCAATTGCCACCTTCTTCTGATTGAATATCGTCCTAGTCAGGATATCCACATGGTCCAGCGCCCAACTGATCATATCATAATAGGGAAAAATTTGCGTCCTTACTGCTATCTTATGCATTTTTGACTGAGCAATGATTTGGTATTTGGTGGACAAGTCATCTTTCTCGTTATCACTAGAATCGTCTGAACAATCTATCCTCTCGGAGTGCAGAATATTGGAGACATACGTCCACATTTTGATAGTATTGATGCTTCTAGGTGAGGTGTCAGAAATGATATCTGAACCTTGACCTGGACCCTCGGCAACTGCCCTGGACGTTTTTCACGGAGCCATGGTATGGAACCTTGCAATTAGAAACCCTGTCACAAGAATAAAAGCACAAATGGGGCTATCTTGGTAAAACTGGCTCTGCGCAAATTAGAAAGAAAACATAAGATAATGATGGAAACCTCTATGCTTCGAGCACTTAAATCTGTACGAGTCTTTGCTGACAGCTCATTTAAAACATTTAATAGAAAGATTTAGAAACAAAGAGGGATCTTATTATCAATCATTTCACTGAAATTCTAATAAATGCCATAAATTTTCGAAAAATTGTGACTCTGGAGGATCGCAACAACATTTAATTTTCAGTCTGTAGGTTTGTATGGGTTGGAGGTTGTTTAAAGTGTTAATTTATCTAGTTCAGCCTTTTTATTAAGAGTGTTTAGTCCTTAATCCTCCTTTCGGCGTTCGTAGCGTCGGGTGATTTTACCCTTATTCTTCGAGCCATGAAACCCGAAATCGCGATAGCGCAATTTTGTAAATTAATTGTGATCTGGATTAGGATTTTAAATAACCATGATTAATTTGTGAATATCATGACTTCGGGGATCAGAGCCACAAATGTTTCATTCTATGAGGTAGCAATCAATGAGTCGTGAAATCGCGATAAAGATTGCCACGGCTTAAAAATGTCTGCACTCCGTCATTTACCAGATTGACTTAACATGACTTCGCAAATTCACATGTCGGAGGTTCGAAGGACATTCAACATGTGACCCCCGTGATGCGAGAGCACGAGGTAAATAAAAAGGTGATTAAGACCAAACCAACTATTCTCCATTTTGTGCTTCGGGATACTGGGGCTTTGGTAGGTATAATTGTGAGATCTACGAGGTCCCGAAATCTGATTTTTTAGGCTTATGTGTATCGTTTCATTACTTAGAAAGTAGGCAGCTCCAACCTTGATAACTAGAGTATTCGAAAAAAAACAAGTGTTTCGAACAATGGGCATGTCCATGAAACTGATAGCCTCAATATCTCAAGAGTGTTCCAAGTAAAGAAACCATAAATTCCACTTCCTTAAGCTTACACATGTCATATAATAAGAAGAAAGTGAAGTGAAAAAGAAGAGTGTATATCTTGTCTCTCCACCGGATAGGTTTTTTGTTCAAAGAATGAGACATATAGTACGAAAAACAAAATCAACAAGCTCCTAAGCAAGAGGGATCCAATAAAATATGTCACAAACTAACCCAAACAATGCTTATCTTTTATGATTATGAATAAACTTATTTTTGGCTTCAAGGGGTGTTGAAGAGTGCAAGGCCCAATAGATTGACGAGTTACAACCCTCCAGGAATTGACATCTTGAAAATTACTATCATGGCTAAAAATTAAATAATGAAGATTCGAAATTGGAATATTAGAAGTTGCATTGAGATATTCCATCAAGGTACTTACAAATCCCAATCATTTGAATGGATTCAACATGAGATAAGTGTATATTTCTCAACCATGATAAAAATAAGATTTCTCAAGTATGTAACCATAAAGAGTGACCAAAAATAAGCAAATATGAAGGATGGAAGATACTCTTCAGGAAAATATCGGGTCTGAAAATTGATTGGATTGAAAATGCTAGGATTGAGACCTTAGTCGACCAGTGAGTTGGGGAATAAAAGGATTGGTTCCCAAGTAATTTTCTTAAAAATATATCAATAGAATATTTAAATAATAGTGTTTCCCACAATTTCCAAACATGCATCTAGACAATATGATTGAATGTCTCTTGTTGTTGTGTATGAAAGGAAGCTTGGGTGAGGAAAGATGCAAGATAAAAGATGAAACTCCTCTTTGAAAAACTAACTAATTAGAGCATAAGACCTATGCAACCAATGATTAGAAATTAAAATTAAAAGTGTTGAAATAAAATAACTCAAAGTAAATTAAAGTAAGTTAATCTCACTATGCTAAACAAATCTATATAGAAAATTTATGCTGGCTTAAAGTAATCAAAGAAAATAGTGAATGTGAAAGAAATTATTTGAACAACTCCAAATCCAAAATAATCATCCAAAGAAATGTCAGGAATTGGAATGGTTTCAATGTCAAATAGGCAGAATTAGTGACTCAAACATTCCATTTACTCTGTGTAGGACAACATGTCCAAAACTCATAAGAATCTCGGTCAAACAAATTATTCCATATTAGAATCATGTGGATATGAGATGGAATAGATATGAGTGTCCATTTTCATCACAAGAGGGAATAAATAGTATCATTTATAAAATATCCCACTTATGAAATATCTCAATGCTTGAAAAATGATATCCATAAAATCAATGATCTGAAAATTACCCAACACACAGAAAAATTTGAGGATGAGATGAAGTAAATTGTCCCCATATCAAAATTAAATTGAAAAAAATAAAAACAAAAAAATCCAATCAAGGGAAAATTAGTGTGCAATCGTTCTATTTCTTTCCACCTCTACTCAAAATTCAATTATTGATCAACCAACAATAAATAAAGAGAAAATTAAAAAACTAGAACGCAAAGATAAACTATGAAAAGGAAAGACACTAATCTATTCTACCCTACTCCTATCCTACACTACAAATTGCAGAAAAAATGAACTATGTAAAGTAATAATGTCAATGTAGCCATCCTTGTAATCTGAATCCTGCATACATACGTTCAAGACAAAATATTAGTGACAAAGTTTGGAATAAGAGTCGACTAAAAGTAGGAAAAATTAACTCATGATAAACTCTATCCACCATATTAAAAATTCATATAGATGATTCATGGGAAATCTATCCAAGTAAGATCTCTCCAACCACACTTAAATTCTATCTTTAAATGTACCATGACTCACATAGAATTGATGGAGAGAGTTTAATGGAAAGTAGCATATTGAATGAGAATCATTCATAGAATTCATGTGAAGTGTGATCGGTGAAAGAATCTTCATGCTAATAATGTTTTTTACCACTGAAGACAAACCAAAAGACTGAGGGCCCGACATAACCATCGGTGTAGACCGAAGTAATTAATTATCTTGGAAAGCCTCCCTGGACTCATACTTCAAGTAACCATCAACTTGAGATAAACTAGTGGGATCAAATGATATACATAGGCTAGTACCCACCATGGTATACGAGATAATTTCAAAACAATGGTGAGATCAAATAGTATCAACAATATTCAGTAAAGGGATAACTGAACAAGAAGATTCACTATTGATAAAAATTAAGATGAAGAAAAAAGAGAAGACATGGTCTGATATATGTATGCTACATCATTCTCTTCATCCCACGAGAACGATTGATAAGGATTGGTTTTGATTAGTTCATGTGAAGAGGTTTTATCCTCTCTATCTTTCATATATACATTGCCCCAATCAAGTATTTCAAAAGGAGTCATATCCATTGATTTTATTTGAATCGTATGGTGGGTGGATTCCTGCAAAGTTAAACCATTAAAGAGATGAAAATAAGTGGAAGAATTAAGAGAATTAAAGCCTCTCTAGAACAAGAAATTTTTTCAGAAAGTGACTCCCTGAATGGTTTCACAATCAACGTGTTCTTCATCAACATGGTTTTCTTCATCCAAGCAAAAGGTGGACTGTTGTGATAAGAGAGATATTTCTAGTATGTTTATTTATTCTTTTTAAGTGAAATGATTAGCATGGTTGTTTTTGTCCTGCAAAATATGAGAATTTGAAATGTCTTCCAAAACATAATCATGGTTGGAAGAGAGAAGCAAGTCACAAGAATCATTCGAACAAGAAGCTTCAATAAATAATCCATCGGCAATAGGAAAACATTATTTCTCTATGTCAGTTATACAAGCAGAATTTGTAACAGTGGGACAATCCAAATCAAAAGGAACTAATTCCAAATTATTCATGGGTGAGAAAGAATTCATTTCATGAGTGTCTAGATATTCTTCATTAACATAATGATCAGCTTTCAATTTTTTCTTAGCTCCCTCCTCCATTTATTTGATGGAAAAGATGAGAAAGGATAATGAGAACCTGACTTAACCATCAATGTGACCTGAAGTGTCCCATTATCAACAGGAAAACCCTCCTCTTGGTCAACTACAGAAAAATCTAAACTTGAATTTACTACAAAATAGATCTCTTTTTAATCACAAGGAAGGCAAGGGGAAATGGAGTGGTGGGAGGACACATAGGCTTCTTCCAAAAAATAATTTTCTATCTGATCTATATCCCCCACAGTAAAGAAAGATCCAGACATATTAAGTCCATCTAAACCATTGGCATTTTCAATGTTTTCATTTAAATCTAAATCATCATGCAAAGGAACATTAAAACATGACTTAGATTCTTCATCCATAGGCTCATATGTTTCATTTCTAAGAGAAACTAAATAGGAAATAAAATCATTGTTAGATGACCTATCATCCAAAGGAAATCTATAGAAAAGATGAGTAAATATGATAACAAAATCTTACAGAGATTCATCTTTGTTCTTCCTAATCTCTAGAATTTATTCACACAATTTATCATAATCATAATTCTCAAAATCATGCAAAATATCATGCATAAATTGTTCCCATGTGTGAATAGAATAGGTTGGCAAAGTATCTCATCAACTCTTGACCGGACCCACAAAAGTGAGAGTGAACAACCTCTAATTGACATATTCATTAGTAATATTGTGAGAACCACGGAATTTACAGAATTTAAAAGTATGTTTAGATGCACAGATTTAACTCTCGCCATCAAATCTAACTCACGACAAGAAATGTAAAATCTTTCTAAGAGGTTTAGGAGGTACAGTACCAGAAAAATGCCTCCATAAAGGGATATGGGATGGATCCATTAGTGAATCAAAATAAAAATTAATATAAATGACTCCACGAGCTCAGCTTGTCATATGTCCCTCCTTCTAGTGCCATTTCTATTAACGAGTCTGAATGGCCTGTCAAGAAGATAAGGGAGAACACTTGATGGAAGGTCCCAACTAGACCTAACCTCGTTTGGTGTATCGTTTCCTGCGAGTATATGAGCCTCACTTCTATTCATAATTAAAATAAGAAAAAGGGAAAATACAATGGATTTCCCCCCAAAGAGTTCTAATTAATCCTAAGGATAATATAACTAAAGGAAACTAATCTAATCTAACTAATTCTAACCTATCTCGGGAGAAAAACAAAAAGAATGAGTAAAACAAAACATAGCAATATTAGAACCATAAATAGTTCAAGTGTTCTAATGATAAATGAAAAAAACATTGCTATAGATACATAAACAAATAGGTGTACCATGCATGCATAACATCATTTTTGTACCCACAAGAAAACATGTGACAACATAAGAAAATAGAACAGTGTAGAAATAGTTCATATAGCAGAATCTTATCTACTTAACTAGAAGATAAATGCATAAAGAATAGTCTTCAATACATCCATCAACATCATAGATTTTTGAAATGTCTCCTGCTCTTTATTACTCGGAAGCAATAGTACCATCCTTTTTCACAAAGGGAAAAATTCCTCACCACTATCCTATGAGTTCTCTCTTTTATAATACAAGAGAGAGACTCCTCAATTCTCATGACTCTTCATTCCCTTTTCCTTCAGTTTCTTTTCTCACATTTTGAAAATGAATATGTGATCATTACAAAGAGAATATGAACAGACTTATGAGTGATCATTTTCACCCTAAGGCAGTTTACTAATGATATTCGTTAAAAAATAATCATTGACTCTGTCCGTTGGAATTATCCTTTGTTCCTCGAACTTTTTTGGGCACTTTTGGATTCTTTATACTGTTTAAGATCTTTCTATATTCTTATCCTTTATCTCAACTTTCCATTGAGCTATTTCTTGCTCGATATCGTTGCTCGTAGCCTGAGATATGGCTTCTTGAAGTTTGCATAGTCGATTATCCAATCAGATTCAGGCTCTATCTGTGTTTTTTTATTTTGAGACCATATTCACTTAGACTATTTCAAATATTTTGGTTCTATCATGTTATTCTCCTTTCCATATTTCCATCAAGACATCATGTGCATGATTTCGTCGCTCGTAGCCCCAGATATGACTGTTGGAAGTTGATATGGTCATTTTTGCCTTTGAATTCGTGGTCTGATATTTTCTTCATTTGATGACATCTTCAATCACATTTATGGTCTAGATAATTATACCACTACGTTCCTCTATCTGATACCTTTCCAACGAGGTATCACGGGCCTCATTCTGACACTTGTAGTGAAAGTTATGGTCGTTTAAAAATTGTCACTCAACAACCATTGATCAAGCCTGTGTGTTAATCTAGACCACCGATTTTTCAATGTGCAAAAAGAGAAATCCCACCTGCATAAGAGATCAACACTTAGTGATTATATAGCTTAACCCCTATGGATAGTTTGATTAAGAACCTAGGTAGTCATGGGAACCACGGCTTGTAGCATAACTTTCTCTAATTTTCTTTTTTTAAGGATTAGGAAAATAATTAAAAATAAAATAATATACAATAAAATAAAAATAAAAATTTAGAAATTATTTACATTATTTATAGTTATTTACAAAATTTAAAATAAATAATTAATCCTAACCAAAGAAAATCAAAATTAAACTAATCTGACTATCCTCGTTGATGTAAAAATAAAAATTACCTAAATTACCCTACCCCCCACTAGATTTGAACCTGTGACCTATGAGGAAGAAACACATGTTTTTAACCATTAGGCCCATTCAAGTTTGTTATTCATCCTAAGAAAAACTGGTTAACCATGAAAACTAAAAAATAAATAGAAAATAGAAATATAAAATAAATAATAAATAATAAAATTGAACAAATAAATTAAATTAAAATACAATATATATATATATATATAACAATTTCCCCCCCAACCACTACATTGGACATAGTCTAAAGTGATTAAAATCCCCAATAATATCCTCAAGTCTCTCCCCAGTGCATTGTCGTCGATCAACTTAGCTCATCTCAGCTCATACCTCACTCAACACTCCCAACCTGATGATCAAGATTTTCGGCGATCACCTCACAAGCTCATTTTGTCGATATATATATATATATATATATATATATATATATATATATATATATATATATATGAGATAATATCTAAAAAGAAATAATACAAGTCAATAGGTGCACACCTCTCAAGGGATATTCAATTAATATTTTATTAAAAAATATTATTTTAAGGTATGTCGTCGTCGGGATTTTATGGGTTCACATTCCAAAATTTCACACTTCATTCAATTTCACTAACGATCACCTCACTCATTTCGCCAATGATCACTTTAATGCACAAACTTTTTATTTTTTGTAAGTGAGTGTTAGAAGTTGTATTACTGCAAAAAGATTATGATACAAAGAAGGGGGGGCTCTTGGTCTGCCTAGTAGGAAACTAGACCAGGGGTTCTTGAGTTGTGCTTACTGATATATATGAGGGGTGGGACTGGTCTTCCATTAGGGGGAAACCATGCCAATCCCACCCCAGGCCAATCCCACCATAACTAGATTGAAAAAAGAAAAGCAACACAGACATAAAAAGCAGAAATTGAGACAACCCACTAGGCTTGAGAGGGTAGTGGGCTGAACTAACCATTCGACTAATCATTCACTAGTCCAAGACAATGATGTGTTTCTTCCCTCCATCCACCTAGCTCTTGTTATCCTCCTTTTGGGAGATCATGCGAGTCTTCCTGATTTGGGCTGGTGCACCGTGTCCATTAGTTGGTGTGATGGACATAGCGCAGATAGAGGTGAAGTTAAGAAGCCAACCACTCCATCTTGGATTTCTAATCCTTCTCGACCTCAACTAACAGTTTGGTAATAGTTTCCAGACTGTTGAGGTGAATCAAGATTTTTTCCATCATTTTCTTGTGTTCCTTATTATCCTCTTGTCTGGCGTCTTCCATTTCTGAACTCACTTTGTCAATCATCATCTTAGTTAGCCACTCCATCTTCACTTTTTTATGGTAGAGGGTTTCCCTGGGCTGTGTGGCCCCTGGATCAGTTACCCAGTCTTCTTCCTATGCCAGTGCATCCCATGTTTTCCCTTTGCATTTTTCTTTTATTTCCTTTTCCCAGTGGGTAATGGTGGATTTTCCTTTTGGTGCAACCAGAGTTTTTACGGTGCCCTCCACATCTTTTTCCATCTACTCCATTCTTGACACCCATCATGGACTATTCAGAACTTCCTTTCCAAGGGGATTCCTCTTCCTATGAGTTTGCTTCATTCGCACCATCCTGCTTGGCCTATCGTAACTCCTTTGTTGGTTACTCAGCCTGTACCTCACTTCACAGGGATTCTTCCTTTCCCTTCCCTTGTATTTTTGATAGCCCCTGCAGTTGCACTCCTTCTGTTTGCGTCTATTCCTGTTGTCTCTCCTCTTATTGATCTTCTCCTGCTACGCGCTTATCCTTCCAGTCATGGTTTTCCCATAGTGGTGATCCCTCTCTTCCTTTTTCCCTGTTGCAGATCGTATGATCATGATGACTCGTCCTTTATCCCCGTGTGGTCCATGCCCTTGCTCACTTAAGATCCTACTATGTTACTCTTCATACATGTACTTTGGCATGGAGGATCGATTTTGTACCATGTCACTCCCTCCCACCTTACGTCATTCGTTGCATGCAGTTTTTCATATGTACTTTCCCACGTGCTTTCCCCACAACTCTTTCTGTCGAAAGGGTCTTGTTGTCATACCCCCGCCTATTGTTTATGTTGATATTGCATGGTAATTGGTGGCCGAGTGTTCAGAAATCATATCTTGCCTAGGTCCTGCATGTCTACCACTGGGCCTTGTGCTACCCTCCTCGATGTGACCTTCCTTGCTTAAGATGTCTTCACGGTCTTTTGTCACTAGGTGGATGTAGTCTGTTCTAATTTGACCATTCAAGACGTTGATCCAGGTAGTCTCTAGTTTTGGACCTTCCTTTCCAAACTCCTGGTTGGCTAGCCTCTCCACCAGGCCATTCACTGACCTGTGGACCCAACACAAATCCACTGTGTTCATAGTTTTCAGATGCTCCTAGATTTTCTGTAGGGAAAGTGCTAGGCGCCAGTGTCTCTGAACCCTGCCCAATCTGGTGCCATTCTGGATTCTCTTTGTTGTGTTTATGACCAGGGTGGAGTCGCCTTCCACGATAGTTTTTGTCATCCTTTCGCGACTGAGGATTTCAAAGCCAATATCTAGGGCTCCAAATTCCGTTGCATTGTTGGTTTAGTTTCCCATACTCCCAGCGTACAATCGGATGATGTTAAAACCACTGTCTCTTATCACCCCTCCCATCCCTGCCACTCCTGGGTTTCCTTTTTTGCCCCGTCAAAATTTAATTTGAGGGACCCTACCAGAGGGGGGGTCTAGTTACGATCTCCTATTTGGAGTTTTGGTTCCTGGTAACCATTGTGTTGTTGCGCCCATCTTTTAGGTGAAAAAACTTCAGGATGCGGGAGTACTGGTCTGTGAGTTGTGTTTTTTCCTTCTTGCAGTTGCGGCTCTACACCCTTTCTCATATTTGGGAGATTATTGTATCCTTGAGCTTTCCTTCTGGTAGGATTTCATTCCTAAATATGCGTTGGTTCCTTTCTTTCCATATTTCCCAGATGATCATCCCCAGCATTAGATTCCAATAGAGGTTCACCATTTCATTTTCGTTGTAACTCTCATTCCAATTGTTGATGGTTGCGTTGATGTTACCCTGGATCCTATTGGACTAGTGATAGATGCTTGTCGCCCAATCTCATATCTTTGTTGTGTAACTGCACTCATCAAGGAGGTGATTGGTTGTTTCCTCCTTACCTTGACATAGGTGGCAAAGATATGGACCTATATAACCCCTTTTCCTGAGGTTTTCTCAGGTTAGAATTCGGCTGTGGAGAACTAACCATTTGAACATTTTGATTTTTGGCCATTGGGGGCTGCACCAAATATTTCCCCTCTGTTGCATTGGATCCTCTTGATCCTGGTCCGCGATGTAATACCGTGCTTCTTTTAAGTTGAATTCCCCACCATTTTCCCTACCCCACCTTAATTAGTCATCGTCCTCTGAGACTGCAATTTTCCTTTTCCCCAGTTCCTCTTCCACCTCTTTCGTTAGAGTTGTGATCCGGTCTCTATTTTTTGGATTGAGTTTGTCCCAGGTCCTCCATCTATAGCTATCATTTATTTTCTTCTAGTAGTGATGGATTTTTGTTTTTCCTTGCACTGACATTTCTTGTTGGACCTCCTCCTTGTCTGTATTTTCCATTCTGGGTTCCTGTTGCCATGCGTCCTCCCAGAATCTGGTTGTTTGACCATTTCTGACTTCTCAAAAGCTGTGTTTATGGATCTAGTTGTTGTTGTGCCATACGAGGTTCCAAATGGTTGATCCCTTCCTTGTTCCCATGAATCAAATTCGATCTTGGTCATTGATGTTCGAGGCATACTTGGTCTTTCAGAGGTTTGTCCATGGTACTGATTTGTCCTTGACTTATCTCCACCAGAGTTTTGCCCCGTAGGCTTCATTGGTTACCTGTGGGTATTGTAACCCCATGCCTCCTTTTCCTTTTGGTCTACAAACCTTCTCCCAGGCTACCAAGGCCCATTTCTTTTTATTTTCAACACCTCGCCATAGGAAATCTCTATGAATGGCTCTTATCTTTTGTAGTATTCCTTTGGGAGCGGGAAACACTGACATCATATACGTCATAATTTCCTATAGAACCACTTTGGTAAGGATAAGCCTCCCTGCCAGGTTGAGAGATCTGTAAGTCCATTTTTTTACCCTCTCCTGCAATTTGTTGATCACTCCTTCCCACATTTCCATTTTGCAATCTTTGTCCTTCAGGGGGATCGTTTTGCGTTCAAACCCCAAAATGTTGGCCAGGTTTCTTTGAATTGCAGGGATAGTGTTGAAGAAATATATCATGGATTTGGAGTGGTTGATCTCCACCCCTAAGGCTTCCCCAAAGTCTTCTAATAATTTTTTATAGGTTTTTGATTATTTGACCATGGGTGTGCCATGGAGTAGGGTGTCATCAACAAACTGTTAGTGTGTGGAGGTTGGACAGTTTTCGAAAGGTTTGATGCCTTTCAGTTCCCTTGCTGCAGTTGCACTTTTTATGCTTCTGTTGAGCCCTTCCATCATCAGAATGAAGAGGAAGGGGGACAGTGGGTTTCCTTGTCTGATTCCTCTCAAAGGCCAGAAGGGTTTTGTTGAGGCTCCATTGATTAGAAGCAAGTAGCTTGTCATTGAGACTAGATTGACAATCCAGTTGATCCAGTGTTGTTCAAACCCAAAGGCTTCCAGTGTCTTGGCCATATAGTGCTAACTAATTTTGTCGTAAGCCTTCGCCAGGTCAATTTGGATTATCATCCCCCCTCTCCTTTGGCTTTTCAGCATGTGTATAAGCTCATGGGCATGGATGATGGTGTCCAGTATTTGTCTTCCTTCTACGAAACCTGCATGTTCTTGTGAAATCAATGTGGGTAGGAGAGGTTTCAATCTATTGGCTATGACTTTAGATATTATCTTGTAAACTACATTGCATAAAGCTATAGGCATGTAGCGATCTGGGGTCCTTGCTTCATTTTCTTTTGGGATTAGAGTGATCATTGTGGCATTTAACGCTTTCAAGATGGAGGCCAAGCGTCTGGAGTCTTCCACCACCCCATAAACGTCATGTTTAACCACTTCCCAGCAGGCTTTGAAGAATTCCACTGTGAATCCATCTGGACCTAGGGCCTTTCCATTGGGCATCTCCTGGACCACTTGGTTGATTTCCTCCTTTGTTATGGGTTTGCTTAGATTGATATTTCGTTCCTCAGTGACCAACCTGGGGCTGTGCTAAGTTATCCTTTATATGGCCTCAGCTCTGTCTTGGTTGGGTTCCTGGACTATCCCCTGGAAGTGATTGACCAGTGTATTTTCAATTTTCTTATGGGATTCTCGTTCAATCCCATCCTGATCCCTAATTTTTAGGATTTTGTTGTGGGTTCTTCTTGCAATGGTTGTTTTATGAAAAAACTTTGTATTCCACTCCCCTTCCTTTAGCCACCTGATTTTGGACTTTTGGCGCCATAGAGTTTCTTCCTGTTGGAATCTTGCTTCCCATTCCTGGGTCATTTGGATCTCTTCTCTTTTCTGATCCTCTGTGTATCCCTCCTCTATGCAGAGTTCCTGGAGTATCCTCATTCTATCCTCGATATTTTTTTTCTCTTGGTTTATGTTTCAAAAGAGTTCCTTGTTCCACTACTTGAGTTTGTGTTTGATGTACTTGAGTTTCTTATAAACTTTGAACATCCTTGTCCCTTGATCTGGTAGCTCCTCCCGCCACCATTGGTTTATGTTCACCTTGAAGGTGGAATGTTCGATCCAAAATTTCTCAAATTTAAAGGGTCTGTTCTTCGAAGTGGTTTGGAAATTTGCTTCCAATTGAACTGACCAATGGTCTGAACCCCCCCATGGAAGGATGTTGTAATCTAAAGTTAGTCCTTATAGAATAATGGATTCTGACACCAGGAATCTATCTATCCTTGTAGCGATTTGGTAGTGATTAATTCGTTTGTTATTCCAGGTGAACTGGCCATTGCTGGTTCTAATGTCCACCATCTCCATTGTATCAATGAAAGCTAAAAATTCCTCCGCATCTCTATCCAGTCTCCTGGTGCCCCCTTTTTTCTCCACAAGTGTCATGATGATGTTGAAGTCCCCTTCCAATATCCAGTGGAGGTTGTTGTATCGGGCCTTTAGATTTTCTAGGTCTAGGAGCATTTTCCTTTTTTCCTCCAACCTCTGGGGACCATACACATTAGTGCATAGAATCACCTCAGTGTTACCTATAATTTGCATGTTGACCGAAAGTGTGTGTATCATGGCTTCAGCTTCTAGTAGGTTTAGCAGTTGTGGGTTCCATAAGGTGAGTATATCGCCTACCATCTGTTGGCCTTCGACAACCAACATCTTGTACTTACTCCATTGTTTTTTACTAATTGTTTCTATTATGTCTATAGTGCATTTTGTCTCTTGAATGAAATAGAGGTTAGGTTGTTCCTTCCTCAGTCTATTTTTAAGGATTATTTTCTTTCATGGGTTTTTTAGGCCTCTTATATTCCATGTTATAATATTCATTTAAACATGTGGGGTGGAGTTGGGAAAGATCTTTTTGATCTTACCTGACTTTATCAGCAGGGCTCCTAGTTCTTGTAGGGTTACGCTTTTTTATTTCCTGCCTTTCTTCAGCTTTGTCTACTTGGGTGAATGTTGTGTTTGTCCCTCGTCTTCTTTGATTCCCAGATTTCATATCTCACCATGTGTGTGCTTGATCCCTCTAGATTTTTCTTCTTCCCTTAGAAGGAAAACGTATTGGATACGATCTAGTTGCTCCGCTGGCACATTGTCTACTCCCTGCTTTTTCCATTGCTCCAATATGTTTGGGAGATCTATTCCTTCCCTTTCCACAATGTCTCTGAGATCAGGATTTTCCATGCCTAACTCACTTGGTGTCATCAACGAGTCTCCTTCTGCCTCCTACATTGGTTTTTTTTCGTCTTCGTTCCCTCCTTCCATAGGACTTGCACTACCTCCTTGTTCCCTCTTATTGCTTGGAATATCTGTGTTCTCATGAGTTTCTTGTTCCCTAGCTTATCTAGATTTTGTCTTTTCCTTTCCTCCTTCTTCCACTTGGTTAGCCTTGTCCTGTCCTTATGGTCTATTCCTGGCTTCCAGGTCGCTTCCTGTTGGGGCTTTTCTTTGTTTCTTGATTGCTCTGTTTCTAGGGAGAATTTTTCCTTCCACGGCCGCATGTACAACCCTGTTGAGGTGTGGAAGTATGCCCCCTCCTCAAAGACTTTATCCATGTCCTCCAGGTTCATGAAGACTGTTGTGAAGAAACCTTTCGATCCCAGGTGGAGTTCCACTTCTCCACTTGGCTTCCATTGGTATTTTATCCACTTGCGCAGCGTTCTTTTTGTGGGCCACAAACCCATGAACTTGCAGATTAGTGCATGCATCTTCATCTGGTCCCGATGGATTTTCATTTGTGGGTCTTCCAGTATAACCTTGGGTATCATTGTTGTTTTAGGTTTGCATGGGTTGTGCCCATCTATCCCACTGGGGTTCATTGGTTCCTACGCATCCTTCTAGGCTTCTCTGGCTTCCTCCCCCATGCGATCCCTTTTTCCCAGGTTGCTCTCCTAGTTCTTTTTTGATCTTGATCCCGAGGTGCTTGTCAGCAGTTCTTTGAAACCAACACCTCATGGGACTTTCCCCCTGAACACCACTACCTGCTTGTATGAGGGGGTTCCACTCCTGCCCCCTTTGGTAACCATTATGTATGTTGTTAAGGCCGCGACTATCAAACCCTAGCTAGCGGTTTCTTTAGAGACAAGGACATTGAAATTCTTAATGCACAAAATTTTTAAAACAAATATTAAAATTATATTAAAAGGTGCATGCTCTCTGAGGCAAGTATTAAAATATTGTTTAAAAAGGTGAGGTGGGGTTTCACATTTCATCCTCGGGATTTTACAATGGAAAGTGTGGTAAAAATGGGTGGATTCATTGACGACAATGTCAACAATCCACTCCTAACCAGTTTGTTCTCCCATAAATACAAAAATAGGATTAGATCCAATGGGTTAATAAACATAGGCTAAGCCCCACCCTTCTTTACTTATTTTTTATTATTTTTTAATTAAAATTCCCACAAAACATTAAAATATTTTGCTATATGTTTCAACGCTTTTGGGGAATAAGGTTTGAAATATAGGTTAATATGATTTCCAGAAATCCCTAGAAAATAGGACCTCAGATAATACGTTTAGGTGGGAAAGGGTAAAAATATGTACAAGTTAGGTTTAGTAAAAATAAAAAAAAATGAAAATGAAAATCGTGAAAATTTAAATTAAAATTGGAAATTTGATTTGTTTTTCTATTATATTATTATTTTATTTATTTATTTATTTGACGTTGATTTATGAGAAAATATGTACATGTTTAATGGTAAAAAATGGTTAGTTGATTAAAAATACATGGTTAACAAAACTAATCAAAAATAATAAATGCATTAAATAAAATACATAAAATAAGATATATACATGAATATTTACAAAAATAATAAAATGAAAATAAAATGAAAATGAAAATGAAAAAGAATCTAAAATAAAATAAAATACATATAAGAATATTTACAAAAGGTAAATAAAATAAAACAAAACAAAATGAATACACATTGGGAAAATTAGGACCAAAATTATGCAAGTCAAGGTTTCATGCTCATAGGTTCCACTAGTTAGGGTTCTGTCGGTCATGGTTCCGCACCTAAGGGCCAAAATTTAGAAAAAGATGTATAAGGTGGGATTTTAAAAACCATGCATCGTGGAGAGGAGTGGGGTCAGATGGTGATCGAGGATGTGGTGATTCAGCTGTGATGAAGGGAAAGCGACGAAGGAGAAAGGGTGATGCTTCATGCAATGATTTAACGTCGTAACTAGAAACAAGTAGATACATAACATCGAATCCAATCAAGTGTGCACTGCAGGTTAATCAAGTCAATATACACATCTCAGAGGGGGTATATGCTTAGATCGTCAAGATCAGGAGCACAACCAAGTCCAAGAAAAGGTCCTTACGCATGACACTATGGGTGAATGCGATAGATAACTAACAAGCATCAAGCAACATCTCGACAAGAAATCACAATCAAGAGTAGGAATGGGCTTTTGGCATGAGTTTTGGCGAGAGGTAAGACCTAAAGAGGACCTAGCATAAACCAATCTAAAATGATTCAAGGACAGCCTTGCGGGAAAGGTGGGCTTGACAGCCTTGGGGAATTTGGACCTCAAGACAACTGCAAACCAAGGTAATCCACTTGCTGACAAGGAGAATCCTGGAAAGAATCAAGGTCAATGTTGTGGACAAGGACCAAGACATTCCCCCACAGGCCTCTCAAGGTTGGAAAGGTCATGCGAACGAAGTTCCCCTGCACACCTACTCCTGCAAAACAACAAGAATGATATCAGCCATGTGATCAAAAGAAGATTTTCTAGTACAATAAATAGTATATTCCCTGCCTTTAATCCAATTTACAAGAGAGTGCTAGGTTTTTTCAGCGATAACATGGTGGTTGTAAATGAGTGTACTGAAACTATAGGTGCCAAGTCTCAACTCAAAAGAAGGATCAACAATTATGTGATTTAGACTTAGAGTTCGAAGCAAGTTAGTTGCATATTCATTTGAAAGAATAAATATGGCAACCTGAAGAACAAACATGTGAGCAGGAAGATGCAAAACTTGAGTTAGTAAATCAAGACATGTAATAGAACATTAATCCTTGAATCCACATAACATCATCAAGAACTTCGGAATCAACAAAAGGTCATAAAATGACACAACAACTCCATCATACAAATGTCAATGAAAAATCATAGGTCAATAAGCATCATGAATACATTTGAAATCATCATATTGACACAAATAATCAACACCCATCAAAGACAATCATCCATCAAGATAAAACCCTCAACTCTCTCAATGTAGGAAAAGAGCTAGCAATAGGCTCAAGTAGTAGAGGATTAGACAATATGTTTGAAATTTTAGTGGGGGGGGGGCGTTCCTTTCGCTTATAAAATCAAAAGTAAAGGGGGTTTGTTGCAGCCACAACAAGTAGATATCATTGAAGAATTGCATGTAAAGGTGGAGCACATGAGATTGGTTGATAATGACTTCTCATATGGGGACATGTTTCCCAACATCAAGACTGATATGTACATGGACCAACTCCTTCTGGAGTCCAAATACATTTTTTCCATATTGAAGCCTACTTTTGAGCCCCTATAATATTTTTCCCTATTGAATTTGATGGACTTGCCTATATTTGGCACCATGGAGGAGGTGGAAAAATGTACAATTCTTTTTATTGATAAAGTGCATGGTAATGCCCTTTGGTTGGAGAGAGTGTACCCAATTCACATATAATATATTCATGCACATGAATTCCTCTCAATGGAGGGACAAGACGTCTTAGAGGAATTTCAAGGTGCTAGTAACCACACCAGTCAAAGACTAAACCTAGAATATGTGCCAAATATGGTACTCACAGAGAAGGTTGTTGATCTAAAATTGATCTTTAAAGCCTTGGTTAAGTTTTAAGCAAGTGTTCAATTACCAATTAGGAATTAAGGAAAGAAGAAGAACTTAATGAGAGATTACATCAGTCGTTATAAGAAATGCAGATCAAAATATAAGAACACGGAATTCCAAACCACAACAACAAAGTTGTTAACAGAGTTCGACAAGATTGCCTACGTCTTCGGGCCTTTGTCTCGGTGGGTGAGGCTTTCTTATTTCTCTTCAATTCTTCAAAATTACATCCAAAAAGTGTCAAAAGGATTACAAACTAGTATGTTTGTGTTCTTCTCGACCTCAAGAATCCAACACAACTAACAACACTGAAAAAGGTTGAGCGTAGCTCCCGAAATTGGCCTCCAAAGTTCATTTCCCCAATGGCTTCCCTGCATAAAAATGGCTTCAAGATTCATAATCTCATCATCATTCTGCCAATATGAACCTCCCTATGCTACTAAGAACCTATATATATATATATATATATATATATATATATATATATATATAGAGAGAGAGAGAGAGAGAGAGAGAGAGAGAGAGAGAGAGAGAGAGATATAGCTATATACATATATATACATATTGAGTTGGTATCCTCCTCCCAACTTCCTCCCAAGATCTAGCCTCAAATCGGGCTCTAGATCCCCCAAAAATGGCCAAAATCCTCCAAAATCAGCATAAAAATCCACAAAAATATTTAATATAAAGTTTAAAAACCAAAAATTTGGGCGCAACCCTGTTACACATGATTTTGGTCATCTTGATGATGTATTAAAAATAGTGTACTCTGGTTCCCAACAAGAACTTTCTCCTAAGAAAAGTGGCATTTATCTCCTTCCAGAAAACATATTTTCAAAGTGAGTTTGTAGGCTGTATATGGCCTAGGGTGCGAGAATGACCCATGCTCATAGGCCACCTTCATCTAGGGTGAGAACTTCTCACAGGTTTCTCTATACACAGGGTGTGAACTTGTTTTTAAGCTTGGAAAAGAGAAGAAGTCTCGAGGGTTCTAGAAGGGGATCTTCTAGAAAATGAGTTGGCATTCGTATGGTTTTCATTTTACTGGCTTCTCTGATTTGGTGGGATCATTCCCATCCATGTAACCATCTCACCCTCTCCTATATTTTGAAAGGATTCTCATGGAAAAGGTTAAGCAAGATTAATTGAAGAATTGGTGAAGGAATTGTGTGAAGAACCCTGCTTGGACAGAGGCTTGAAGGCTCTAGTTGGTCTATCAAGAGGAATTGGATCTTCTTCATGCAAGTATAGACAAAGTGTGTGTGTTAGAACCCAGAGTCACTGAAAGGAATATTGCGACATCATGGCGATCAGGTTGTATCTTCTACTTTCAATTAATATGATACAGCAGCATGTCCCTTTCCCATAAAGTCACTCTTACTTTATTGTGTAATTCCTTGATCATATACATAATTTGACATTGAATACATTTTGCTATATTCACTTTGGTTTGTTTGTGTTGTCCTGGTCTTGACCTTACGAGAGCACCGGAGTGAAGCGGGAGCAACAAAGACTTAAGGAAGCGATACAAAGGTATGTCACTTGTTCCTCCTTACTAGCTAATTCAATGGTCGTAACTTAGGGAAAGAGTCATGTCCTGTCATGTTTTGTTCTAGATCCAGGTGGATCTAGGGAGATCTGTTAGTGTCTACACCCACCGATTAGTTCGATAACTAAATTGGCGACTCCATTGGGGATGCAACCCATTTTTTAGTGGTTTTTTGTGTTTTTCCTTGGCCATTTTCTCTTGCCTTACCTTATTCATTTCTATCAATCTATGAGTCTTCAGGAAACTCTGACAGACTCTCTGGGTCCAGAAGTCCCTTCAAATTTTTTGTCTTTTTCCAAAATTTTGCCTAGTTTCAGGCCTTTTCGCACTGAACCCTTTTGTGGCCTGCAAGAACCCCTTGAGTTCGCATCCTGCCTTTCAGTACAGTGTGAGATTCTCACACTCCCCTTGTGACTAGCCTGTGAGAATGATCCATTCTCACACTATACATTACTGATAGCCTGTGAACCCATTTTTAAAATTTTTTGGAATTAAGGTTTTTTGTATGCTCAGATGCCTAGATCTGCATGTGTGTCTGAAAAGAACTTCTTGGGCCACTGGTTGATTGTTTCTTGACTTCATATTTTATAAACGATCAGTCTTCGAAAATCAAAGACTCTCCTTGTTCATTCTTTTTCTCAACTCTCGTCTCTTGAATTTTCTTAGCAAGGATATAATCTCTGATCCTGGAATCTGAGTACTTGTTTGGTTAGGAGCCGGTGATTGGTTTGAAAGTTGGGATTGTTTGTCTTTCTCATCTACTCATTACTTAGAAAATCATTGTTCTCATGTAGTTGAAAAGACTAGTCTTGCCTACTTGTCATTTTTGTCTCCATTGAAAGATTGGTTTGGGTTTTGTTTATTGTTTTTCGTTAGTTATTGGTTTTCTTTAGTTTCACCACCATGGTGTGGTTCTTTTTGAAAAGTAAAAAGCATTTTTCTTTTTAAAAGCATTTTCATTTTGAAAATATTGGAAATCAATTGTTGAAATAGAATAAATAGAGAATTGTCATTGTTATGTGATTCGTTGATATTGCATTTTAAAGAGGATTGTGTATCGTAGTTCAAAATTGTTCCGGAAAACTCCTCTTTCCCTCCTGTAAATAGGATTCATCGAACAAGAATTGATATTTTTCATTCTTATCTATGCATTGTTGGGTCAGAGTCTCACACAACATCGGTTTCATCTCCATTTCCTTTGAGTAACAACAGCCCTTAATAATATTGTGCAATTTTAAAATTTAACTAGTAACTATTTTATAGGACTCTATTACACCAACAATTAGCTAGGCTAGAGCTTTGGAATAGGCAGAGAGATACACTCTCCAAAGCACAAAACACACAATAGCATCTTGTGTTAAGGAGTGTCAAATTCCATTTGCAACATTTTGTCCTGGGAAGCCCTTGTCACACAAGGGTCAAACCTGAGGTCGCATTGATATTGATAGAGTTACTCACCCTGCTTCGTTGATATCGGTGTAGAGATTGCATGTATTACGGGGGTCACTTGGAGGTATACCCACAATGATGAGTGGAAGCCTCTCAAGTTGATTTCAAGATAGATACCCTACCCTTTCATGTGGATCGGACTGTTGACTATCCCCCCAGGCTTTATTATTGTCAGTGGTAACCTTAGCGGCCTATCTTCTTAGGGTCTTACACAAGGTGATTGTGAAGGGGCAAGTCTTCATGGTACCTAGAATCGATGTTGGCCAAACTCACTTGGGCTCCTTGGAGGGTATACCCATGATTATGTGTGGGAGCTAGCACCAGGGTGTAAGTCCGTTAAGCAGGTCGTCAACGTAACTTTTCCACTCTAGCCCAGCCCCTTCTCCTCTCGTTGTTGCGACGTTGGATTTCATCACCAACTAGTAACTTCGGAATTAGAAGGTCTTGTTTTCTTGGTGTTGTTTCCTAGAATTTTTACTAGCGCATGTTGTTTGTTTACCCAAGTTGACCACAGAATTTTCTTCGTAAGTTTGTAACTCGTTCACAATAGACCCTCCACGTCGTTCACGTAGAATGCAAGGCTTACCCCTAGAAAATCCGAAAGGTTCTCAACCCTTTCCTACAAGCTCACCAGAGGGCTCTCCTCAATAGAGTGAAGTCCAATATGTCACCAATCCACAAGTGGAAAGAACTGACTCTCTAGAACAGTTCCAAATTACCAATTCTCGAGAGGACTTTCGACTTCACCCTGATTCTGAGAGACGTATTATGTGAGTGAATTCTTCTAGAGATTTAGTTGTTTTGTCTTCTGGATCACCGACTGGACCTTTTCCAGGACCTGAGGGCCAAGATCCTTTTTGGACTACTAACGTTTTTAGATGGGATCTCTTTGATTCAGGAGCGGGCGTTGATATCACTATCTCACCTGCATTCCCTGAAACCTCTGACCCGGACGTGGTACCTTTTACTACTGCATATTATTTTCCTGGAACAGACACTCCGCGAGTCGACCACATCCTGACCCTCCCTTTACAAATGGTCCATTACACAGATACTACGAGTATTCACACCAGGATTACAACAACTAGTCAATCCCCCATGGACACACCGCTTTCACCCAGAGTCACCCCGACACTTCCACTAGGATACCGTGCGTTGAATGCTTCTATTCCCACTCCTACACAAACCCCATCCCGAACTCCTGGTGGTCCCTCTTCTTTTGGGAACTCTACTCCTGGCTTCATTCTGACACTTCCTCAGCCCCCTTTCGGAGGACCTTTTCCATCCTCTATCAATGGCACCAATCCTAGTGGAACCATCCTGTCGTTCACACCAAATTACCAGATTCTCGTTGGTGGACAATTTCACCAAGGAGGTTTGACTCAACCCCCCCTTGTAGGGAAAATTCCTATTGGAACACAAATCCCAATCGGAACACAATATTTGATTGGAGCACAACCCCCACCGACCCCACCCTATGGACAAAACATACCTCCATCCTTGGCCCAGTATTGGAACCATCTCATACAACATAATCCTCAATCGACTGGGGGGCAACAGCCTCCAGCTACATCCATTATAGCCCCTAGTATAGGCCAACCATATCCAGGTATGTCCAATCCTATTTGGGGCTCGAATTCTCAAACTCACATCCCTGTTCAAGGATACAATCCCATGAGCTACTTTCCTCCACAACAACCACTGAATCTGCCTGGTTCTTCACATTATATGTAGACTGCTTATGGTCCCACTAGTTTTTCGGTGGGACTCCCTCCCCAAAGCCACCAATACCTGCATGTGAATAGACAGTTACCCTTCTTGGCCACTTTGGACCTCCCATATCTGTCGAGGATTTTAAATGATCCAATCCGTCACTCTCCCCAATGGTCCTCTATACTAGCCAAGCTACCATCTGACATCCCTAAATTCGATGGAAAAGCGGGAGAGGACCCGAACAATCATGTGATGACTTTTCACCTTTGGTTCTCATCCAACTCCTTGATGGATGACTCTATCCATTTACGTCTTTTTCAAAGAACTCTCACAGGTTCTTCCGCGAAGTGGTATATAGAATTACCATGAGGTTTCTTCGCTGAGTTCAACAACCCATCTATGGCTTTCCTCACCCACTACCATTTACTGATCCGTTATGAAATGGGGACCGAGATTTTGAGTTCTTTCAAACAAAACAAAGCCACTCATATATCTGATCACATTCATGAGTGGCAATGGAGACGACGTCTCATCAAACTTGAACTTCCTAATCAGTTGTTGGCCGAGTGGTTCACCAAATCATTCGTGAGCGACATCGGTCATGACATCTCCATGGGTGGAGTTGTCATGGAAGAATAGGCCATAAGTCGTGCTCAATACCTTGACCTCGTTTACTCACAAACGGGTACTCTTTACGACTTACTTCCTGATGCACCTCGTCCTTCCACTTCTGCCACTTCAACTACTCCAGCTGCTTCTCATGCAGCGGATAGTGTGATTGGCACTTTCCATGCCCAACCACATTCCACCTCAAGCAACAACCCCAAACCCATTTCTTCTAATGTTCAAAATGCTCTGTCTCCTACCCCTCCCACCGGCAAGACTTCTGAGGTAAATGTGGTTCAATCTACCCCAGCTGGTAAAAACAAATCCAGAAAGGGAAAGGGTAAGAATAAGGAGGACAAAAATACTTCACAAGCAGAGAAAACCAAAACTCCACTTGTTGACGATAGCGATAAATGCAAACCTCGATACCCTTGTCTTATCTGTGGTGATGATAACTACATGAAGGATTGTCCATGATGCATCGAGGTTACTAAGTTCCTTCAAGGGGCCCTGAAACCACCCATTCTAGCCATTTTGTCCCAACCCTTCCCCTCACAACAATAGGCCCAATTGGTCATTCGTGACCAACCTTCCCCTTCCACTACATCCTATGTATTAATGTGTACTGGCGATTCAAACAAGAATGATATCGTAGTTACCACCCACGCCAAAGATTATTCTCCCTCTAAGGAGAAGGTTGATGTTATACCTCCTTCATTGGTCCAACCATCTCCCACGACTCCACCTACCAACGGTCCTCTTCATCTTGAATGACCGAGCCTTGACATAGTTCTTCGCCCCCCTCCATAGGGCGTTGTTCGGAAATCGTCTTTCAATCCTCACACTCATGCTGCCCAGAACTACAGCATTGTTGAAGATCTGGCCCAAGCACCTTCCACGATGTCAGCCCTCAAAGTCCTTCAAAGTTGTCCCACACAACAGAAGGCACTATTGAAATCTATCGGTGGAATCGACCCAATAGATTCGAATTTAATAATTTTTGACTTGGAAGATCACATTCCAAGGTTACCCCCTCAACTCGCATTCCAAATCCAAGTGATTGTCTCCGACAAAAACATTTGTAGAACCGTTATCGACAAGGGTGCCTCGACGTGTGTCATGTCTGTTACCTGCTAGAAAGCCATCGACTCTCCCTCTTTGAATGAATCCCATAACACACTCAAATCCTTCAATGGCTTCGGTTTTAAGCCTTATGGTGTCCTTCCTTTGTTTCCAATCACGCTAGAAGGAAAAACGGTCCAAGTCGAAGTGGAAGTCTTTGACACTCCTCTCGATTACAATCTTCTGCTTGGTCGTAGATGGACTGATTCCATGCGCGCAGTTGCATCGACTCTTTTTCATGTTGTACGTTTCCCACATCAAGGAAAGGTAATCACAGTCGACCAATTAGCCTTCTTTAACTCGGATAAACGTACTGGAAACATATCTTTCATCACCAAACCACCCCCCCCCCCGGCTATGAAAACGTCGGTGTAGGTCTTCTCAAAGACTCTTCGTTAATGGGTACCTTACCCATTCCACCACCCGATGTTCCACACTCGTCTGTCGCTTCAATCAACATGATCTCCACCTCGATTCATAGAACCCCTGTGTCTCACGACCCATGGATGGTACCCGACCCTGGCAATCATCTTTGTTACGGCGACGAAATGCCTTTGAGTCTGATTGAATCCGCCTATCAGGCCATTCAATCGACAACCCCTTCTACCCCCTCTCTTGGTGATTTATCTCCAGATCCTTTCCGCGTCATTTTTCCCACGGATGAGATGATTATGTTTGTCATGGAAGACATCCCCTAGAACGATGGCCATCACCATTCCATCCTCTTCCTAGAACAACACACCATCAAGAGCTACCAACGGATCTCAACCCTGTCGATCATTGTCGTCATTTCAAATGTTCCCGAGTCCACACATGATGTGTTCTCCGAAGGGAACTTAAGCAATATCTCACCCACTATTCCCCTTGACATATCCATCAAACCTGGAATTATCGAAAATGTGCATATCGAAGCTTCGTGTTCCCCTAATGAAATCGTCGCCTACAAGTCACTTTTCAAAGAATTTTGTGACGTCTTCGCCTGGAGCTATGAAGAAATGCCGGGTATCGACCCTGACATTGTGATACATGAGATTAAGACATACCCAGATGTTAAACCTGTCCGGAAATGAATTCGTCCAGTTCACCCACGTAAAGCGGCTGCTATTAAGCTTGAAGTCGAGAAACTTCTCAAACCTGACTTTATTTACCCAGTGGCCCTCACTAACTGGGTTTCCAATCTTGTCTCGATCGACAAGAAACAAGGCACAATCCGCGTATGCATTGATTATAGGGATATTAACAAAGCTTGTCCTAAAGACAACTTTCCTACCCCCTTCGTCGATCAGATTGTCGATGATTGCGTTGGAAGAGAAATATTCTCTCTGATGGATGGTTTCTCTAGATATAATCAAATCAATATTGTTCTCGAGGATCAACACAAAACCACTTTCATTTGTCCTTGGGGAACTTTCGCCTATCGGAATCTTCCTTTCGGTCTAAAGAACGTTGGCGCAACTTTTTAGTGTGCTATGTCTTATGCCTTCCATGATATCAAGCACATCATGCAGCCATATCTTGATGACTTACCCACTCATTCCATGCACTGGGTCAATCATCCAATCCACCTCCGATCCATTTTCCTCCACTGTCGGTTTTACCATATATGCTTGAATCCTCACAAATGCGTTTCCTGCGTAGAATCCGACCGACTTCTAGGATTTATTGTTTCATGTCAAGGGATCAGGGTAGATCCTTTAAAGGTCGAGGTGATTCCCAATATCCCTCCTCCTTCTACACTTCGTCAGTTACAAAGTTTGCAAGGGAAATCAAACTTTCTTCATCGTTTCATCCCGAACTACGTCGAGATAACTCTTGGATTTATGCAACTACTCAAAAAGGGGTCTGAGTTCGTATGGGATACCATTGCAAACAAGGCCTTCGAATCTTTGAAAATGTCCCTGACATGTGCTCCGCTTCTCTTCCCCCCTGATTACAGTCGCGATTATTTCCTCTACCTCACAGCCTCGGATTACACCATCACTATGGTTCTCGTCCAGGAGGATGATTCTCATGACGAACATGTTATCTATTACTTGAGTTGAAGTCTAACGCCTATCGAAATCAAGTATTTACATGTCAAAAAACTGACCTTGGCAGTCATCCAAGCAGTGTAACATTTTCGGCACTATATTCTCTCTCGCAAGACTACGGTAATTTCTAACTACAACCCTATGCAACACATTCTCACACGTCAATTGCTAGGGGGAAAATACTCCAAATGGATCATGATACTCCAGGATTTTGACTTGGAATTCGAACGAGATAAATCCAATAAGTCCTTAGTGTTTGTCGAGTTGATATGCGACTTTCCCTGCTTTGAAACAGAAAATGTAGCAGCCGATTCATTACCTGATGAATCCCTTTTCCTAATTAGTTCCGATGATATTTGGTATGGTGATATCATCATATATCTCCAAACCCAGACTTTCCGGCCCAATTTGTCCAGTACTGACTGGTGTCGAATATGCTACCAAGCCCGTCAATATATTATCCTCGGCGATACTCTTTATCGTCGTGGGATTGACTCAGTTTTTCAACGTTGCCTCACATTCGACAAAGCCGAGAAAGCCTTAAATGACTACCATTCTAGAGCCTGTGGTGGTCATATGTCGGGGTATGCTACTTCCCAAAAGATCTTACAGGCAGGGTATTTTTGGCCTTCTTTATTTAATGATTGCATAATCATCACCCAAAAATGTCACACTTGCTAGACCTATAATCATAAGATATGATCACATCCTACTCCTCTTCAACCTGTGGTCTCCATTGGTCCCTTTGTGAAATGGGGTATCAATTTCATGACATGTCACCCCCACTCGGTCGGGGGGCATGGATACATTATTGTAGCCGTAGATTATTTTACAAAATGGGCCGAGGTGATGCCGACATTTGACAATACTGGAAAGACCACGGAATTATTCATTTTCAATCACATCATAGCTCGTTTTTGTGTTCCTCAGGCTATCATCACTGATCATGGTAGCCACTTTAGAAACTTCATGATGTCCGAGATCACTGAAAAGTTGGTTATTTTCCATTAAAACTCAACGCCCTATTACCCACAAGCCAACGACTAAGTCGAAGTGATTAATAAAGTTCTCATAACCATGCTTCGATGAATGATAGGGTTCACAAGACAAGTTGGCACACAATGTTGTTTTTAGCATTGTGGGCTTACTGGATGTTCGTTAAGTCCGCTACTGGGTTTACACCTTTCCGGTTAGTCTATGGTCTAGAAGCCATCCTCCCGATTGAATGTGAGATACCCTCCTTAAAACTAGTCGTCGAACTCCTACCAAACACTTTTGTAGAGGAAGAACGTTTGTTGTATCTCATGTGATTAGACGAAACTCGATGCAACACTATCCTAGTCATAGAAGCCCAGAAGAAACGTGTCAAGGCCCAATACGACAAACATGTCAAGCCTCACGTTTTCTCCGAAGGAGATCTGGTTCTCCTCTATGAACAAGATCGAGATATGCTAGTAGCTGGAAAATTCGAAGCCATGTGGTGAGGTCCTTATATCGTTAGACAAGTTTTGGAGAAAGGAGCTTATGAGTTAGTAGATTACGATGGTATCCCTTTGAGTGGACCCAGAAATGGGTTGTACTTAAAGAAGTATTATGCATAAGATCACCTGAGCACGAGTACTTGTATTTTATTGTATCACACTTCTTGTGTGTTACTGTAGTATGATTTTTTCGTTATCTAGTCTCTGCCCTTATGTTACATTGTGTTTGGCTTCCAGATGTTGGAGTCTTCGCTACCCCACATTAGCTTCGCTAATGGCGCTAGCCGTAATACTCAGAACCTTGCTTCTACTGCGTGGGCAATTTACGCCCCTACAAACGAACTTATCACTCTACGAGGTGTGTGCCTCGGTCGTGCGACCAACAATATTGCAGAGTATAGCATCGTTATCGAATTGTTGATTGATGTTATGTCGCTCGGTATCTATCACTTGGTTGTGTGACTCGATTCACAGCTCGTAATACTACAGTTAAGTAATGTATGTGCTATGAGGCGAATTCGCAAATATACCCGTATGTATCAGCATATTCCTAGATGTCTAAATACATTAACTGATGCATTGGCTAACTATGTATTAGATAGATATTTGGGTCATCTATAAATCAATCACATCACAAGTATCACACAACACAAGATAAGCCAGTAGAAGCCGTATGTATATATAACGATCAAAAAGTTTTTTACAAAAATGTTTTGTCCAAGGACCAAAATTTCAAAATCTGAAGCTCATAGCTTCTACAAAGTAACGTCGTGGATGAAATTCATGGTAAAACATGACTACCCGGGAAACCCTATTAAGCAGTCGGCCAAGAGACTCTGACACGCCCACCGTATGACGCTAATAACGTCGCGGGACCTCTCCAAGAGGCATGTCTGGAATGTCTGCAGTCAAACCCTCTAAGTTTTGTTCCACTGCCTCATAATCTTCAGTGTCCCATGGTGGCACTGGAACCACCTCTCCTCGTCACTGAATAGGAGAAGTACCCGGAGGTCGATAAGGCCCCACGTCTGTGTCATCAAAAAAGAATTTTTGTAATTAGACCTTGGAAAAACATAAAAACATTTGCATATGATAAAACTCACAAAAAACATTTAAAAAGTGAAAAAATGTGTACTTCTTACCTAGATCTCCCCACTGAGCATCCTCAGGTAGGGCCAAGTCTGAATCCCCTCAAAATTCCAACCTGGCATAGGCATAATCATCGACCATCATCATCTGTGGTCGCAACCAGTCAAAGAAGGAATCATTGTATTTGATGATTGGTCCAGCTACATGTCAGGCCATGAGGTTACACCACCTCAGCATCCTCGGATCCTCTGGAGCCGATAAACCCCACTCAACCTGCAACCTCAACAAGGGAACCCTCTTAAGAAAGGACACCAATAGTGACCCATACCCGAATTGCTTCAAGTCGCCTCTCCTGCATTTAGTCAACTGCCTCTTCACGCTACGAAGGATTGCGTCTGACTAGTTAAATATCTGAGGCTCAGTACACTCTATGGCATACTGGAAGTAGCTCTGGAGAGCCATGTGTGGAGCATCACTCCCAGCCATATGAGAAATGGTGAACAAAATAGTGCGAAAGGGTCAAATCCTGGACCCCCCAAATGGCCACTTTTCCTTTGCTTCTTTCCACCTCTGGAACACAGTACTGACAGCAATATTCACTCATAGGCAGCCCACCACCTTGGCTACCAGTCAAGCTAGAGTGGTACCCATGCCATGATAGTCCTGTCAGGAAATAAACGTCCTCGATATCCAAGGACAATGTGTGGACCCCTACGTGGAATACTTGTTGGTCCACGTCCCACATATGAACAAGGTACTCCAACAGCCTGACTTGGGCCCTCATACCCGAGATCCGAAAGAATTTCAGGAGACCATAGTCTTGCAAAGCGGTAACAGTGCCCGGGTTATTCCCGACAATAGCATCATCTTCTTCATGCTCTCTTTCATGCCATTCCAGAACCATGGTGACAGCCAAATGCCTACACAAGAACCATAAGAAGAAGGTCAACAACTCTCTTCAAGCCTTGGTACATTTTTTATTGAGCAAACATCAAAGAAAATTTTCATTTTGCGGTTCTCGCAGGTTCCCCTTTAGCAGAGTGTGAGGTTCTCGCAGATGCCTTTTGGGCCACCTACGAGAATCATGCATTCTCGTAGGTCCCGTGTGGCTAGCCTGCGAGAATTCCTAAGCGCAAATTTTAGCCCTAAAACAAGCTCAAAAATTTGAAATTTACCAATGAAAACAAAAAATTGAACCATGAAAATATAGAAGACAAGGAGCTTACCTCACTGTCAGGGACGGTTTTCCAAATGGTTGTTTGTACCTTCCGCAATCAAGCACCAAAATTCAAGGGCAAAAGAGGGGTTTTGGGCTAAAATCTCTGCAAAGTTACAATGACTATGGTAAAAGAACTTTTACCCACTTATATTTACTTTTTACCATTTTTGCTGGTTTTTATAATTGTTTTACTTATCAAACATAATGCCTAATACCCCTATGAGTGCGACTTTTTGCATACATGACGACTTCGACGTCCATACCCAGGGATATAGATATTTTTCTCTTTTTCATCGCATGTTTGAATTGTTTTTTATGGTTTTTTGCACAAAACCTCGAGCTTGGTCTTTGTCCGTTCTCATGCTTGAAAATACATGAGAACATAATCGAGCACACTTTTATCACTTTTTCAGGCTCAACAAGGTTATACGAAAAAGGAACCCCCTGGAGTCCTCTTTAAGCTCTTTTCAGACTCTCTAAACATGAAAAGATTACCGAGCGATCTTGCTATTTTCACGCTCGTTAAAGTATTTGAAGAAAGCGTCTGTTGGGTGATAATTTATCTCTTTTCCGGTCTCATCAGACTATTTTACAAAAAAGGAACTGAGAGAGTTCTCTTTTGAGTGTTTTTCAGACTCTATAATCATGAAAAACCTTCAAGTTTTCTATCTTTGGACTCGTTAAACAAACATCGAAAGACCCGTAATGGGACCAAACCACTCCTTCCTAGGGTTCGTTAAACATACTCCGAGGGACTCATCCGAAGGATGAGCTTACATCAACAAGCATATGGTATCCTCCTCAAGCTTACGTAAAAATAAAGAGGTACTCATCGGAAATGGTGGGGGGGGAATTTGGGAAAGGGATGTGTTTTCGTATTCATATTACTGGCAGTAAGTGTCGCTCTTGAACATGAAACCCCCCTATTCATTATCTGAAGTTGGTTTGGGAAACCCGTTTATCTTTCATTCGACTTGCTACAAGGTCATATCATGAGTCATCTCTGAGTTAGTGTTTCCAAATCATTGGTCGTGTCATTCATATGTTCAAGAGAAGTTCATTTGAAACCTCTATTGAGTTAGCCATCTGTAGTTGTCAATTCTCTTTGTGTCGGCCTTCCCTATGTCCAGTTCAACTTATGTCATACTCTGTTTTTTCTTCAAAATCTGTTACTCATTTCATGTCATTGATGGGGGATACATCAAGGCCCTCCTATGATGAGTTTTGTTCTGTCGACTCCAACTCATTGTCCAGAAACAAGACTTAGAAATTATTTGGTACCTTGGAACTTGCATGCCTCAATGGCAGGTTTCCTCGCTTTCGACAGTGGGTTTTCATCATTGACCCCTGATCGGGAGATTCCGTCGAATGTTCGACCTCAACTCATTTATTCACATTCGGTGGATTGTACTAGTGTACCTTGGGATTCATTGACATTAATGGTTATTTCCCTCGCACTTGTTAATGGTTTCATCAATGACCGGTAATCAAGTGGTTTCTACCATGTTCGACTTCAGCACATGTAATCACATGGTTAGATTCGTACTTTCTGGTGACAGTATTGAAGACCCTGGGTCTCATCTCTTTGATCTAGGCTGCGATGGAATATGTATAATTTGTTGACACATAGATCCACTTTGTATGTCTCGTGGCTATGTCATCTTAATTTGAATCTTCTTACATGGATCCACAGTGTATTCTTGGTGGCTATGCGATATTTTGATGGCATGGATCCACGGTGTATGATTGGTGGCCATGACCTATGTTTATGATGTCATTTGTCTGTGATCTAAGTATGGGAATGCCTACCTCGGAACTAGTATGATATTCTGCAGATGCTTGGTTGTTTACAGGTTTCCTATTAGGTGTGCTCCTGGTTTCCGACACACACACGCAGTTTACAAAGTATTTCGGTTGTCACTGATTCTGGCCTCATACTTTGGGGGGCATTCTGTTACACATGATTTTGGTCATCTTGATGATGTATTAACAATAGTGTACTTAGGTTCCCAACAAGAACTTTCTCCTGAGAAAAGTGGCATTTATCTCCTTCCAGAAAACATATTTTCAAAGTGAGTTTGCAGGTTGTATATAGCCTAGGGTGTGAGAATGACCCATTCTCGCAGGCCACCTTCATCTAGGGTGTGAACTTCTCGCAGGTTTCTCTATACATAGGGTGCGAACTTGTTTTTAAGCTTGTAAAAGAGAAGAAGTCTCGAGGGTTCTAGAAGGGGATCTTCTAGAAAATGAGTTGCCATTCGTATGGTTGTCATTTTACTGGCTTCTCTAATTTGGTGGGATCATTCTCATCCATGTAACCATCTCACCCTCTCTTATATATTGAAAGGATTCTCATGGAAAAGGTTAAGCAAGATTAATTGAAGAATTGGTGAAGGAATTGTGTGAAGAACCATGCTTGGACAGAGGCTTGAAGGCTCTAGTTGGTCTATCAAGAGGAATTGGATCTTCTTCATGCAAGTACAGAGTAAGTGTGTGTGTTAGAACCCAGAGTCACCGAAAGGAAGCTTGCGACATCAAGGCGATCAGGTTGTATCTTCTACTTTCAATTAATATGATACAGCGGCATGTCCCTTTCCCATAAAGTCACTCTTACTTTATTGTGTAATTCCTTGATCATATACATAAGTAGACATTGAATATGTTTTGCTATCTTCACTTTGGTTGGTTTGTGTTTTCTTGGTCTTGACCTTACGAGAGCACCTGAGAGAAGCGGGAGCAACAAAGACTTAAGGAAGCGATACAAAGGTATGTCACTTGTTCCTCCTTACTAGCTAATTCAATGGTCGTAACTTAGGGAAAGAGTCATGTCCTTTCATGTTTTGTTCTAGATCCAGGTGGATCTAGGGAGATATGTTAGTGTCCGCACCCACTGATTAGTCTGATAACAAACCCCCTTTACTTGAGCTCCTGGCCATATGGGAAGCACCATATGGCCTTGGGCTAGGCAAAACCTGGTCTTTATCCCTTGGTCTTATGATAAGCCCCCGCTCTAGTCGTATGCATCCATATATCTTGGGCCTTAACTCTCCACATAACTCCCTATTGCGCTCATATCCTGGTTCTTAGCCATCGATCACGTGGGGTGCCAAGTGGCCTTGCGCTGGCCCCCTCTGACAGGGGCTTAGCCCATAAAGCCACGCTACATGCAACTTAACACTAATTCATCCGGTTGTTTTAAACAAGCACCAAAATAGCTCGGGTGGCTAGTGTATTTGACGTATCTCGTTGCCCATGCCGAGGTCAGGGGTTCGATCCTGATGGAGTCGCAACCAAATTTTTGGCCTAGCCAACATTGGCAAATTTTGGGGTGCCACGTGGTGCCCTATGATTGGGCCATGTGTCACCCTATGTTTCATTTGTATGATACAGTCAGCAACCTATTCAGCATGCACATTTAGTTGCCACGTCAGTGAAATACATCCACGTATCATGCCACGTCAGCATCCGTACTTCCAAGTCAGCATCCGTACTGCCCAATCACCCTGCCACGTCAACATCTATACAACCTAGTCACCCTGCCATGTCAACATCCATACAACCACATATCGTCTGTACTGTCGTGTGTCAGCCTATCATTGGGCCATGTCACATATGGACTATCACGTGTCATCTGTATAGTGCCACGTGTAATTTTCGTACTGAACCAACTCAGCCCAAAAACACCAAAACTGAGTGACACGTGTCACCTCCTCGTGCTACCATGTGTCCCTACTAACATCATCATGATGTCATGTTTACATAACCTATCGTACTACTGACATCAACAGTATAGCATGTTGAATTTGACCAGTTTGAATTTTTACATGTTTGGGAAATTGATCAGAACACGATAACTTCCGCATGCGGTGTCCATTTGCGAAAATAAATATATGGCCAGAACCAGCATGACGAGACAGACACAATGGCATTGGTTTCTTCCAATTCCAATAACTTTATTTTTAGGACTTCCTGGATCCATTTTGAATCATGCCTCCCAACTAAGACCTTTTGGTCCTCCAAAAGGGTATTAACAGTCATCAAGTACGGGATAGGCACCTGTCTCATAATAATCAATTGCAAAACAACCATGAAAACTGAAAGCATATTGTTAGCCACTTGTACTCTTTCACATCTTACTAAAGCCACTAACATCCATGTTGAAAACATTAACAGTGATAACATCAGAAATATGGTTGCAAATGAGCTAATATGTTTGATGTGTTTGCACGACATTAGCTTACCTTGAAGAAACGTATGATTGAATTTCCATTATACAACCATCTCATGTTCATGCTTAAGATCAACTGCTTTATTTGGAGCAATTATAGGTGTGTTGTTTGCATATGATGTCTTCCTTAATTGTTCCATTGTTTGAAGAGATTGATTTGTTTTTATGTGATGAGCATGTACAACATATTCATTGCCTTCTTTAGTTAAGTGATATTGATTATGTTCCCTGTAGAAGATTTATTTGCGATCATACAAATAAGGGTTTCATAAGACCATTCCACATTCATTGAGTGGCATGACATCACATGTTACTTCATCCACAAACTTTGATGAAATTGCAAACTTTAAAGTGCATTGTTTTGTTATGTGCAATTTATAATTATTGCCTATCCATTTAGTGAGTAAGGTTTTTGATGTAGCTTAGTTGTCAATCCCAATTGTTTAACCACTTCCTCTGAAATCAAGTTAGATTGAGATCCACTATCTATCAATGTATCGATCTTAGTATGTTTCATTATCACCCTTATGTGAAACAATTTACTTCTAGAATCATATCCATCACCAATTTTACCTTTCAAACCAACTATTGTGATCTTAGTCTCATCACCTAAATCATATCCCAAGTCTGTTGGTTGTGTTGTTGTTGCAACTATTTGCCTCCCATTCCTTTCTTTGAACCATTTCGGTCTCTTCTCCGGGTGCAATTGCCATCAATGGTCATCATCGTGCCCTTCTTTCTTGCAATTCTTGCAAGAGAGCTTCTCTTCCTTTCTTGTCGCTAAATTTTCTTTCTTTCCATTCCCCTTTATTTTGTCCTCTTTCCTTGAATATGATTCCCCTGATACACCAACTCTTGTTTTCCTTGCTTCAATGTATGTTGCTTGAACATAAACCTCATCAATATTAGTAGGTCCAAACATAAATACAGTGTTTCGAATATGTATAGGTAAACCTCCTATATACTTCATAAGAGTTTCTTGGGTATGTAATGGAATATTTAACATTAATTCCATCTTACAAAATTCATATGTGTATTCTTACACCGTTTGTCCCTTTCTTAGTTTAAGACTTTTCCATTCAATTAAAGCCTTCTCTTTATAACCCAAAGGACAAAAAAAAATTCTAAGTGCAAAAACAAAATCTTTCCATGATGGAAATACATTACCAACTTACTCTGCCACCATATGAGTGTTGTGCCTGTAAGACGAAGTGATGCCAACTTAATTTGAGTTGCCTCATATTTGATTTGTTGCACACTGCAATAAACTTCCATCTGTCTGACCTAGTTATCAAGCCTCTCAAAATTGACTTCACCATCATACATGGGCAATTCAAATTTCACATCAAGCTTAAGTAAAGGCATATCATGTTTATGTTTATGGGAATGTTTTCTTGTGGTGGATTTTGAACTTGTACTTGAAGAAAAAGAAGATGATGGACAAGAAGGAGGTGAAGGAGGAGTTTTAGGAGGATCCTCTTCTTCTTCACTTTTGTTGTATTTGGAAGATTCCCCTTAGAAAGGCCTCTTCCATTCGAATTAATCCTCATATAAGACCTTTACCATCTCAGACATGGTGAATAAAGTCTTTTGAAACTCTATCTCTTTCTGAGACATGCCTTCTTCCGATGCCATCACCTCACTTTGAGAAGTCCTCTTTCTTGATCCAATCTTAGGATCCCCTTCTACAATCTCACCTTCACCATGACTCTATTTTTCCATGGTAATCATGTAAACTCAAAAACCAATTGTCAACCTGCTCTCATACCACTTGATATGAAATTGATCTTTAAAGACTTGGTTAAATTTTAAGCATGTGTTGAATTACCAATTAGGAATTAAAGAAAGAAGAAGAAATTAATGAGAGATTATAGCAGCCATCATAATAAATGCATAACAGAATATACACACAAAGAACAACAAACCATAACAACAAAGTTGTTAACGAAGTTCGGTAAGATTGCCTACGTCTCTGGGCCTTTGTCTCAGTGGGTGAGGCTTTCTTATTTCTCTTCAATGCTTCAAAAGTACATCAGAAAAGTGTCAAAATAATTACAAATTGGTCTGGTTGTGTTCTGCTCGACCTCAAGAATCCAACACAACTAATGGCACTGAAAAAGGTTGAGCGTAGCTCCTGAAATTGGCCTCCAAAGTTCTCTTCTTCAATGGCTTCCCTACATAAAAATGGCTTCAAGCTTCATAATACCATCATCATTCTGCCAATTTGAACCTCCCTATGTTGTTAAGAACCTTTGGTTTATATATATATATTGATTTGGTATCCTCCTCCCAACTTCCTCCCAATATCTGGCCACAAATCGGGCTCTAGATCCCCCAAAAATGGCCAAAATCCTCCAAAATCAGCATAAAAATCCACAAAAATCTTTAATATAAAGTTTAAAAACCAAAAATTCAAAAAATTGTTGGGCACAACCCCCTTTACTCAAGCTCCTGGCCATATGGTAAGCACAATATTCCCTCGGGATGGGCGCACCCTGGTCTTTAGCCCTTAGTATTTGGATAAGCCCACGCTCTGGTCATATGCATCCATATATTTTGGGCCTTAACTCTCCACATAACCCATTGTTACGCTCAACTCTTGGTTCTTAACCACCAGTCGTGTGGGGTGCCAAGTGGCCCTGCGCTGGCCCCCTTCGATCGGGGCTTAGCCCATAAAACCGCGCTACATGCAACTTAACACTAATTCGGCCAGTTGTTTTAAACAAGCACCAAAATAGCCTAGGTGGCTAGTGCATTTGGTGTAGTCTGTTTCCCATGCTGAGGTCAGGGGTTCGATCCCAACGGAGTCGCAACCAAATTTTTGGCCTAGCCAAATTTGTAAAATCTGGGGTGCCACGTGGCATCCTCTGATTGGGCCACGTGTCACCCTGTGATTCACACATATGGTACAGTCACCAACCCATTCAGTAACCCAGTCAACATGCACAGTCAGCTACCACGTAACTATTGTACAACAATGTGTCATGCCACGTCAACCCAAGTCACCTTCCCATTCAGCTTCCATGTTAGCACCCATATTGCCCAATCACCCTGCCACATGAGAATTCATACAGCCCAGTCACCCTACCACCTTAGCATTCGTACAGCCACCTGTCGTCCATACTACCACGTGTTAGCCTGTCATTTGGCCACGTCATGTATGGACTGCCACGTGTCACTCATACAGTTCCACATGTCATTTCCATACTGGTCCAACTCAACCTGAAAACACCAAAAATGAGTGACATGTGTCACCTCCTCATGCTGATACGTGTCCCTACTGACGTCATTTTGACATACGGCCTGTTGACTTTGACCAATTTCACTTTTTCCCTGTTTGGGAAAATGATCAGAACGCAATATCTTCCGCATACGGTGTCCATTTATGAAAAAAATATATGGCCAGAATCATCTCGACGAGTCGGACATAATGGCATTGGTTTTGTCCAATTCTGAGAACTTTTATTTTTAGGCTTTCCTGGATCCATTTTGGATCAGTTGTGGTGCTATATTCTTCTAGATCAACCATGACTAGGGGAGTTCAAGAAAATAATAGAAATATGAATACTATGGATATCCCAAAGAGTTGTTGATTGATAATAAGATTCATATGGGTATGTACACTTACATCCACCTCATATCAATAAAAACTAGCACAGTCGCTAACTCGATTGGTGAACACTGATAGGTATAGGATATTTCTAACTAATTAAATTGGAAAAAACACTTCATAGGATAATGGGTAAAAAACCCACACAAAAGAAAAATAAAAGAACCCTACACGGTTAAATAAATAAATAAAATAACCATGCACAGTTAAAAAATGAAAGAACCCCCACATAGTAAATAAGTAAATAACCGATGCGGTTAAAACCCGGAGAGAAGGAAAATTTCCCAACACGGTAAATAATCGACACAGTAAAAACCAGGGGCATCAAATAACCACATTTGTTACAGTAAATAATATGATACATTATTATCAAACTAATTTCACTAATGAACTTCAACTTCAATAATGATTAACAACCATGTTTTGACATGCAAGGAAGATAATCCATAAAATATTAACCCTCAATTTCTCGTGACGACGAATAATATTCTAGAAATATTAAACCATGTCCATAGAAACTATCTTCATGATTAAAATATCATTGAACTTGGCGATTGTCAATAGGTATATTCCTATTGGCGTAAAAAGCATAAAACAAAAGTTTAAGGGTTCCCACTAGGTCATGATGAATGGGGGTTTATTGACTAGTTCATATTATCAGGGTTATTGAGGGAACAAAGAAGAAAGTTTTGATAGAAGTAGAGGTGGAAAAGGAGGAAGTAGGGGGGGATATGGCTATCAACAAGGAGAACATGAGAGGATATTAGGGAACATAGGAGGGTGGTGTTATAACCCTATAATTTATAGGATCAACTAGTGACTGAAATGTTAACTCTTTAGTGTTTTTGTTTGTCAATTGATTTTTCATTCTGCAAATAATTTGAGGTAAAAGAAAGAAAAAGAAAAAGAATAAAAGAGGGCATAAAAGAAATTCAATAGAGCCCCATGCAATAACAATGACTTGGTCCATACCTTTCAAGCATGGCCAAGTTCTTTTAAGTTGATGTTGATAGGAGTAGTGAATAAGCTTGGCTAAACTATTTAAACTTAGCCAAGTGATCTAGGTTAGTTAGTGAATAAATCTGACCAGACTACCTAATCTTGGTCAGATAGCCCCGGGATAGAGTAATTTCTTAGTCCAACAGTTTAATCTGGGCTAATTGTCATAGGTAATTAGGTTAGAACATAGGGTAGTTTGCTTTATTTCAATAAAACCAGCTCGATGATCAATGTTGAACCATGTCTTTGAGGTTTAAAAGGTTTGATGTCTGACCCCTTAGTGATAGAAACATGGAAAAGCTTGGGAAAACCCACGATATGCACTTATCCTAAGATTTTATGGGCACATATGCCTTCGCGCTCACAATTATGCACATCTCATGTATGAACGGCTCAGATGTTCGCACCCAAATCTACAATGGACAAGTCTTTCCGGACCCCCCCGACCGTTCTACCTTTAATGGTGGGGGGGGCATCCGGAATCAGAGATAATATATGCACACATC
>ML780210.1:511963-530837 GCA_009831015.1 Picea engelmannii
GCCTTTAACGGTGGGGTGGGGGGGGGTCCGGAACGGAATTTTTCTCTAGCGGGCCCCTATTTAATACGTGGCATGAATCCATTGGTCCTGAATCCCACCGCCTATTACTGTCTGACATACCTCGTCACCTCATGATGTCATTATCCACCTTTTCCATAAGAGTCACGTCCCATAACTCTGTCAGTCTTTCTCCCTCGTTCACCCGTGGCTAGTCCCTTCACCATGGTATTTTCCCCCAATCAATACTCACCATGTCACTCGACCATATGCTTTAGTCATTGTCACCTGCCATCTCACGCTCTAAAGGACCCATTGGCCATTTATTACTGGCTAACTTATCCGTTAACCAGCTGACCTGTCTCTTGGGCCCAATGGATAACCGTTCACTCAAAACTACCCTCACCCTTTATTCCCTCACCATTTACCCAATCGTTGCTCCAGAGAATTTTCCCCATTTTCCTCTCCGTTACAGTCAGCTGCCCACATCTACATTCGCCCCCGCTAACTTTTGTTTTATTTGCAGGTATTGTTACAGTGATGGCGCCAAAGTCAAAGAGAACAGAAGGTGAGGAGAATCCTTTTCTCCCGCCTCCTGTCGACCTCGATAGGATTCCTCTGGACGACAAAGACTACTTAATCGCAGACACAAGATGCGATTTCGACTTCACAGACCTACAGTCATGGCTTAAAGAAGTTTTCCTAGACCAGAGTGATGAAATTGGGCTCTGGGAGTCCAACCTACCTTTGTATCTTTTCCCCCAGATTCGCCAATTCCCAAAATTCACCCTCAAGTGCCAAGCCCATTATATCCCCGAACAAAGAGCCATTGTGTCCTCGTCCAGGGAAATTCTTTTCCTCATCACACAAGAAACCATCGACCAAATGATGCAGATATCTCGAGCCGACTCTGCCTCACCTTTTAACCTCGAAATCATCACAAAGCTCTACCAGAAGTTGTCGTTTCCTCAAAGAGCTAAGATTTTTGAGCTTTTTCTTCCATATTTCACTCAACTCCCCACTACAAACCCCCCTTATCCTTCATCCTTGTTCTCAATAAAAGGAAACCAGGTCATCACGTCATTATGCACCTTGGTTGGTTATTTTTCAGATCAATGGGTAGATGAACCCATTTTGGGATTTCTTTCTATTTTCTCCACCGATGAGAAACCCACTACACAGTTCGACTATAGCACGTTCCTGGTGGACAACATTCATGAACAATTCATAAATTTTTCCATAGAAGGTATGTTCATGTATTCTGCAATACTGGCATACCTGTTCATTTTCTTCCAAGCGGGCAAATTTTCTTTTTCTATGAAAAATATGGACGAGGATGGTAGACCACAAGCAATAACCGCATGGACTTCTCTACTCAGACATAACTCCACAGAATTTAGTTTCAAGCAGTTCATCGAGTAGTTCTACCACCCATTGGTGAGTATGCTCAGCGGCAGACCCAAACCCAGAATTAATGAGGAAATTCAGAGGATTCTACATCTTTCGGACCTTACAAAGACTGGTGATTGCTACCTGTACCAAAATCATACTGAGATCAGAGTCTATGGGTGTGAGTTGGCCCCACATAAACTACCCAAGTACTTACCTATTATAATTTTCTCCCTAGAATACATAAGGCAGATGATAAACTCAGACGACATACATTTTGTGTCTTTGAAGAAGAAGAAGCAACTCAGAATCAAAGAGCAGATTGGGTCTTTCATCTGCAACAGTCGAGGCATCGGGGAGGAAGCAGACAGACTACTAAAAGAAATGAAGTTTTTTGTCAGTTTCATGTGGCACTATGATCCGTGCAGGATAATTTCTGAGATGAGAATAAAAAATAAGAATATCCTGTATGTTCACATATCTAGGCCTGAGGTAGAGAAGTTTGCAAACTAGACAGAATGGGAGCCTAACACACTGGTTGAGGCAGAACAACAGGACCCTTCAGTCATTTTTTCATAGACGAATACACCATAGGCTCCAAAGGAGAAAAGGCCCAAGAAGGACACTTTGCCTTCTGTCACTGAAGTATCATCTGAGGAGTTCTGATTGCACACAAAGAGGCCGAAAACCACTCAGGCTCCTGACACGGCTAGAGAAAAGGAAATTCCATCCACTACAATGATGAAGGTGGATCGGTCACTCCTTAGCACAAGCAGCAAGCATATCATAACCTCAGTATTGCCAAAGAAGCCTACAGATACTCCATCAGTCAACCAGCCAGGAAAAACAGGACCGAAGCTGAGTATCTTCGAGAAATACGATTTGATCAAGAAAAAGAATCAAACGTTGACCAGCAGCACATATGCTCAATTCTGGAAGCAAACGTCGACTGCGCAACACAGACTGTTATCGGGATTCGACACATAGAAGGGAAAAATGCACATGGCATTTCTCCAAGCACAGGTGCTAGACCTAAAGGTAATCACCGATAACAAAAGGGAAACTTTTGAATTCCAGACTAAGGATGTGCATCCAGCTGATCAAATGGATCTGCATAGACAAACTGGAGAAATGGTTTTATCCACGTTGGCACATGCTTCCACTGTTGCCTCCAAGTTACAAGTGTCTCTGAATAATGTCCAGACGCAGTTGAATTTGGAAAAAATATCATCCTTTGCCAAGGATAACAGAATTAAAACATTGGAGGAACTGGTCCTCAAGATCGGATATGATCCCTCGAATGTGAAAGCAGTCAAGGAGATGATCAAGAATAAAAATGCCGACATAGAGTCTCTGAGGAAACAATTGAAGTTGCCACCAACAGTAGACTCCCAGGCAAAGGAAATGGTGGAGACAGAAGGATAAGAGGATGAGATGCTTAAGTTGATCATGGAGCAGAATGCACAATTGAAGGAAATGGAAGTTGAAATGGAGAAACTAGTGAAAGAGAAAGAGCAATCAAAACCCATGGAAGTAATTCCATTGAGTGCAGTTCCACTCTTAGGAGTGAGCACAGCGTCACTAGCAGAAATCCCATCGGCAAATCCACTGACTTCTCTGGAAAAGACTGTTGAACTGCCTATATCTATGGAAGAGATGAATCTGCAAGAAACAGAGATTAGCAGGCTTAAAAAGGAGATTGAGAACCTCCAGGAACTCAAATCTTCTTACTAAACAAGCTACTCCAAGTAAAACAAGTGTCAGACCAACTCAAACAAGAGTTACAACAGCTTCGGAAGAAAACAGCGGCAGGCAAAACACTGGCCAAAGTCAAAAAAAGTGTTTGGACAAACATCACCAAGTCTATGAATGAAATATGGCCAATGATACAAATTATGCTTGATAAAAATGAATTGGTACAAATAAGTAAACAAGCCATCGAGAAGATTAGAGAAGAATTGGGATAGATGCCCACCGAGGCTAACGAAATCATCAAATTCCTAAATTCTAAAACCAGAGAGGAGCTGGAAGATTTGAGAATTGAAGATAGAATAGAGACCATCCTTGAGGTCAAGAGAATCCTGACCAAGAGAGGACTGATGCTACAGCTAGAAGAAAAGGTTTAGGCTATGGACCTAGGGGTGCAAAGGTTTTTCAGCAAGATCGAGGCTTTATAGAAGAAGGGTCTTCCTGGTTTGAGAGTGATAAATGACAAATTAATGACGCTCCCCGATTACAAAAAGAGACTAGCCACTGTGGCTAACGATAGTTCGAAATTTTCAGGAATAAAAGGCAGTATCAGTGGCAAGGCATTCCTAGATGCTCTACAATTGGACATCAACATACAGCATGAGATCAGGTACATCTTCATCATCAAGCCAACTTTTTCTAAGTACACAGAGATGGATGAAGTTTACCGAAGGTTACTCAAAGTCATCGTTCCCAGTCATCTTCGATGGGAAGAGATTTGCAATCTAATCGAGTAGTCGATGAGCTTTCCAAGCCCAGTCAGTTATCCAGTCAGACGAGGTCGTGCAGAGGCCTCACCAATGGTTCACCTAGAAAGAAGCATGAAATTTCGACACATCATCAAACAGTTTCCTAGATTTTTGTAGTTTGTTAAGTTAGTTAAGCTAAAAATAGATTTACCACGTCTTGATCTTTAATGACAGGATCGTTTGTAATTTTGGTTATAAATACTTCACTTTTCGAAGTATTGAGGGTTGATCTTTACGCCCTGCGAACTACTAGATTGTAATATTTTTTCAAGGGATCTTCCATTAATACAAAGAGGCATTTCCACAGGATTCTTGTGTGTACTCATTGGTGATGTTTTCCTTTCTAAGTTAAATGTCATTCTCACTTAGTTATCGCATTGTTTTCTAAATCTAATCTTTGAAAGTAACGAACGTTGCAGGATTTATCTTTGTATACCCTGTTTCTGACTTTAAAAGATTTTAGTGTTTCATCTTCTGATTTTATGATAAATAAATTCTTAACTGCTTCTTTGTTGTAATTGACATTCTCATCTTTTCTGTTATTCCTCATTTTTGCTGCTAAAAGAATCCAACGATTGCATTATCTTGCCCTATGAAAGGTTTCTTCATTTTTTGGTTTAGATTTTATTTCATGATACAGACCCCATAGCCCAATGGATGTGTAAAGATCTCTCATCCAACCCAACGAAAACGACAACAAACAAAACAAACATATTTTATTCACCTAGCCTAATATTTTAAATTTGAAACATGTCTAAATCATACAGAGAGATCCCTCTCTGAAGCTGGTAGGGCTAGATCCTAGCTTCGAAGTGGTTGGATAAAGTTACCTCCCATAGATTTCTTCTTTTCTAACAACCTCTAGGAAATTTACATAGCATTAACAGGTGGAATAACAACATAGTAGGAACAAGAGGTGGAGGATGGTATGGCTCTCAAAGAGGAGAAAGTGATCGAATTGATGCTCTAGGTCATTTGTTGTCATTTTCTTTGTGGAATGGAGTTGTTGAATTGAAATTGAACATTAAAAGTGATGGATATGTGGAATTCAAAGATTTGTTAAAGCTTAAATTGAAGTTGTTCTGGTCCAAGTCCAAGGAATGTGGCCGAAATTGTGTGATATCAATCTGAGCTTATCAAAGGAAGTTATAGTATGCCAACCTATGTAATATGTCAATCTTGTTTGTACCTCTTAGAGTCATATACAATAGTGAGTAGATGAGTTGCAAGAACATGTTGCTTCCACTTAGAATTAGGGGAACCCATATCAATATCAATTAATGAGTCAATTTCAACCCCTGGTAGAGGAGGACAACATGGCTAGGTTACAGTTGCACCGGGATATAGAAGGAAACAAGCAAATTTTTACAACTATGCAGGATAAGATGAGCTTACTAGTCAAATGCAATAAGCCAATGGATGAGTTGAGGGAGTGAATTTCTTAATTCAACATAGAGGTCTCAACCCTCGTTAATCCTTTGGAGCAGTAAGCCAAATATGATGAGATCTGGGCTATGGATGACAAGCTAGATACTCTCCATAAGGCATTCATACAATAGAATAAGGCCTTAAGAGAATTTTTTCCCACTACTCAATTTTCTCACATCAAAGTGTAACAATTGAATTTGTTCTCAAATGATGAATGACAGGCATTAGCTCAAACGTAACCAACTATTCTAGATGTTGATAAATCCTATACTTTCATTTCTTGTGCTTCTACTTTGATATGGAAATGGTAGGCACAATTGGATAAATATGATGTTTTATGTGCCTAAATCCTATAGATTGTCCCTAAGTTGGACCCTTCGTTGAAAGAACAAAAAGAAAAGAAGGGTTGGATCAAGGGCAAGTCAATGGTTGTGGTCGGGTCTTGTTATCCCCTTCATTTTGGGAGTTACAAAAGACTAGATGGACAAGATTTCATGATAAAGGAGCATAGAGATCGGTGAAAAGGATGTGCAAGAGGAATAAAGGGATGTAAAGTAGGTCGACTAAAAACAAATAAGAGTTGTGTAGTATAATTAATGAGCCAACTGAAATATTGGATTGACAAAGTGGTCCTTATCCTATTTTGTAATTGTGACATGGTCAACTTTAGCTAGCTATGGATGTATAAAATTTCTTTGAATCTAAAGGGAAAAATGTTACGCACTATTCTATAGATTACTTAGTTGTTGGGTATTCTTGTTCATTGTCAGATCCAACTATGAATAAATAAGGAAAGATTGGGCACCTTCTTCAAAAAATAATTGTATGTCTTTTCTATGTATTTTGGTTAGTGGATATGTAGTGTGTTTAATTTGGCATGGAGTGTGTTTATATCCTTTTGGTTATAGTTTTGAATCTAGTCATTCCTATTTCCAGAAATATAACTTATATGATTAATAGCTCAGTAATGAATATAATATCACAACCATCATGTTGTGTCTTATTGTCATTTTAAAGTCTCACATGCACTTTGGGTGATACATTCTTCCCTTTGGGAAGATTGAAAATGCTAGTGCATATAAACTACAATGGGAGATTTTGTTGGTAACCTGCAAGAACCATATTCTCAATCAAATTCCAATAGTGTGATACTTTATCAATCTCATCAAATGAACAAAGGGATTATTTTCATGTTGTTATTGTTTTTCATGGAGATTGTAGTTTCATTCATTGGAATTTCATTAGGTCATTAGGTTGTTTAAAACTTTACTCACTATGGTTTTTCCTTTTGGTGTGGGCCCTTCTTGTCTTTGTTTTTAGGGTTTTCTAAAAGATAGTGACATGTTTTCCAACTTCCAATTAGAACAACAAGAAAAACACCAATTGGTAGAGGATTTTTTGGAACCACTTCTTCCTTATTTGTTTTTAGCAAAGGTGGGTGGCTGAAGGTTTTAGTGGATGTTTTTTGTTTGATGCAGTTAAACCATATATCTATGTTTGTGTGCTTACCTATTGATCACACTAGTGCATAACCCTACCAAAAGCACTAAGATAAATTAAAATATTTTATAAAAAAATATCAGCCATATTTTCAAAAAAAATTATCAGTGTGCTATTTATATTCAACTGTATAAAATATCAACCATTTTTTCAAAAAAACTTATCGGTGTGTTATTTATATTCAACTGCACCAGTGCATAACCATACCCTTCACACCCAAGTAGGTGAAACATTTTATAAAAAAATATGGGTTATTTTTTCAAAAACGTCTTGTTTCTAGGCCATTTATATTCAACCACATCGATGTGCATGCATACAATGCACATCGAAGTAACTTGAAATATTTTATAAAAAAATATTGACCATTTGTTCAAAAGATATTTGTTGATGATCTAAATAGATTGAACAACGTCAATACATAACATACCTAATACACTATACTAGGTCTATAAAAAAAATTAAAATTGATAATGTGCCCAATACATTTAACAACATTGTTGCATAAACCTACCACGTGAACTCATGTAGGTTAAAATACCATAAAAAATATTAATCATTAAAAAAATTAGTCAGTGCACCTGATAGACATAACAACAATAGTAAGTAACCTAACATCCACACCAAGTAAGGTTAAAATATTTTAAAAGAAAAAATCAACCATTTTTCAAAAAGAATTTCAATGCACCCTATATATTTAATGGCATTGGTGTGTAACACTACAATGTGCATTGATGTAGATTTTAAAAATATGCACAATGCGCTTGATACATATAAACACACCGATGCTTCGATTTGATACATATCGAATCAAATTTTCATTTCAATTGTCATTCGATGCTTCAAACACACAATAATGATGCTCATTATCCCCATATGACCACCCTATTGTGTGGTGCTACTATATTGTTGTATTTCACGATTGCTTAGCTTCCATGGTGAATTTGTGTTCATTTTGGAATTTTTCAACTGATACCAAATTTTTCATTTTATCAATGCAACAACCATGCTTCCTGAGTGAAGAAGAAACTAGGTCAATTGATTCTTATCCCTTGATTTACATTTGCAATGATTTAAAATTTAAAAATAGGTTTTAATATGGTTGTTTAAAAAAATATTTGAAAACAATTCCATATGTGTGGCTTTGGCATTCATCTCACACCAATGGTTAGTTCTCTTACAAGTTGCACAAGTACATGGTGCTCCACAATATTGCAAGAGCACTAGAGAGTTAACTTTAACATATTAAAATATCCAATGCTCTCAAGTGCACCGATAAATGTATGGATGCACTAAGAGTGATGCTCCACATAAGTCTAGGCACATTGAAATGTTCGATAATAACATCAAGCATTGTCAGTGTGCATATATATATGTATTGTACCTATATAGGCAACACCCATGCATGGTGCCTATAGAATCAACATCGGTGTGTAGTGTGTCTAAACATTATAAGTGCACCAAACAATTATAAGAAATTTCCTATGAGTTTCCCACACTTTTCAGTGCATTATCATATGTATAGATCCATCGATCGAATTTCCCTATTATAATTTGAAATACCATGCAACCTCGGTAACAACACCAAAGAATGGTGGTGATATTTGTCATTTGTAGTGTATTGTTGTTATTGGTGCACTATATAATATTATGTTGTGTTGGTTTTGATGCGTGATAATAAAATTAATGCATCAATAAGGAAATCACATGGATGGAAAATAATATTTTTAAAACTTATGGTTGCATGAAGCTTTTAGTAAGAGAACCATTACCAATGCGGTGTTATAAATGTGGCACACCAAATTTGTCAATATGCTTGAGAAATTGTAATGTGTTGTGTACAAGGCATTTATTTAAAATGGGTGCATTGGTTCATTCAACACATTTTTTATGAAAAAAAATTAAGTTCAATATTCAATGAATGTTATAAATGTAATTTTGTGTAGAATGTTTATGTTATAGATATATTTGCGTAATGAGATTTGTATGTAAATCAGGGATAGCCGCAACAATAGTAAGTCAAACCATATACCTTTGTGCATACATGGGAGGATTGAGAGAGGATATGGATATGTTCCCTTCTCCTATTATGTCTCAAACTCATCTCTTTTCAAGGGATATTGTATTTCACAAGTTTTATGAGGAGGCTATTTCCCTTAAGGATATCACAAACTTATCAATGCACTTGATTCATCACTGGGATCATAATAGGTAGGCCTTTAATTTTGGTCCTAATTTGTGGGACCAATCCAAAAAGGAGGATATTTATTTGTCACTAAGCTATCTAGGAGGGGGGATGATTTTTTCCATTTTCCTAATATTCCACCTAGAATTGCAAGTAAGATTCAACTACAATATGTGTAGCAATATGTCAGTGTGGATATCATTAACCTAGGTGACTTATAGATTTCTAGGGGCTTGTTGATATTTCATTCTTTTATAGAAAATAGGTAAGGTTATTTTGCATGATCATCATGACACTATCAAACGATACCTATGGTTTGTAGTGCATTATTTTCCCTCTAATGTATTATGTGGATAGTTTATTTCATATATCCAAATTTATCAGGTGGTATACCATTATTCCACAATAGTTTTGTATTGATTTGGATCACTAGCATAACATGTTTGAAGGATACATATCTTCCTCTTTACTTCAAAGCTATTTACTTTATATTTTGAGAGGTTCCTAGTGACTCAGTCGACATTCAACCAATTTCCTCCTATGTCGATGACTAAAGTACATATGTGCATGTTGGGTTGTTATATTCTTTGTAGTGAAAGTCTATTCAAGGTGGATCGACTGACGATCGAAGTCGAGGTGGATTGATTGATGATCGAAGTTGAGGTGGATCGACAACAGGTTGAGGGTCGAGGTAGATCGACAACAAGTCGAAGGTCAAGGTGAGTCGACCAAGTAAAGTCGAAGTCGAAGGTCGAGGCAGTTCGACATGGTAAAGGCATCGAAAGCGAGTCAAAGAGGTCAACCAACAAGAGGTCGACAAGCGGGCATGTGGCGACCGACTGAAGACTGAATGAAGGTCGACTAGTAGTCAACTGGTAATCTAACTTGGATTCAACTGTAATAGAATCCCAAGATTTGCGAGATTTGTAACCAATGATTTGCATGGATCTGTAATTTTTTTTTGGGTTCCATGTATTTAGGGTTTTTCCTGTTTAAATCATATAAAGAGTTGTGTTGTAAGGTCGTAAAGGTTGATAATCAATGGATCATAAGATAGCCAATCTTTAGAGAAATATTTAGATGTAGGTTGTTGGTCATGCAAATGTAAGTTGGATTGGATACATGGTTGTTCTTGTGCAGTAAAGAGGGTATGATGTTGATTGTGTCTTAGGTGTGGACCAAGGTTAGACATGTAACCTTTTATTCAGATTAAATAAGACAACAAGAGAGAAAAACTCTTAAGGAATGTTGGTTTTCCCAGTTTGGGTTTCCAAGGTAAAATCTTTGTGTATTATGTGATTACTTTGTCATTTACATTCTTTATTAAATTCCTCTTCTCTTTTTCTAGGTTTAGTGTGGAAGTGTATCACATTTCCTGACAAGTGGTATCAGGGCAAAGTTAAGCTCTGACAAGTGGTATTAGAGCAAAGTTAAGCTCTAACAAGTGGTATCAGAGTTTTGTTATGCTTTGGCATGTGTTTCAGATGTTGATTTACCAATCTTGAATATGTGAGCTAAACCCTAGGTACAGTAAGAGTTGTAAGTCATAAATTGTGTTAAATATTGTGGTAAAGAATGGAGAGCAGTTCAAGAATAGAGATAGAAAAACTCAATGGCCAGAATTTTGAGCTTTGGAAGCTTAAAATGGAAGATCTTCTTGTAGATCGAGAATAATGGACAACAATATATCCAGGTACCCAGTTGACATGCATGTCAATGGAAGAATGGGAGAAACTCGAAAGAATAGAAAGAAGTGTGATTCGGCTTTGTCTTGCATATTCGGTACTGTTGAATGTCTCAGGTGAATATTCAACCAAGAAACTGTGGGACAAGATAGGAATATTATACCAATCAAAATCTTTGGTAAATAAGTTAGTTCTCACAAAGAAATTGTATCTTATGAGAATGAGTGATGGAAGTTCGGTGAATGAGAATTTAAATGCATTTAATACCATTTTAAGCTATTTATCGTCTGTGGATATTAAAATCACTGAGGAGGAGAAATGTATAAGCCTATTATTTTATTTTCCGGACTTCTGGGATAGCTTAGTCATGGCTATAGGGAGTAATACAACCACACTAGCACTAGAAGACATGGTTTCTTCTCCACTGTCAGAAGAAATGAGAAGAAATAACATGGAAGGATTGACCAAAGATGCTTTAGTGGTGAGAGGTTGACTGGTTGAAAGAGATAAAGGCAAATTCTCCAGTAGAAATTCTAAGTCGAAGGGTAGATCTAAATCCCAGGTTCAGTCGACGAGAAGATGATGGAAATGCGGTAAAGCTAGGCATTACAAAAATGATTGTAAGTTGAGGGCGATGGAAGCGATCGGCTGAGAGAAAGATGACCCCGGATAAGGGAGGTGATGTATACCTAGAGACGAGCAGTACACAGTCGGATTAAGGTGTTTGGTTGATCGACTGAGGAGAATCCTATCATATGACACCACATAGAAAATGGTTCTGCGAGTATGAACGATATGATGGAGGTGATGTGTTCTTGGTGGATGACTCGACAACCAAAATTGTCAGACGAGGAAGAGTTCGAATGATACTGGAAGATGGGAGGAAAATAACCCTTCTAGTAGTGCTACACATTTTGGGTTTGGTAAGAAACCTGATATCTGTCAGCAAGATGAGTGATGTTGGGATACACACTCTGTTTTAGAAGGATTCGTACAAGATGGTCAGAGGTGTGATGGTCTTGATGAAAGGAGATCGGATTGGAACCCTATACAAGTTGTTAGGGAATGTCGACCCGACTGAATGCAATAACATTGTTGCTCCTGAAGTCGACTCGAATTCGATTCAAATCAACTTGACTTAGGCTGAGTCGATAGAAAATGACTCGATAAGACATGATAAAATCGACCCAACCATGCTATGGCATGAGAGGATGGGACACATTGGATAAAAAAGAATTTGAGATATGTAGAGAAAAGGTATGGTCGAAGGTTTTCCTGAATGTGGTTTAGAAGTAAAATTTTGTGAACATTTCATATATGGAAAACAAAGTCTGGTGAGGTTCCCATCTGAAGCGATAAGGGGAAATGGGATTCTAGAATTGGTGCATAGTGATGTGTTTGGCCCGGTTACAGTGCCTTCACTTGGGGGATCCTTGTATTATGTCTCCTTCAAGATGATTTTTCCAGGAAGACATGGATATATTTCCTGAGGATGAAATCAAATCTTTTCAATAAATTTAAAGGGTTTAAAGATCTTTTAGAAAACCAAACAGATATGAAGATTAAGGTGTTGAGAACAGGCGACGGTGGTGAATTCTATGGAAAATAATTTGATCAATTCTATAAGCAGTTTGGCATAGCACGCCAAAATACCACACTTATACCCCACAACAAAATGGATTACCGAGAAAATGAACAAAAAGTTGATGGACAAGGCAAGGAGCATGCTCAGTGGTGTTGGGCTCATAAGAATTCTGGGTGGAGGCAGTCGATGTTGCAAGATTTCTAGTGAATATGTCTCCTTCTTCGGTGTTATTTTACACGACTCCACCTGAGGTATGGTCGAGTAAGAAGCCTTCAATTTCACATATCAAAGTATTTGGTTGTGATGCATTTTTGCATGTTCCGAAGGAAAACAGGAGCAAGTTGGACAAGAACGCAGTCAAATGTATTTTCATTGGAAACAAAGAAGGAATGAAAGGATATAATCTCTAGGATCCTACATCAAGGATAAAAATGTACAGTCGAGATGTGGTCTTCAAATAAATCAAAGGTAAGTCTGAGCCTGAGGAAATTATTCATACCAAGAATAATCCTATGACAGTGTGATTTGAACTGAGGAACAAAGAAGATGATTCAGATGAGTCGATTGAATCATAGGAAGAGGTGGAACAATAGACTCTGGTGGTAAGGAGGTCAGAAAGAGTAAGAAAACTAGTCGAAATGTATAGTTCACCTAACTTCCATTCCACATTCATGTTAACTTCCATCAACGATGAGCCCGAGTCGGTCGGTGAGGCAGTCTACTCGACAGAGGGTAAACACTGGAAGGATTCCATGGTCGAAGAGATGAAATCCTTGCACAAGAATGAGACATGGGATTTATTAAAGTTACCTAGTGGAAGAAATATTTTTGGTAGCAAATGGGTATTCAAAAAGAAGATGAATGTTGCAGGACAAAGAAAGAAGTTTAAAGCTCGACTGGTAGAAAAAGGATATTCCCAAGTCGAGGGAGACGACTTCGGTGAGATTTTTTCCCCTGTTGAAAAATTAACTTCCATTAGAGTACTAATGTCTCTAGCTGCAACATTTGATTTGGAAATAGAACAGATGGATGTGAAAACAATGTTCTTACATGGGGACCTAGAAGAATAAATCTACATGAAACAACCTGAAGGATTTGTAGTAAAGGGAAAGAAGGAGTTGGTGTGCAAATTGAAAAGATCCCTTTATGGTCTAAAGAAATCACCAAGGATGTGGTACCAAAATTTTGACACATACATCCTTAGTTTTGGATTTGTGAGAAGCAAAGTTGATCATTACATATATTCCAAGGATGAAGATGGGTGTTTCATATATGTAGCTTTATATGTCGATGACATGTTTCTAATTGGAAAAATCATGAACACAATAAAGGAGGTGAAGAAGCAACTATCCTCCAAGTTCGACATGAAGGGTCTCGGTACATCTAACTTCATTCTAAGAATGGATATTAAGAGAGATTGAGCAGCTAGAAGTATCTGGTTGAATCAAACAACGCATATTGAAACAGTTCTGAAATGTTTCAACATTCAGGATTGCAAACCAGTGAAGGTGCCAATTCTTGTGGGAGAAAGGCTAATTATTAAACAGTTTCCAAAGACACGTGAAGAAATAGAGGACATGGCATGTGTTCCCTATGCAAGTGTTGTTGGTATTATAATGTTTGTGATGGTCTGTACTCAGCCAGAAATTTCCCATGCAGTGGGAGTCTTGAACAGGTACATGTTGACACCTAGAAAGGAGCAATGGACAACTGTCAAGAGAGGACTGAGGTATTTGTGTGGCATGGAGGACTATGTTATATGCTACCAAGGAAGACCTAGAGGTGACAGTGGTAAATTAAATGTACATGGCTTTGTCGACGCCAACTGGGCTGGAGATTTGGATCAACGGAGGTCGACCAACAAATTTGTCTTCAAGATGTTCGATGGAGCAATAAGCTAGATGAGTAAGTGACATGCGATCGTAGCATTGTCAACAATAGAAGTTGAATACATGGCGGCCACTCATGGAAGAAAATAAGTAGTATGGCTACAAAGGTTGTCTTCGAGAATTGGGTTTGAGAAGAGTGTTATGAAGGTAAGTTGCGACAGTCAAAGTGCAATATTTCTTGCAAAGAACCATGCTTATCATTTGAAGACTAAGCACATTAATGTACAGTACCATCTCGTAATATATATGGTGGAAAGTAACAAGGTGATACCAGAGAAAGTAGACACATTGGAAAACATAACAGACTCATTGACCAAGTTTGTGAGTGATGTGGATTTCTCTTGGTGCAAAGAGGCAATGGGCATTGTTGCCCTAGGTCTGTGAATGAAAGTTCAGGAATCTCCTGGTTTCAGAAAAGAAGGCAACAAGTGGGAGAATGTTGGTTTTTTATATTGTTTTCAGTGAAATTTTAGTCGAGGTGGATCGACTAATGGTCAAAGTCTAGGTTGATCGAAAACAGGTCGAGGGTCAAGGTAGATAAACAACAAGTCGAAGGTCAAGGTGATTCGATCGAGTAAATTTGAAGTCAAAGGTCAAGACTGTTCGATATGGTAAAGGAATCAACAATGAGTTGAAGAGGTCAACCAACAAGAGGTCGACATGTAGGCTTGTGGCAACCGATTGAAGACCAAATGAAGGCTGACTGGTAATCTGACTCGTATTCAACTGTAACAGAATCCTGAGATTTGTGAGATTTGTAGCCAATGATCTGCATGGATCTGTAACCATTTTTTGGGCGCCATGTATTTAGGGTTTTTCCTATTATAAAGCCTATAAAGAGGCATGTTGTAAGGTCGTAAATTTTGATAATCAATGAATTGTAAGATAGCCAATCTTTAGAGAAATATTTAGATGTAGGTTGTTGGTCATGCAGATGTAAGTCAGATTGGCTACAAGGTTGTTCTTGCAAAAGAAAGAGGGTATGATGTAGATTATGTCTTAGGTGTGGACCAAGGTTAGACATGTAACCTTTTATTCAGATTGAATAAGCCAACAAGAGAGAAAAACACTTAAGGAATGTTGGTTTTCCCGGTTTGGGTTTCCAGGATAAAATATTTGTGTATTGTTTGATTCCTTTGTCATATATGTTCTTGATTAAATTCGTCTTCTCTTCTACTAGGTTTAGTGTGGAAGTTTATCTCATTTCCTGACAGTGCATGTGGGGGTTAGATATTTCCCAAGAGGGGCTAGCCAAAGTACCCTTGTAGGCCAGTGAGTTTAAAGATTCTGGCTTTATTAGGTAGCGAGGACTGTCATGTGTCCTCGATATTATATAGTATCCATATGGATGGATGGACTAGTGAAGATGTTTGAAACTCCTATTTAGTCAGGATGAGTCACCATACATGAGAGGTAATATTCTCATTATCTTTTGATTATTCTAGCTGTATATTTTTTGTGTGATTTAATGCACATGTAATTTATTATAATATTTTTTTTTAAATTGTCTAATTGTTGTTGTCTAATTTTTTTAAAATATTGCCTTATGTGTTGGTGAGGGGCTTCCCCATCCTGATGTAGAGATGGCCAAGGATAATGATTTTCCCTGGATGCAAATATCTAGCAAGCCACAAAGGCCATATCATAGATTTCATCAGTAGGTGATGGATCAGTTATGTAAATTAATGGTTGGATTTAGAGTGGTTCCAGTACCACCTTAAGTGATCATGCATGACCCCAAGATTACAAATATATTGTGATCCTTTCTTGAGATATGAAATTATTGATGTGCCACACTATTTGTATCCCCAACCTACTCCAGGGTGAGGGTTGAGATCGAGCGATAAGCTATGAGATGTTTCCATCCATATTCTTCATTTGTTTCATATTCCAAGGATGATACTCCTCTACCCCCTTCTCCTAGTCCTCCACCTCCTCCACCTACACTACTAGTTGCACTAGATAATGATCTATCCATAAATCCACCTACACCACTAGTTATACCATCTACCAATCCACCGAATACTCCACCTTCTCCATCAACCACACCAATTGATTTCAATTCATCCACTTATCCACCTACTTCTCAACCTAAGCCACTAGATGTATAAGTCATTGATCCACCAAGAAGTTTATTTGTGACACCAACTATATTGGCCACTAATCCCATAGGTGTTATGATCTTATTGAGTGATATATATCCTACTACAAATATATATTAGACTATAGTTTCATTCTTATCTATTGGAGATATTGATGCCTTTGGCTCTAGTGATATACCTACCATTAGATAACATGTATATCGATTATTGTGATGTATATTTAACATGTATATTTGAATTGAGATGTATATTTGAAATATATATTGATTTTGACATTATCATTCATGTATATTATGCATTTTCATATCATGTTAATGTTGTTTGATTTGTAAAATTGTATTATCTGTATGTTTTTTTTCTTCAATAAAACGATTATTGTTTGTATTAAAGGAAATTTATGGCCACACCATTCATCAATTTAATACAAAACAAAAATGAAATAGTCTAAGTCTCGAGATTCAAAGACCGCAAAAATTAAAAAAAAGTACATACTTGTTGTGATATTCATACAAACCTTTTGATACAGATAAAGAGCCTACTACTATATATCCTAATGAACTATCCTAACAACAAAATAACTTTGTAGTGCATGAAAAACATATAAAATTAGAAGAATGCATGCCCACTAAGGGATTCTTTCTTAATTTCCTCGTCGTTAACCATCACTCTAACCCAATAGAAACCCTGGGAAATGAGGCCATATATTAGTAGCTCCTTGTAAAACCAAGAATCAACTAGAATTGTGTATTGCTATCTACAATCAATTTTTCTATCTACTTTTCTTGTTTGTTCACTCTTTTTTATAACTTTGCATTCTTGGTAGCCTAAGACTCTAATTAAGGAATCATCGATCTATGGGTGTGTTCCAATGCATCTTGGAGTTCATCCAATTGACATGCAATTCACCTATGTATCATTCAAAGGTCAAATATTTCACATGGGATACACCTACTAGAATACCTACGTCTATCCATTATGAATAAGAACATGCATCTTGAACCATAAGAGTATTCAAACACATTCCAAAAAAAAGAGAGAATATTGTCCCACCACCGGGAGTTCACTAAAAGAGGGACACAATGACTATAACACCACACTATAGTTGTACCAAATGCAAGTAGAGACCCAACTAGGCTAGTCAAGCGAATAATTCAACAAAATCCCTAGAGATTAATTAATATTTTCCCACCTGCACTAAATGGAAACATCACTTCATAGATAAATGTCATTCCCTACCATGCTTGGAGTAAGGAGTAGGGTGTAGAGCTTGGTTATTTTGTAGGACTCAAAATAAATAAAAGTTTTCTAAAATCTCCTACTAAATTTAGTTTATAATTTCTTTCATTAATTTCTTATGCTCTGATACCAGTTGTAAGCAGGGGCTTCCTCCGACGGAGCTGATTCCTTTGCAGGTAATCGTTTGAAGCTTGTTGAATGCTATACTGATCAGCTTGGGTGATCAGATGGAATCTTGCAATGTCGTCTCTTCCTTTCTAAGTTCTTTGATTTATGTCGTTATCTCCCCTGGCCATTGATCTTCGGGTTTTCTACTACTTTCTCCAGTACGAATATCGGCGGGTTAACCGCTTAACTTACTCTCGTGAGCTTCGAAACTGAGCACCGCTATTTGAAACTGAGCGTCCTCGGACTATGGACTCGTCTTTTCGCCTACCACTGCCCTAGCGGCCTCCTTGCCTAAGCGGGACTTACTACCAGCGATCACTACTGCCACGATCCGACCCTCTAGACAACCTTCACCACCTCTGGACAACTTCAATTTGGAGCATACCAACGCACAGAGAATGCAAATACCGGCTAATGACACCAGGTCACAATGAACGCATAGAGACCAAAGCAATAGACATATGAAAGATTATTTCAATATCAGTGCGGAAGCTTTGAACAATATCATAGTATTTTATTGCAGAGACGAACACGGCTATCGGGTATTACAATATTGGGCTAGAGGCCCTGATCTCTTTCTCTGACAGACACAACACACTGGACAGACTCGACTATATCTCAGAGCCACTTTAGGTTCATGCTGGCTGAGCCAAATCGCGCAGGCTTTTCCCGAGATCCTAACAGACAGAAGGACTCAAGCGCAAAGAGAGGGTGCTAGTCGACTCGGACTCAAGACTCTAAGACTCTCGAATTGCGAATGACTAAAATGAAAGACTTATCCTCCTTATATAGGAATGAGGAGGGATAGAGCATCATTTCTTCGGATGGAAGAAATGACTCAAGGCCCCATATGTTGGCCACCATATGGAATCACGAGGACACTATACCATCCGAATGTCATGTTTATTGTACTTAAAGATATGAGTCTGACAGGGTGGTCATGCAGGATTCCCTGATTAGACAAAGCTAAGGGTCCCACCGAGGTATCGTGCAAGAGTCTTGTGTAGGACGGAACCGACAAACTTTATTGACATAGATAAGTTCACATGGGTGATCGTGAAAGATCCCATTTATGACTTATCAAGACACAGTAATCATGTGAGATGTGGGTCAATCCTCACCAGTAGTCGGAGAAGTGCTTCGAGTCTTCATGATTACTTAGACTGACACGACTTATGTACATTCTTACACTGTGGAGTTGATATCGACAACCCA
>ML780210.1:530937-585202 GCA_009831015.1 Picea engelmannii
TTATTGTTTCTATTCAATTAAGAAACAATAATGAACATATTGAAAACATCCCAGACAGACTATCCTGGGATGAATATAAACAGTTATGGGTTCCAAGATGGGGCTTGAGACATAAACAGATCATCAGTCAAGCCACCAATATCTCGTATTCCTCATTTGTTCCAGAAGTAAGAAGAACAGGACCCTCAAACCTGTTGACTCTTATTATTCAGCAAAACAATCAGCAAGCTATAAATGCAGGACAACATTTGACAGAATGGTTTCATGATATAGACCCAATCTGGCAAATGGAAAGCGCAGAAAAGAAAGAAGCATATATTTGTCTTAACCGGCCAAGAACTCTTTTTCAATGGCCTGAACAAAATCCTGATATTATCTTCCCAGAAACTTGTTATAATTATGCTGATTATACTAGTCTATGGTGGAAAGTCCTTTATCAAGAGAACACCTATTTTATCCTGAAGTTTGGAGGAGTACAAAGTACTACCAATTTCCATCCTCCATCTTGGCTCTACACTTGGTGGCAAGACTTTGGAATAAACAAAGAAGAAGCAGATCCTCATTTGATATCTCGCTTTTACCATCTCAATATGGTAAGAGATTTAAATTTCCAAGGGCCTAACAATCTTGAACTTTATCAGATTTATCTCCAAAACCATATCCAATGGGCCGTGAGGATCCAAACATTAATCCAGAGACAAAATGGGCTCCTTCAGTATGTCCGGAAGATTTACACAAAGGCATGGGATACTCTTTACTATCCAGATAAATTCAATACTCATATTGAGAATGACTAGCTGTGTCTAGCCATATTCAAGTCTAGATGGCCGACAGTGGAGCCATCCGTTTTCCGTGGGTTGTCGATATCAACTCCACAGTGTAAGAATGTACATAAGTCATGTCAGTCTAAGTAATCATGAAGACTCGGAGCACTTCTCCAACTACTGGTGAGGATTGACCCACATCTCACATGATTACTGTGTCTTGATAAGTCATAAATGGGATCTTGCACGATCACCCATGTGAACTTATCTATGTCAATAAAGTTTGTCGGTTCCGTCCTACACGAGACTCTTGCACGATACCTCGGTGGGACCCTTAGCTTTGTCTAATCAGGGAATCCTGCGTGACCACCATGTCAGACTCATATCTTTAAGTACAATAAACATGACATTCGGATGGTATAGTGTCCTCGTGATTCCATATGGTGGCCAACATATGGGGCCTTGAGTCATTTCTTCCATCCGAAGCAATGATGCTCTATCCCTCGTCATTCCTATATAAGGAGGATAAGTCTTTCATTTTAGTCATTCGCAATTCGAGAGTCTTAGAGTCTTGAGTCCGAGTCGACTAGCGCCCTCTCTTTGCGCTTGAGTCCTTCTGTTTGTTAGGATCTCGAGAAAAGCCTGCGCGATCTGGCTCAGCCATCGTGAACCTAAAGTGGCTCTGAGATATAGTCGAGTCTGTCCAGTGTGTTGTGTCTGTCAGAGAGAGAGATCAGGGCCTCCATCCCAATATTGTAATACCCGATAGCCGTGTTCGGCTCTGCAATAAAATACTCTGATATTGTTCAAAGCTTCCGCACTGATATTGAAATAATCTTGCATATGTCTATTGCTTTGGTCTCTATGCGTTCATTGTGACCTGGTGTTCATTATCTGGTATTTGCATTCTCTATGCGTTGGTATGCTCCGAATTGAAGTTGTCTAGAGGCGGTGAAGGTTGTCCAGAGGGTCGGATCGTGGAAGTAGTGATCGCTGGTAGTAAGTCCCGCTTAGGCAAGGAGGCCACTAGGGCAGTGGTAGGCGAAAAGACGATTCCATAGTCCGAGGTCGCTCAGTTTCAAATAGCCGTGCTCAGTTTCGAAGCTCACGGGAGTAAGTAAAGCGGTTAACCTGCCGGTATTCGTACTGGAGAAAGTAGCAGAAAACCCGAAGATCAATGGCCAGGGGAGATAACGACATAGATCAAAGAACTTAGCAAGGAAGAGACGACATTGCAAGATTCCATCTGATCACCCAAGCTGATCAATATAGCATTCAGCAAGCTTCAAACGATTACCTGCAAAGGAATCAACTCCGTCGGAGGAAGCAACAACATATTGATGATAACTGCATAATGAGAACAACAACAATAGCATAATAACAACAACATAGAAGCATATTAATGATAACAGCATAGTAATATCAGAAGTAATAGTAGAATAATGATAACAACATCATAATACATACCTCCACCTCCAGGTTGGTTATCTAGTCCCTTTTTTGTCTAATCATATTCTTGTTCTCACCTGAACTAAATATTAACCTCCGAGCCAACTAGGAACAACCTCTCCGGCTCCCTAGCTCCAGGAATCCTTGCGGTTTCCTGGCCCCCGAGCCCAAAATTCTCAGCAACACCAGTGCCCCGTGAGAGCTTCCCAAAAACCATTCCTCCAATTTCCTCCTCCTCCTCCCTCTTAGAAATTCAAAAATCCCCAAACAGAAATAAGATCCCTCTTCCAAGTCCTCCCCTTCTTTCTTATCCTCCTCTCTCAAATCCCCCTCATTAATTCCCAACAACCTTATGCCCCCATTAATTACTTCACCCACCTTTTAATAATAAAATAATAAAAGACTCATTAATATATTTTAATAATTAATTAAATTTAAATTAAAAACTATGATAAAATCAATCAATTTAGGTTGTTACATACACCCACCCTTCAAGAAAATTTGTCCCAAAGTTAGAGTAATTTACAATACAAGGGTAATGACACATGATTCATACATCCGCAACAAATAATCAATATCATCAATTTAAAACACTTATACATACTAGTGTACATGTGCAATGCATACATGTGTAGCTAACACATACAAGACTTGTACATGTACTAATGAAAATAATTATCACACCTAAAGTAATCATTGTGTGCGTCCAATCCAATCAACAAGACCATTCATTTCATAAAAGATAGTAAACTATTTAAATGTTCACTTAGATAATTTTAGTTTAGTTAAGTAAATATAAATATACATATATACATATATTTTTCTTTTTCAAAAAAAGAAGAAATCAAGAAATTCTTCTATAAGGCGAAATCCCCACACACTCTCAACTACTTCTATTCATCATTCCTCCCTAACTTACTTCCATTTTCCATCCCTATCCTTCCTCTGCTGGACTATCTTGGAGCATCAACTATATTGACCTAACTCCAAATAGAACTCGTAAGTGGAAGTGTCAACTCTCTTGACCAAGCTTCCCCAACAGGCAACTGACAGTCATCATCACATGTCTAGGGGAGCATGAGCTAACACCATCCTCCCATGACTCCAGGTTTCAGAGGATACATGGTGGGAAATTCCTCCACCCCTCCTAATAGGACTAGGGTCCACGCCCTACCATGGAATATACAGTGGCACTGTGTTGTTGGCTTCTAAGGAGCAGAAATGGAACTATAGAGCCTGGTTATTTTGCATGACTCAAAATAAATAAAAGTTTTCTAAAATCTCCTACTGAATTTAGTTTATAATTTCTTTCATTATTTTCTTATACCATAAATAAACAACAACAGCATATTGATGATAACAGCATAATGAGAACAACAACAATAGCATAATAACAACAACATAGTAGCATAGTAATATCAGCAGTAACAACAGAATAATGATAATAACATCATAATACATACTTCCACCTGCAGGTTGGTTATCTAGTCACTTTTATGTCTGATCGTGTTCTTGTTCTTGCCCAAACTGAATATTAACCTCCCAGCCAACTAGGAACAACCTCTCTAGCTCCCTAGCTCCAGGAATCCTTGCGGTTTCCTGACCTCCGAGCCCAAAATTCCCAGCAACACCAGTGCCCCATGAGAGCTTCCCAAAAACCATTCCTCCAATTTCCTCCTCCTCCTCCCTCTTAGAAATTCAAAAATCCTCAAACAGAAATAAGATCCCTCTTCCAAGTCCTCCCCTTCTTTCTTATCCTCCTCTCTCAAATCCCCCTCATTAATTCCCAACAACCTTATCCCCCTATTAATTCCCAACAACCTTATCCCCCCATTAATTACTTCACCCACCTTTTAATAATAAAATAATAAAAGACTCATTAATATATTTTAATAATTAATTAAATTAAAATTAAAAACTATGATAAAATTAATCAATTTGGGTTGTTACATACACCCACCCTTCAAGAAAATTCGTCCCGAAGTTAGAGTAATTTACAATACAAGGGTAACGACACACGATTCATACATCCGCAACAAATAATCAACACCATCAATTTAAAACACTTATACATACTAGTGTACATGTACAATGCATACATGTGTAGCTAGCACATACAGGACTCGTACATGTACTAATGAAAATAATTATCACACCTAAAGTAATTATTATGTGTGTCCAATCCAATCAATAAGACCATTCATTTCATAAAAGATAGTAAACTATTTAAATGTTCACTTATATCATTTTAGTTTAGTTAAGTAAATATAAATATACATATATACATATATTTTTCTTTTTCAAAAAGAGAGGAAATCAAGAAATTCTTCTATAAGGCAAAATCCCCACACACTCTCAACTACTTCTATTCATCATTCCTCCCTAACTTACTTCCATTTTCCATCCCTAGCCTTCCTCTGTTGGACTATCTTGGAGCATCAACTATATTGACCTAACTCCAAATAGAACTCGTAAGCGGAAGTGTCAACTCTCTTGACCAAGCTTCCCCAGCAGGCAACTGACAGTCATCATCACACGTCTAGGGGAGCGTGAGCTAACACCGTCCTCCCATGACTCCAGGTTTCAGAGGATACACGGTGGGAAATTCCTCAACCCCTCCTAATAGGACTAGGGTCCACGCCCTACCATGGAATATGCAGTGGCACTGTGTTGTTGGCTTCTAAGGAGCAAAAATGGAACTGTAGAGCCTGGTTATTTTGCAAGACTCAAAATAAATAAAAGTTTTCTAAAATATCCTACTGAATTTAGTTTATAATTTCTTTCATTATTTTCTTATGCCATAAATAAACAACAACAACATATTGATGATAACAACATAATGAGAACAAAAACAATAGCATAATAACAACATAGCAGCATATTAATGATAACAACATAGTAATATCAACAGTAACAATAGAATAATGATAACAACATCATAATACATACCTCCACCTGTAGGTTGGTTATCTAGTCCCTTTTATGTCTGATCATGTTCGTGTTCTTGCCCAAACTGAATATTAACCTCCCAGCCAACTAGAAACAACCTCTCTGGCACCCTAGCTCCATAAATCCTTGAGGTTTCCTGGCCCCCGAGCCCAAAATTCCCAGCAACACCAGTGCCCCGTGAGAGCTTCCCAAAAACCATTCCTCTAATTTCCTCCTCCTCCTCCTCCTCCCTCTTAGAAATTCAAAAATCCCCAAATAGAAATAAGATCCCTCTTCCAAGTCCTCCCCTTCTTTCTTATCCTCCTCTCTCAAATCCCCCTCATTAATTCCCAACAACCTTATCCCCCCATTAATTACTTCACCCACCTTTTAATAATAAAATAATAAAAGACTCATTAATATATTTTAATAATTAATTAAATTTAAATTAAAAACTATGATAAAATTAATCAATTTGGGTTGTTACATAGGGGGTACGATGGGGAAGGCTTGTTTTGATTCCAATCTTGATGAATTAAATACCTAATTCCATTTGTCCATTAGCATATAATGCAATCCATTTCCTAAGGTTAAGAGCATGATTTCAAGGAAGATGATTCTAAATCAAATTTTATTAATATTTAAATCAAATTGCTTCATTAAAATCTTCTATTAAATCATGAAAATAATTCTAAATGTTTATATTAAATATAAAAAGAGATAAAAAAAAATTATTTTCTAGAATAAAGTGACTTTGATGTTACAAAAGGAGACAACATATAGATCTTACAATTAAAAATGATTCATAATTCATTAAAGAGCTTGAAGTTTCAAAACATTTTAATTTTTTTCAAGATGATGGTTGTAAATGGTCATTAAATTTTCATATCCAACACCATAAAATAAAGAAAAAATATTTGTGTTATTGTATTCACTTTTTGGAATTACTGAAACTTGGTGATAACTAACCATGCCTAAATATACTCATTAAATATGTTTGTGAAATCACCACTAATTATACTTGTATTTTCTTCCATGATTTGGGGAAATATAAACAATACAACAATAGAAAGGTTTAAGGAACTCTCCCTTCCAATTCCATCGACACAGTGGGAACTTACATAGTATAGCTAATACACTCAATGGGCTCATTACCATTCACACTAAAAATCATTAGCTATGATTTCTCACCCAAGTAGAAACTTAGTCCATTCACATAACACTATATTGGCTACTTTAAAAGCATACATATTTATTCTACATACAAAAGCGAGTTCAGGGTGAGAGAAACATCCTCATAGTAGCATTTATTATGTTGTCCATATCCATCAATTACTCCTACAACCAATTCTTGTCATCCTACAACTCTTTTGATTCCTTATCCAACTTTGGAACTTTCTCTTCATTCCTTTAAGAGTTATAAGCTAAGCTCCACTTTCTCCTACTCTTTCTCATAGATAGTTCCATACATTGGGGTGCCTCATTATCTTGCTAGCAACCCCCAAGTGGGTTGAAGTCCATCATTCACCTTACCTTTTCTCAGATTCTTTCAGACTTTGATTCTCAACATCTTTATCTTGACATACTCTGTCATTTACATTTCTTTCTCATAATAGCCTCGGTGTTGTAACATGAGCTGTGGTACCACTTTGTAATGTACCCATCTCCCTCTATCAACATTTGAGGATGGGCACATATTTTTTGTCTTTTTCAATGATCTATATCCTTTGGGGTTACTTTTTTTTTTCCATTCAAACTTAACCCTTATTGTCTTAGGAATCCCCTTATCTAATAAACAAATCCTTGGGTTATCCATCTTGCCAAAGCTAATCTATAGAATATATTGCTCACCCCTCGAGCCATCATGTTATAGCAAGATTTGTCTCACCCCATGAAACTTGCTCAGAAGGCCTTTTCCATTTCCCTATGCAAAATTGAAGTCCCTTTTTTGCAATTCCCAGAGATAAAAAAACATATTTGTCCACATATATGCGCCCTAACAACTATATAACATGTGTATATGCAGGTTACACCATTACAACCTGTGTACATCGGGTTTTGTGCCCAAAATTAAAAAATTGTGTCGGGTTTCCATGTCATGTCACAAGATCCATGATCCTTGACCTTCCATATATTGGAAATGTTCCAAATCATCCCTTCAGTTCCATTTGAAGGTTATAAATGGGCCATATCCAAGCTGTGGAAAAGAAGAAAGAATTCAACTTTGAGAGCAAAGTTACTCTGGAGAAAGTATTCACTTCATATTGAGTCTACATCCCTTTGTCCTTTTAAGTCTAAACACATTGTTCAGCCCCCAATCTCTTCCCTATTTGATAGAGAACCTCATTATCTCTCTTATATGAGCTTGCCTTTGGTGGAGGATTGAAATGGTGGAGGCCCAGCTGGAAGGGACTTAGTTTCTAAGTTTTGAGACGTGCCGACACAAAAGTTTGTCATTCATACACTTTTGTTGTTTATATTTTAATAGAAATACTCGTTTCTTGTCCAATTAATGTCTTGCAAATATTTGAATTGTTATTCCACGAGAATATTTGTTATGAATATTGATGGATTATGCTATTATATGTGCTAATTGTATATATTATCACCATATTCTTGCGTATATTGGTTGTTGAGGACAAGTTGTAGGCGTATATATTTGAGTCGAGTGCTCAACAGTGGTCTTCTTCGAACGTCCGGACAAGGTAGGCTATTTATCTTGCCTTGTTAGCACCATTGTTTATATAGAATACTTTATATTAGAGTTGATTTCTGCAGTCATTTTCATCTGTTGTGGTTTACTCCATGCCATAGAGTGATTTTCCTCATAACATAATTAGCGAAGAGAGATATTTCTAGTGATCTATTTGTATATGGGGTCTTGCTAGTACCTTTACCTCTGTGAGAGGCAGTGCTTTCGATATTTCGGGATTTTTTACCCTACCCATACGGTAGCCCTGACTTACGACTATTCGCTTTGGCATTGGTTATATCATGGTGAATTTAGTTGCTTGACATAGGTAGCCACATAGGTTACTTGCAGAGGTTATTCTGCAGGTACCCTGCATCAGATAAGGGTCGGACAACACACATCCTTTATGGAGGATTACCTCTTTGGGGGGATCTAATCGACTGCATTTTTAAGCCCATGAGGGCCCTTTATAACTAACTATGATACCTTTGATATTTTGAAGGGAGTCTCAAGCCCCTCTTGGGTGAGGCATACCTACTTTAGGGAGGGAGGCCCCTTTCAACCACTTTATCTTGTTTGTGTGCATATTGGCCTTTTTGTTTATTTTGGTGTGCTCTTTGATTGTTAGTTGGCCTTAGTATTTTTTTTTATATCTCAATTCTTGAGTCATCGTGGAGCCAAACAAGCTTCCTCGTAGGTCTCACCATTTGTTGAAGTTACCACTGCATCTTTAGTCTTTTCCTTCTAAAAGGTGTAAAGTCATCAAATGTGGTACACACACCTCCACCTACCAGACTTATGGTCATACAAATATGAGTACTAAGTCAAGTTAGAAATATGTTGGGAGTCCTTCGACTCCCACACCTACCATAGTTAATCGAACTCCTTCTAAGCCTTCGACCACTATGGTTGTAGTGTCAGAGGTTCCCATCATCACTCATGTCTGGCCTGTATTCAATATGCTACCTATAGTAATGAACCCTTTTGGGTCTCTTTTAGTTCATCGGGATACAATACTCATTCCATCCCTACGACCTCTAGCCCTTTCTCTTATGGTATGCCGAATTTCACATCACAATTTGCATCCTCCATTCCAACATCTAATCTGAATCCTAGTATTGGAATTGGGGGCATGGCTCCTCCGCATATTCCACTTTTGTTTGGTGGTGCTCATGTTCCCCAAGTGACTCCTACGGTTAGAAGCCATCTTCGTTTTCATCCTGGGACCAATCCTAGTCTTAATTCTCCTGGATGGAGTAATCAACCAAGTGGACAAGATACTACTTATGTTTCGTCCTTTACACCTACCTCCTCCACATTGATTCCGACCAACATGTTTGGCATGACAAATCCACCTCTATCCTCTAGATTTTCACCTGGAAGAACTCAGTTTCATACTTTGGGAAACCCCCAACCTGGAGCCACTCTGGTTGGGGGAAATATTTAAAACCATCATTATAACATTCCTACTAGAATGGTGCCCAACCAACCCCTTATGAATCAGTTTGGATGGGGGTTTTACAACCCTAGACAAGGCCATGGTGCATACCAAAACCATGGATGGGTTGTGATTCCCCAACATCAATATTTCATGGGAGCTTGGGGCCATATGTCACAACCCCATCTCCCTTTTCTGGCCACGCTCAATTTTCCAGACTTGTCAAGATTAATGAATGACCCGGTGTGTCATGACCCGACATGGCCTCTCGTCCCCACCAAGATTCCTTTGCATATTCTGAAATTAGATGGAAAGACTAGTGAGGGTCTTGGTGATCACGTCAATAATTTTCATCTTTGGTGCTCTTCCAATTCCCTTAACAACAATTCTATTTGTTTAATATTGTTTCAACGCACCCTCATGGGGGTTGGAGCGAAATGGTACATAGAGCTACCAGGGGGGACGTATGGGAATTTTAATCAGATGGTTTTATTTTTCCCCAACCACTTCCAATTTTCAGTTCGTTACGACGCTGATATAGAACTTATGTCATTCCTTCACCAGGACAAAGCCACCCATATCTCGGATCACATCCAAGAATGGCATAAACGAAGGAGGTTGATCAAAACCTACATTCCTCCAGAGTTCTTGTTGGAATGGTTTCTTAAGTCTTTATTGTCTTATATTTCGAAGGATGTTTATACATCCGGGGTGACATCTGAAGAGAAAGCGATTTTTAAATCCCAACAATTAGATCTCATATATGCTCAGTCTGGGATGTTATACGAGATTCTTCTTGATGCACCGAGGTCGAACTACGACCCTAGACAAAAGCCCACGCCTCATGTCGATGGCATTATAAGCTATACAAATGTTAAATCTACAGACTTGGTGACAAGAAATTTGGAAGAGTTGTCTCTAAGCCAGACTATAGGAGGAAAGACTTTGTATGTGTCCTCCACTCCCACTCAGTCGAAGAATGTGCATTATGTGCAGTCATCGACCAACCCGAATGGTAACCAACAACCAAGAAGGAATAAAAAGAAAGGGCTTGGTAATAATCATAAGGGTGGGAGTTTATAATGATAATAAACTCAAGGATAATGCTAGCAATGATAGATTGAAGGTTAGTGTTGGTGAGGGCAAGAAATAAAGGCGGAAGGTGAAATTCCCTTGTAATCTTTGTACTGATGATCACCTTACCCACTTGTGCCCCAAACTCGAGCAAGATGAGAGGCACTTATCTCTACCACCTGTTGTGATAACTAATCCTTTTCTGCATAATCATCACATGGCCTCGAGCTCCTCTAATGCCGAAAATGCAATGAGTGGGAGTAAAAACCCACTGGCGCAGGATGGTGACTATCTATGCATAAATATGGTCAAGTCTCAGATTAATGTAGCCACTCAGTCTCATGATTATAGTTCTTCATAGGTTGTTCCATATCTAGAGTCTCCCCCTCCTCCGGAGATGCCTTTATAGATCAAAAAGCCAGAGCACCCGCCTCATATTCCGAAAGGAGTACTCAAACGCTCTACCCACAACCCTAAAGCTAGAGCTTCCTAGAACTACTCTATTGTTGAGGATCTGGGTCAAACCCCTTGCATGATGTCAGATTTGGAGGTACTCCAGACATGTCCTTCACAGAGGAATGCCTTGTTATTTGCATTAGGAGATATAGACCCCTTTGGATCTAAGGTTATCAATTTCGATGTCACGAATGTGAAGCCTCGCTTGCCTTACCACATGGCCTTTCAAATCCATGTGAATTACTCAAAGTATACCATCAAACGTATTGTTATTAATGAAGGCACTGCCACGTGCATGATGTCCCCAATTTGTTGGAAAGCCATTGGCTCTCCAACCCTCTCTCAATCTCTGACTATGTTGACCACATTCGATGGTTGTTCTTTCCGACCCCACGGTATTGTTTCTACCTTTCTAGTCCAGTTAGGTGGGAAGACAGTGGAGGTGGATGTCGAGGTGGTTTATGTGCCCCTTGACTATAACTTAATATTAGGGAATAACTAGACTTATTTTATGACTACAGTCGTGTCGTCCATTTTTTGTACTTTATGTTTTCCCCATGATGGGAAAATCATGATGATTGATATGTTATCCTTTGTGCATGCTAGCCCCAATCTATCAGTTGGACTTTTGATCCCCGTGATCAACAATTCTCAACCAAGAACTAAGGATATTGGTGTCAGAATGTATTCCTCCCTTATGGGTACCTTTGATTCTGTGGCACCAGTTCATCATATCTATGCCATGTCCAGTAGGTCTACTTCATCAATGAGGTTTGTTCCTTTCTGCACTTCATATTTTAACGATCCTTGGAACCTACCTTTCCCAACCTTGTCTTGTGAATATCAGTTGCATATTGGAATGGCAATGCCACTGTCAACGACAAAGATAGCATATAAGGTTGTTCTCGACTCTATTTCCAACCCAGATCTTGTCTCCTCGCAGACGAACGAGGAGGATCCTATTCTCCGACCCATATTGGCCACTTCATCATCTTGCTCACATGATTTCATCGATGATACTTTACCTTCATATGACATGATATTAGAGGCCATGAATGGTTCAGATAGGCCCTGGGATGATATGCATCATCGATATTACTTCCTCCCAGAGCTTGCTAGAATTGAACAAGACAATTTTAGATCTACCTTGAGCGAGATAGTTGATCGCGTCGTAGTTCCACTAGATACGCACGACATTTATGCCAAAGGAAACATGGTGAGTATTTCTCCTACCGTCACGATCGACATCTCTCGTATTCCTGGTAAAGTTGAAAATGTATATATCGATGCAGATTGTTTGCCTGAAGAAATTCAGATCTACACTAAGATCTTCAAGGAATTATGTGATGTATTTTCTTGGTCACATGAAGAGATGTCGTGAATCGACCCTCGCATTGTCGGAAACAAGATTAAAACCTACCAAAATGTTAAACCTATTCAACAATGACTTAGAGTTGTTAATCCTAGGAAGGCTCATTTTATTAAGGCAGAGGTGGAGAAACTGCTTAATGCAGGTTTTATCTACCCAGTTCCCTTGACTGAATTGTTATCCAATCTCGTTCTTGTGAATAAGAAGCAAGGAACCATCCATGTGTGAATGGATTTCCGAGACCTGAATAAGGCCTGGCCTAATTATAACTTCAAGACACCTTTCATTGATCATATTCTCGATGAATGTGTGGTAAGCGAGGTATTTTGTTTTATGGACATATTTTCAGGATACAACCAAATTCAGATTAAACTCGAGGATCAACATAAGACAAAATTTATTTGTCCTTGGGGTACTTTCGCATACCGAAAAATTCCCTTCGACCTTAAAAATGTCAGAGCAAACTTCCAACGAGCCATGACCTTTTCCTTTCACTATCTCAAGCATATAGTCGAAGCTTACCTCGATGATCTTGTTGCTCACTCTCGCAAGAGAGTGGATCACTCTACCCACCTTCAGCTAGTTTTTGAGGGATGTCGGTATTATCACATCCGTTTAAACCCTCATAAGTGCATCTTTTGTGTTAGGTCAGGTCGCCTTTTAGGATTCTTACTCTCTGAGACTGGGATCATGGTGGATCCTTTAAAGGTTGAGGAAATACTTCAATTGCCTCCCCCGCACAATATTCGCCAGCTTCAAGGTTTACAGGGGAAAGCTAACTTCTTACGTTGGTTTATAGTAAACTATGCCAATATTAATAAGGGTTTCATGCGTCTCTTGAAGAAGGATACTCTGTTTATATGGGATGAGCAAGCCCAGGTATCCTTCCATGCTATTAAGAAATCCTTGGTATCAACGCCTCTGTTGAAGCCTCCAAACTATAGTAGATATTACTTTCTTTATATCACCACGTCCAAAGGGACGGTTGGTATGGTTTTAGTTCAGGAGGATGATGAACTATCTTAGTCGAAACTTAGTCGGCCCTGAACTCAAGTACTCTCATGTTGCGAAGCTAGCTTTGGTTGTTGTACACATGGTACAAATATTATGACACTATATATTTCTTTGCAAAACTACCGTAGTTGTTGATGTCAACCCATTTCAATACATCCTTACTAGGCGTATCATAGGGGGGAAATATAATAAATGGATTGTCATCTTGCAAGAGTTTGATATTGATTTTGCTTCAGTGAAATCTAAGAAGTCGCTAGTTTTTTCCGAGTTAATATCAAAATTCCCTCGATTAGATGAGGACATTATTCACGTCGATTCATTTTCGAATGAACATATTTTCCTTGTCTCGTCTTCGGACCCCTGGTATGGAGACATTTTGATCTATCTTCAAACCTTGAAGTTCTCTCAACACCTTTCGAAAGACGATCGACGACGTATACGGTATCAAGATAAAAACTACCTTATCATCGATGACACTTTGTATCGTCGATGCATAGATAATATCTTGCATTGTTTATTGACTCACGAGGAGGATGAGTCTGTTATTAATGACTATCTTAGTGGGGCTTATGGTGGTCATCTATCTGGGCTTGCGACAACCCAAAAGATATTGCAAGATGGTTATTTTTTTCCATCTATTTTTGAATATTGTGTCAAAGCGGTCAAGACGTGTCACCCTTGCCAGGTGTTCACTCGGAAGATGCACTTGCAGCCAACCCCTCTTCACCCGGTCATCACCATCGGTCTCTTCACCAAGTGGGGGGTGGATTTTGTTGATTTCAAACCAACTTTGGTTGGGGGGCATCATCGTATTATTGTGGTCATAGACTACTTTACTAAGTGGGTTGAGGCCATGCCTATAATTAAATCTGATGGTAACACTGTTACATTTTTCGTGTTCAATCAAATTATAGCTTGGTTTGGAATCCTGAGTGATATTGTCACTAATCATGGAAGTCACTTTCAGAACAAAATGATGAAAGAATTAGCATCGAAACTAGGGTTTAAACATGGTCATTCTTCCCCTTACTACCCCTAGGAAAATGGATAAGTAGAGGCTATGAACAAGTATCTCTAGACCATTTTGCATAAAACTGTCAGCCAGAGTAAATCTGGCTGGAATCTAATGCTTTATCCTATGCTTTGGGCATACCGAACCTCGGTAAGACTTCCACTGGTTTTTCCCATTTTTAGTTAGTACACGGTATGGAGTCGATATTACCTATTGAATGTGAAATCCATTCTCTTAGATTGGTAGGTAATATCCTACCTGACACTTTCGATCTCTAAGAACGCCTCGTACACCTATAAAGCCTAGATGAGCAGTGTCGAGATGCCTCTACGGCTATCGAAGCGAATCAACGACGCGTCAAGGTCTAGTTTGATAAGTCTGTATGTCCTCGACAGTACGCCGAGAGTGAATTGGTTCTCTTATATGACCAAACCAAAGAATCGTTGGGTGCAATCAAGTTCAACCCCATGTGGCACGGTCCTTGTATCGTGCGACATGTCTTAGAAAAAGGAGCCTGCGAATTAGAAGATTATGAAGGGAATATGTTGGTTGAGCCTAGAAATGGGCTCTACTTGAAAAGATACTATGCTTGAGCCCCAAGCTTGGGCATAATTCTTTTTATAATAGTGTATCTTAGTGTATATCTCTTTTCCCTATTGTCATCGGCTTGCTTATCGAGTTTTCCCTTGGTTGGAAGATGTCAACGGAGTCTTCAGTTTACCTAGGATTCACAGACTATGCTAGTCATCATACACGGAACTTGGATTCCACCGCTTGGGTTGTTTACTCACCCGAGGTTTAATTGGTGTCTTCAAGTGGCGTTTGTCTAGGGCCATCAATGAATAATGTGGTTGAATATAGCGTCAATATATAGATTTTACGCGATGTTGTTTCACATGGTATTCGTTCTTTATAAGTTTTCTTGGATTCCCAACTAGTAGTCTGTCAGTTGAATGACAATTACCATGTGCGAGACCCTACTCTACTCCGATGATTCCTACTGGTGTGACTTTTGGAACGACATTTTGATTTTATTACTTATAATCACATACCTAGACGTTCTAATTATGTATCCAATGCATATGCTAATTATGTTTTAGATTGGCATTTGTCACATAACTAAAGTAAATAAAACACATTCAACAATGTACACATTGTAATATAAGTAAATTCGAAGACCAATGTTTTTATATTTCATTTCTCCAAAAAATATGGTGTTATAGTACAAAATTGGGGCTCACACCCTCAAAATACATATACTGTTGATCACTACAATAACCATGACATCTACGCATGTGGTGTCGGATGTGTGTTATGATAGCATACTATGGTGTTTGTGAGACGTCAGAAGAGTCGCACCCACGCACAGGGCACACCCACCACCTGTCGTTGCTTTGCCTCTGACAGATCCTCTACTTGCACCATGGGAATCCTATGCGTCAAACGAGACAGGTTGCCCTGCACATTTTGAAGCACTCAAACTGCATCTCCTATCGTTGGGTCATCCCCCCGGTGTCATGGCAATCCATATGGTCTTCATGGACCTACGTCTGCACAACAAAGCATTTTTGTGAGAATACTTGACACCATCCAAAAACATTTTCATTTTTTATTCTCTATAAAAAACACAAAAAAATGAAATATATTTGAAAACTGTTTCATACCTATGTCTCCGTAGGCGGAACCTGGTGGCAATGGCATGTCTGGATATCCTCTAAATTCAATCCCTGCATAAGGGTAGTCATCCAGAGCTATCACCTATTGGCACCACCAGAAAAAAAACTCATCATTGTAGGGGGTCGATACCCTACCACCTCCCAACCGCCTCATCACCTCGGTCCACCGTGACATGGTTGGATCAAGTAGTCTATGTGGAGCGATATCGACTCTAGGGATCAATCCTGGAACCCACTCGAACAAAAAACAACACAATATGGATGCAAACCCAAAGTTCCTCTTCCTACCTTGTTTGAAGCCTGTCAATTGGCTCTTCATGTTAGCTAGTAGTGAGGTGCACCAATCATATACTATGGGTCATAAACACTCCACAAAGTAGAACATCAGTGGCCTTGATGCCTGATGCAATGAGGCCGACCCCATGATCTGTTTTAGCATGAGAACGACGATCTTTAAACTCAGGTTGTTGATCACATGAATAGGGAGTTGGCTCCCTACATTTTCTGTGCCTGCAACAAAGTGAGTGGCAATGTAGTCCTCTATGTTCATGCCACTCCTAGCTCCCCTAAATTTGAGGTTCACCACCTCACCCCAACATGACAACCCTATAAGAAATTATATATCCTCAAATTCAATTCTCAATGGTTTCCCATCGAGGTTGAAGGCCTCTGTATCCAGATCCCAAAAGTTCACCAGCATTTGGAGTAGCATCACTTGAGCCCTCATCCCTTTGAGAGCCCAAAACTTATAAATCCCGCATATTTTTAATGTTAGTTGGGTCCTTGTATCTCTTTCCATTGAAGCATCAACTTCCTCATGCTCTCTTTCTCTCCATTCCAGTACCATCCTGCAAGAAAAATCCAATTTTTTGAGTCAAAATCCTTTAAAAAACCAAGTTACGGAATTGTATGTGAGTTGCAGTTTACACAGTTGTGTATAGGGCTGCATATACATAGTATATTTTGATAACAGTCACGTATAGGGAAGCGTATATGCGACCCGATGATCTACAACCCACATACACCTTATTTCCTAATTTGCTCTTTAAAAAAATCAAAAAGTGAGACCTAATGTAAATTTCTAATCCACTAGAAATGAAGAGGAGGGAAAGAATACTTACTTGGTCCAAATGGTTGTTAATTTCATCGCTCCTATCTCCCGCAATCGACACTTGAATCTTGTGGGAAATTTGGTCAAAAATGAACTAGTTGGGTGAAAATGTGAAATGGTATGGTAAAATTGATTATTTTTACTATTTATAGAAAAAAATTACCTACTTTACATAGTTTTTGCTAATATTTTGGCCTAGTGGACTAATAGTACAATGGACGAAGCTGGTTTTGGTGGTTTTATCGAGGGATTCTTGTGGTTTCTAGAGTCCTTTTGTCCATTCATGACTGTGGCAAGTGTTATTTCTTTGACCAACATATAGGATAGGTCCTCACTCCATCTTGCATTTCTACATTATCCCATGTCTGTGATTTGTATGCCTTAAGTTCGAACCCATTTATTAGCGACACATAACCTTCTTACTTCTACTAGAAGTGTTGTTATTGAATGGTAGAGACTTACCAAACATGGGTACCCTAGGTAGAACCTTTGTGCCATCTGGTGCCCATGCAGAGATTATTCCATAAAGACTAGGAGTCCTTTATAGTCTCAATATGAATTTGCATTCGATCCTCATATCCTTACTCATAAGCATGCTAACCTATACCTATGGGACTCCCACAAGTCTTGTTTAAGCTATTTTCCGACTCTCTAAAAAAAAAGGATTGTCAAGTGAACTTGTCTCTTTCACACTCATAAATTGGATTTGAAAGGACGTCTATTTGGTGTAAGTTTAACCCTTTTTCGGTCCAAGTAGACTAATTTCAAAAAAGGAACACTCTAGTCACTAGTGGCTAGAAGAGTTCTCATGGGTATTGTTTTATACTTTTTCGAGCCTAGGGGACTAAATTTACGAAAAAATACATTCTTTGGACTTAAGTTGTAATTGCATCTCATTCCCTTGCTTTCAGTATTGAGCCTATTGTTTGTTCCCGCTTTCACATTATAAACCTTTTATCTCAGCAGTTTGCATCATAATCCAAGAAGAGTATTATTTATATCCTTTACAACTTGACACCTTGTACCCTACGAGGAAACATTCCCCCGAGTGTCCATATCTTGCATGCACCTCCTTGCATTAAGCATAGGTATGTTCCACTGTTGGAACCAATTGCTTACTTGCGACACTCATTTCCTCCTATGCATTATAGCATTCATTTGTCTATGAAAAAACAAAAAATATGGGCAAGAAAGGAATATTATATCATCTTGGCAGCACTCATGTCGCCTTTGAACAAAGCACAAACTTTTGATTCCACTTGTCATCCAAAGTTTAGGTTTATCATGACCTTAGGAAGTTGAGCTCGTTACTTAGAGTTTACTCCCCTGATTGGTTACTCTTCCAGTCCCTATGGAGAGTTTGATTGATGCCTCCTACATCACAAAGTTTCATCATTGAGTCAATGCTACCATATTCTTCCATATGTCTCATGCTCTTGTTCAAAGGATGTATATAAGACTATGTCAGTCATTTCTCATAACTCTTGACTTTGCATGTCAGTCATACCCTCGGTGTGTCTCAAAATTACATGAATTTGTAGTCCTACCATGCACCCTGGTCCTACTTTCCTTATGGGTAGGTCACCTTGAACCCAACATTCGACATCTCCTCATTGGTCGTTGACTAGGGGGTTTCCTTGTGTTCGACGATAAGAAATCTATTTACACATTGGGATTCATGCAGTGTCTTGGATTCCATTATCCTTATTGGTGGTTTCCTCACCTTTGTCGGCAGTTTTCATTATTGGTTTCTATTCAAAGGGACTTTTTCGTGCACTACTTGCATCTGGTGCATGCGAAAGATGCACAGGTTCGTTGGTTCGTGAACATGTTCTTCTCCTGAGTTCCTACAAATCATCAAGATACTACTTTGTACCTCATGTTAACTGATGAGAGATGCCTTAATGATCTCCTTTCAACGGGTCTCCTTCCATCGACTTCAACTCATCTATTCTGGAAACGAGGCCTAGAGTCCTATGAGTACCTAGAGGCTTGTAGTCATCAATGGCAGGTTCTCTCGCCATCAGTAGTTGGGAATACATCAATTTCTCTTGATCGTTGGATTCTTCAAGTGTTCAACCTCAACTTATTTATTCACACTTGAAAGAATGTACTCAGTGCCTTGATACCTACTTTCATTATCTGTAGGATGTCTCGCGTTTGTTAACAGTATACCTCAATGACCAGTAATCAAAAGAAGTCTCATTGTGTTCGACCTAAACTCATTTATTCACATGATGTAGACTTGCACCTTTGGCGGATCATGTATAAGACTTGAAGACATCATTTCATAGTCACAACTTTCCTGAGTTGTTGCTATCATTCACTGGATGAGTACCTATATGACTTCAGTGATCGTGGGAGATTAGATTGTACTCCATTGTATATATATATCTTTAGATTGAGTTTGAGACTAGTTTTCACTAGGCCTTGTTCGTGACTATGAAATCCTTTGGCATGTATCTAATTTTGTATTGCCTATTCATGGTCATGAAAAATAGGTTGGTATATTTCCACATGGATCTGTAGTGTAATTCAAATTGGCAGCGATGTGCACAAAGTCATTATGGATTGTAATATTCTTATGAGCAACTAGTTCATCCAATTGGGTCTCCATTACTCCACATCTGGGAATTATAATGTATTTCATCCATCACATATACTCCTCTGACCTCACACATTAGGGGGCATCTGTTATAGAAAAAATTTCCTCACCCCATGCAACTTGCTCAGAAGGCCTTTTCCATTTCCCTATGAAGACTTGAAGTCCCCTTTTTGCAATTCCCAGAGCTAAAAAACATATTTTTCCACATATATGCACCCTAACAACTATACAACATGCATATACTTAGGTTGCACCATTACGTCCTGTGTGCATCGGGTTTTGTGCCCAAAATTAAAAAAATGGTGTCAGGTTTCCATGTAACGTCACGAGATCCATGATCCTTGACCTTCCATATGTTGAAAACGTTCTAACTCTGCCCTTTAGTTCCACTTGAAGGTTATAAATGGGCCATATCCAAGTTGTGGAAAAGAAGGAGAAAGAATTCAACTTTGAGAGCAAAGTTACTCTGGAGAAATTATTCACTTCGTATTGAGTTTGCATCCCTTTGTCTTTTTAATTCTGAACACATTGTTCACCCCCCAAGCTCTTCCCTATTTTATAGAGAACCTCATTGTCTCTCTTACATGAGCTTGCCTTTGGTGGAGGATTGAAGTGGTGGAAGCCCAGCTGGAAGGGAATTAGTTTCTCGGTTCCGAGACGTGCCGACATAGAAGTTTGTCATTCATACACTTTTGTTGTTTATATTTTAATAGAAATGTTATTTTCTCGTCCAATTGATGTCTTGCAAATATTTGAATTGTTATTCCATGGGCATATTTGTTATAGGATTATGCTATTATATGTGCTAACTGTATATATTATCACCATATGCTTGCGTAACTTGGTTGTCGAGAACAAGTTGCAAGCGTATAGATTTGAGTTGAATGCTAAATGGTGGTCTTCTTCGAACGTTTGGACGAGGTAGGATCTTTATCCTGTCTTGTTAGCATCATTGTTTATATAGCATACTTGAGATTAGAGTTGATTTATGCAGCCATTTCTGTCTATTGTGGTTTACCCCATGCCATAGAGTGATTTTCCTCGTAACACATCAACCCTCATTTAAATAAACACATAACTCCCCTTTCAAATATCCATCAACCCTATTTGAAAAATGTACACAATCAACCCATCTAGCCTTCTTTGAATATCCCAATGGAGCTATTTGAAATATCTCAATGGGTCCTTAATGATGTGCTTAATTATGCACAAGAAAAGGCCATCAACCTTATTTGAAATATACTCTTTGTTTCAAATGATCTCCCTGATGGAAAACCCATCGAGCTCTTTTGAAAGATGGTCATTGGCCACTTTGGAAACATGCATCCAATAGACTATTGGGATTCTTCAAAAGAAGGTCTTCTAAATGCCTCGATAGGTCATTGAGGCAACTCAAATGATCATGTTTTAATTGCCCCTACTACATTATCGAGCTACTTTAAAAGAACAACATTCACACAAGCCCAATAGACCATCAAGATTTCTCGAAAGAACATATTTCAAAAAGCCTTGATAGACCATCAAACCTCTCTAAAAGAACATTTTACGAAAGGACCCGATGAACTATTGGGCCTCTTCGAAATAAAATCATTTGAAAGGCCCTAATGAACTATTGGGAATCCTTAAAAGAACATCTTTTGAAAGGCCTCGATAAACTATTCAACCTCTTCGAAAGATAATCTTTTGAAAGGTCTTGATGAACTATCATGCCTCTTCAAAAGAAAAACTCTGATCCTTTAAAGAAAATAAGCATTCAAAGGTTGTCAAGCCAAATGAAAGATGGCCCAACAATGATACTTTTAACAATAACCTTTGAATTCCCTTGATAGGCCATTGGGACAAACTTGAAGAAACTAATATTTGAATCTGTAATGCCTCGTTTTGACCTAGGCAACTATACTTACTTATGGCCTGATTGTATTTTCATTTTCTTATTACCTGTGGAACACTATTAACATTGACACTTCAAATTTTGGACATCTGGACCTATGTGTATGTAAATATTATGAATGGTTACCACTATGTTATTAATGATGGATGTTATGTGATCTACTTCTAGCATGCAAATTTTAATTGAAAGATCTTGGTATGTGCCATTTTTAATGATATGTTTTGAATGCAAATCACATGTTAATAGTGTATGGTTATGCATGAGTTCATGTTATAAACTAACCTACAGATTGAATGGGCTATGTAATAGCCAAAGAAGTGTGATAGTAAGTGGTCAATGTCATGGACATCGATTCATAAAAAATATGATAGGAATCATTTTTATGTTAATTTATAATGGTTCAAATGCGTTGCTATGATATTTTGGCAAGTGCGAGTTTTTCAGGTGGCACGATTGACTGAAACTAGATATGCAAGGACAAAGTTCCCAGAACACAACGCCATAATATGGTCCATGATAAGGTGTTGACCCTAGTTATATTAGGAGGTATGGAGGCATTTCCGACCGTATATCCTCTTAAACCTAGATTCGTGGGAGAATGGTGTTAAGTCATGCTCCCTTAGATATGTGATGATGACTGCCAGTTGCATGTTGGAGAAGATTAGTCCAGGTAGTTGATATGTCCGCTTATAGGCTCTATCTAGAGTTAGGTCAATATAGTTTACGCTCCAGTATAGTCTAGCAGAGGGAGGATAGGATCATGAAAATACAAGTAGGTTAGGGAGGCAGTGTGTTAGGAGTAATTGAGAGTGTTTTTGGGTTTTAATCTTGTAATAGTAATGCCTGACTTATTCCCTATTATTTTATATTAAATGCTAAACTCAATTATAGTTATATAGAAAAATGTTGCATTCACATTAAATTGTTACAACTGAGGAATTATGTTAATGATGTTAATGATTGATTTATTCGTTATGAAGCTGATTGCGCTATTAATTGAATTGGAAGTGTTGACTTGTAAACTCACCACTAATAAAAATATCCTGCAAATAATTGCAAGACATATTAGAAAAGCTATAATAAATATAATTAGTAGGTGGTACCCTCAAGGATAAAAGATAAAATGTTTATTTTCAAGTATCCCTGAGGTGAAAGAATTTATAATTTGTTGAAAAGAGTATATGATTTGCATCACGCTTGACAGTGATCATATTTTGTTTTTTACTGTATGATGTGAGGCTTTCTCTAAAAGTTAAGACCATTAAAGTTTCAATTGCTTCCAGGAATTGCCACAAAATATTACCACATGATACTCCTTGATATGATCATAAAGCGCATAAACTTTCATTTAAAGGGCCTTTGCATCTAACAACGGAAGTATTATAGTAATGAATCCATGTTAATAGGGAATGGTATACATTGAAAATTTATCATTAAAAGGGTTTTCGAGTGCATACACTATAGTTCGGGTGATATAGCTTGACATGTAAATGTTTTGATATGCAAACATATTATATATTATCAATTAGCATTCGAAATTCATATCACATACATTATATATCATGAGGTGTTCACAAGATTGCATTATAGAAATGATGTCGTCGGTTACAAATGTTGTATAGAAATGATGTCGTCGGTTATAAATGTTGAAGTATTACATTCCATGGTGCATATGGTATATATTTGTGCAAAGTTTTGAAGTTTATGGTGGTGGTAGCACGTTTGGTTTAAATGGATCTAGATTTTGTTTCTATACAATCTTGCCTCTGCTTTTAAAAGAAATATAACCAAGATTTCCATCCACCTTTATCTATGCCAATCATCTATGTTCATTGAATCAAGCAACTCTTAAATTGTGAACATTAGTAGTGTTAGAAAAAGATCAAAGAAAGATTTGAAGGTTGTTTTATTTGCATGATAATACAATGGTGTATAAAGGAGGTTTACAATATTTTTTTTTGTTACTTGATGGGTTTTGAACCTATATCTTATAGTAACCATTTTAGGGTTCTTTTCTTACTACTCGACTCGACATGTTAAGGTAGTGATATTACAAGAAAACCTATAGCATGTCATGTTGGCGTAGAACCCTCATCCTACATAGATAATTTGTTTTGAGAACATAACCATATCTCAGGCTCATGACTTTGAGTGTGGAATGTTAGTTGGTTATGGTTGCTATATTTCTAAACCCTATATTTTTAAAGCCATGTACATAATATTATGGTGAAGATTTTGTGCTTAGTTTCAAACCTGAGCTTCATGGAATTTTTTGACTTGTTTGGTTTAATTCCTTGACACTTTTTATACAAAAAAAGTATCAAGGAATCGAACCAAATAAGTCAAAAAATTCCATGAGGCTCGGGTTTGAAACTAAGCACAAAATATTCACCATAATAGTATGTACATGCCTTTCAAAATATAGGGTTTGGTAATATAGTGACCATAACCAACTGACATTTCACACTCAGAGTCATGAGCTTGAGATAGGGTTATGTTCTCAAAATAAATTATCTATGTAGTATGAGGGTTCTACACCAACATGGCATGCTATAGGTTTTTTTGTAATATCACTTCCTTAGCATGTCGAGTCAAGCAGTAGGAAAAAACCCTAAAATGGTTATTGTAAGATATAGGTTTGAAACCCATCAAGTAACAAACAAAATACTGTAAACCTCCTTTATACACCACCATTCTAGCATGCAAATAAAACAACCTTCAAATATATATATATATATATATATATATATATATATATTCCATAATCAACGAGGGTTTGAAATTGAGTGACAATTTGAATAATATTTTCAGTTTCAAACCCTCGTTGATTATGGAATATATGTGTGTGTGTATGTGTGTGTGTGTGTGTGTAGTTTCATAGTTGCTTGTTGAAAGTTTTGATGAGCCAAACATGAAGTATTGACACACACAAAAAAAATTAAATTCTTTCACCAGGTTTGTGGTACATAGAAAACTTTATAATCATACAAAACTTTATAACTATGATTATGACCAAAAAGAAATATTTTTATAAGTTATTGGGTTTTGACAATGTGTATTCATATTTGCGCACAGAATTGTTGGGTCACGTAAATAGCATGCAATATTGTTAAGTTACAGGTGATTGTATATATAATTTAGATGCTATGAAGATTTTTGGGGGGGAACTTAATAGATTGATGGAAGAGTTTAATTGAACTTGTTTTGACCATGTATAATCTTGATGGCAAAAATTATGTTAACATGGCATAAGTAACTTGATTGTTGAAAGGTATAAGGCATGTGAGCAAAGCTTATGTATTGGAAGTTGACAAACATATTTAATGGTTTTTTTCTATTATGCATACAAGATCAATTCCCCTCAACATTTCACTTTACATAAATTATCCCATGAAATCCAAAACATGTATCACTTTAATCTCCATCTCTCTTTCCCCCTATTGTATAAACATAAAATGTTCTTTTAAAAGTGACTGGCAATTTGGCATAAATAGCTTTCAAGTGCCCAAGGAATACATATATAGGTTGTCACATGTATGTTTAGAAGCTAAGTTGAAAAGATACATTATCAAGGGCTTGTTTTTGCTTAAATTTGAAAAATAAAATCATAAACTCTGTTTGAAAAAGTAAAAGTTACAAGAATATGTGTCTATCATTCAAGTACAAGTCTAGATTGGTAGAAAATTAATGGATTTTGAAGAAATTTGTATTGAATAGGTTTGAAATGACTGTTGTTTATTTATTTTTCAGGACCAATTCCTTCATACTCTCATTTTACATAAATTATTTCTAAAGTCCCAATACCATTATTCATTTAAATTCATGATCTTTCCCCCTGTTTTATAAATAAATTTAAGGACTTTTGAAGGAAGGATAATTGATATTTTAGCAGTCTATCTAATTGGTACTTGGCATATATTTTCGATTGACATTGAGCATAAATATAGGAACTTTGGTTGAAATTTGGCATTGATTTAAAATATATGTTGTTTATGAACATGTACCACTCTCTTTCATCATTTAATCTCACTTTACGCTCATTACAAATCCCTTTCACCTTTCCTTATTTCATTATATTCCTCGTGTTCTAAACATATAATAAATATCAGTATGCATTTTGGAAAATGTTTCAATGCAAAGAAGAATGTTTGTTTTTGGGCCTCCTTCTCCTCACTTCTCCTTAGATGTTTGCTTGCTTGATTGTTGATTAAGGTAAATCCATTTTTAAAATTATGTTTGATGACTTACTTGTTGTTGTATTCATACTCTAATCCAATCTTCGCGTTTAAATAGATGAGCTTTTTTAGTCGGATTTGAAATAGATCTAACAACAAAAAAAAGGGAAACATAAGCAATTGGAACAGAGGACAATAAGCTGGTTGGCTTAGGGGCATAAATAAAAGACTTAGAATCTCTGTCCATTTTGATGCAGACTATGAGGAGTTTAAACAACTCCTGCAAATTGGCCTTCTTAATATTCCAAGTCAAGGATATTTTAATCCTCCACCACCTGTCAGACCCCCATTACAACCTCATCCTAGCATCATCAACATTCTTGTAGAACCACATGTGACTTTTCAGCCCGAGATTCTAGTTAATGATGGTTGGAATGAAGTAGTTCATGATCTTCAACCTCATCACCATGGATGACCTACTGTATCTTTACCACTACCTTCTACCTCCTCCTAAAAAACCACTTCAACATGTTATTTTCATGGCCTCACATGCACTATCGGCTCAATAGCCTAAAAATCACAAAGCATTATCTCAAAATCTTGAATCAAACAAAGGGAAGAAACTTTCTTGCTCACCTAGTTCTGGTCCATCAAATAACTCTTCCCATTATGTTACTTCTCACTCAATTCCACAAAAATTTGAAGCAGGAAATATCACTTTTGGTGATATGCACCCTAAAGCATTAGCAAATGAAAGCAAGAAGCCTGCCAAGGTAGACTTACATACACATAGGGTGGCATCATCTCAGGACAATGGACAAAGGAGGACAAACTCCCACAAAAAATATGACTTTTAATTTTATTATGGTTCTTTTCTTTACAGTTGATTGTTAGACATATATGCACTCTTATTTTTGGATAGCAGACAACATTTATCTATGTTGGCATGGTTGAATTATTGGAGTCACAAGTGTATTTATGGCAATGATTATTTATTTGAGGGATGATGAATGTGCATTTATTTTATGGTATGGCATACATGACAAGTTTATGGAGGTACAAGGGGATATTGAAAAATTGAACAATAAAGTTACATAGGGGTCCCAACCTACTAGTTATTAATTATTAAAACCCTTTATTATAATTATTAAAAATGGTCCCACTTAACTAAATTTTCGTTAACTATCTAACTAATGGTAGTGGAAACTAATCAAACTACTTGTTTGGAGAATAAAAGAAGGAGCTGATGGAAGGACAATAAAGGAAGGAAAGAGAATAGAGAAGCAAAATCCCAATAAGGTTTTCTCTTACTCTGAAGTGAGATTACATTTATATTCCACTCATTTCTGAATTACATAAGGGTTGAATCTTCTTGTTGACAACAAGGTTTTACTGAAGGTGGCAATAAGAAGGACTAAGACGCATAGATTGTTGACATGATTCAAAAGGTAAATCATTTGTTTTGATAGTCTGTTAATTGTAATTTGATTTTTGAATTAGTTTTCAGTGCTAATTATAATTATTTTGTAGAGTCAAGACAATGGTACATTTGTGGCTTGTTGATCAAGTTTTCTCAATCTTGGTATTTACTTAGAAGACACCAGTGGTCTAGGTGTGATGTAACATTCCACCTTAGACTTCTAAGTCTTACTTTGGTCCTTACCCACACAGGGGTATGAAAAGAAAGTTTTTAGCTGTAATTCATAATTGAATCAATAAAATCATTGTTGGTTTTTGGTCTCACCTTTAAACTTGATGTGTGATGTTGTCTCAGATTTGTTTTCTAATTATTTATTAAATCTGTTATAATTTTTTTTTACAAGCATTTCTTTTGTTTTCTTTAATAAAACACAAATATATAAAACAACATTAGGCCGAAGTACGTATTGCTTGAGGACTAATTGATATTTTTGTTAAGGCTATAAACCTAGGGTGATAATCCCACCTATATTTCCTTAGCCCAACAAGATTCGAAAATGTTGTTATAAGGACTCCCATTCCTTTTTATCAACATGAAGCGTATATGAAATTGCATTAGGCGTGATGATTGTTGTCATTAGTACACACACGAGCTATGCATGTGCCAGCTATGCATACATACCTTGTGCATGTACACTATTATTTTATAATGTATTAAATTAAGAATTTTTACTTGTCTGACCTAGGTGTATAATATCTTACTATAATTATTAAATTAAATGATTGAATAAAGTTAAGTGTATTGATTAGAGTTAACAATATTGATTAAGTGATTTGATTAGGGATAACAATATTGATTAAGTAAATTGATTAGATTAAAAATATCGATTAATTGAATTGATTAGTTGGTATGAAATTTATTTCTATTTATTAAGTTAAGAGAGTTGACAGATAAGATGTTAGAGAGAGAGAGCCTTTTGAGGAGGAAATGTGGTGGAAGAAGGATAAGGAGAGGATAAGGAGGATATTTGGGGGGAACAAAGGGGGGATTATTTTGGGAATTGGTTTTCTTTAGAAGGGTTTTGGTAAAAATCTAGGAGATAGTAATTTGCACTTTGGATCTAGACATACTTTGGACTATGATTTCTGGGGAATTTGAGCACAAAGGGCCAAGAATCCACCCAAGGTTTTCCTAGAGATATGAGCCAACAACGATATTTCTAGATGGATGGGAGGTTAAGTACATAGTTTGGGCAGTTCGGGAGAAGAGAAAGCAAAGGGGGAAACTCAATTACAGACTCAACTATAGAGGACTAATTAAAACAAATTTTTGAGGCATTTTACTATTTCAATTATTTTAATTCTCTGAAATAGTTATGAGAAAATTCTTTAATATGTTGCATATTAAAGTTAGTTGTAGGTTTAAAAAAAATTAAATAAAGATTAATGAAATGCAACATAAACTATTACTATTTTCTTATATTCATAAGAATGTTTTTATAAATAAAAAATTGCATTCTTTTATTTCAGAAGATTGTCCTCGCAGAGTTACGAAAATAACATTAGCTTAAATTTTGAATCCCTGGAAGAATAGGGCTTCACATAATCCCTATCCCTAATTGGTCATCAAGTCATTTGAAATATATCATCGAGCTTCTTTCAAAGATGCACTTGATAGGCGATTGGGACCTTACAAAATATGGTTATTGACCACTTTTGAAAGAACTACCCAATATGCCATCAAGCCCTTTCGAAAGATGGCCATTAACCACTTTGGAAAGAACTGCCCAATAGGCCATTGGGCCCTTTCAAAACAAGTTATTGATGGGCCATTGAGCCACTTTCAAAGTTCTTCTTGACTTTGAAAGGAACAAGGTAAAAGCCATAGGCCTCATTTGAAGGTTATACTTCAAATACCCACAAAAAGGATTTCTAGCTCATTCGAAGAACACTTCGAATGAAACATAGGCCAACTGACCACTTTGAAGTTACTATTTTGAATGCACATAAGGGTCTCAACTCCATGGTAGTCATATAGGATTCAAATAACATTCAAACTTATATATATTTCAAAGGCTCATTTGAATGACTCTACTCCACATTGGCATTGGCCTGAGGCCATGCCAATATGCACAAGGAATTCAAACTAGATCTATCCCATGTTATCCAACGTCAAATGCAACATACAATGCATAACATAAACTCTAGTGCATAATGTAAATCCAAGCCAAACAAACTCAAGGGTCATAAAGAATTTTAAAGGCATGCATCTTATCAATGCAACTATCATGCATACATAAAACCTAAATGTAGAAGGTAATTCAAACCAAATAAACTAAGGCATTTTGAATTCACCAAGCATGTAGTTAATCCATGCAAGACATCCAACATCCATGGATTCCATTACCCGATTAATTCATAAGAAAACCATAGCTTAACAACAAAACAATAAACAAGAATTCAATACAAAGATGGAAATTGAACACATTGATATAAGGAAACTAGTTGCCAATGAAAAATTTTCCACCCAACCATAGGCAATTCTCTATGGATGCCACCCCCAACCATGACTATGAGGCCACCACGGAAAAGGAAATAAGATAAGAACACTTAAGTCACTCTTCCAACTCAATTTCTCTCATTGGGATCAACTATACTATTTACCATAGAGCTCTCTAGGAAAACTTCTAGCCAACTAGCCATGGCACTCCCTTCACTACCCCACAAAACACCATGAATATACCCTTTCTTTGTTAAACAGTCCCTCAAGAATATTGGAAAACCTTTCCTTTCTCTAATCAATAGTCCCTTATAAAATCCTCTTCCCTCTTTAGTGTTCTTAGTGTGTGTAGAAGGATTTCAATATGTTGTTGATCCAGGAGGATCTTTATAGTCGACACATTTTCAGTCGACTTCAAATACTGCAAACATTTTCCAGTCAACAAAGATCTCACACTGAGTTTTCCGATGCATTTCGAATGAAGTCAATTAGACTTCACATGCTAGAGATATGTCTTGTTGATATTTGGGGGCAAAATGGCATTTGTAAAATGTTTAATACATGAGATAGGGTCCTCATAATTATGTGTTTTTCATTATTTAAAAGGGATTATTTGGTGCAAATCCATGTTGGCTTTCAATCCCTAGTCTCAAGGAGAGTCCTAAGGAGAGTTGATATCTTCATGGATGGTTGAGATATATTCTCAAACCAATCCCTTGAGATATGCCAAGATCCTAATTTAGGGGATCTTGAGAGATATTATCTCCTTAAAAATCTTGATGTGGTTGAGATGGAGGTGTTATATAAACCCTTCTTGGGGGTCAATAAGGGGGGAGAGAGAAATAAAAGATCTTGTGGAAAGCTTATGGTGAGCTTATTGATTCAAAGGATGTATTTGTAAAGGAGAAACAAGTTGTAGGCATGATTATGTAGCCCTTTTAAAGCAGATTCATGGGATTCATGAATCCGGAGATGTAGCCAGGGGGTCTGGTGAACTTCGTTATCACATTGTTGTATGTGTGTGTATGGAATCCTTCTTTTGTGGTTAAGTAGAGTTTTATTTTCATAAACATGCACAATAATTTTGAAAATTTGATGCTATTATGTTAATGTATTCATTAATGAACCCTATTTCCCTTATTCACATGCAAAGTTTGTCAGTGAAGATCTTATTTCGAAGATTTGGATGTAGGAAGATTCTCACCAAGTTTTCGGATCAATTGTCTACCTTTAGGATCAACCTCGCAGAGTCATATCTTGGCTCTTGAGAACTCAATGAGTAATAATCTATAGGGAAATGGGAATGGTATTCTATCCATCCTAGCCTCTATGCTTCTCTGCAACCTTCCATTTATCTCTCCCAAATTCACAACTTTTTCTTCCATAGCTCTACTTGGTCAGTTATAGGCTTGAATCATAATCTCCAACATAGCATGATAAAAGGATGAACAACCTGAAGTGAAGTGAATAGGATGGAATGAATAACATCAACCTATAGGTATGGTTAATTAAAATGCATGAAGAGAGGGCACATGAAAAGAGATAGTTCAAACATCCATGTAGTTCAAATCCCAATGGAAATGGAATCTCTTACACTTCTCTAGTCTTGTACTCAACTCCCATGCTCTCATAACTAGGAAATCTAGTCTTCACCACCAACTATCACTTTCCTTCAATGATTAATGGTTGGGGATTTTAATAAGGCACATAGTAAAAATATGAAAGTGAGGAAACTAAGGGAAATCAAGATTATTTCTCAACCCCTTGGATGCCCTTCCCTTTTCCCCTCTAGTGGACTCATAACCCCTCTCCTTCTCTTCCACAACTAGCCTTGGACTTTAATATTAATCTTTGAAATAATATTTTCATTTCTTGAGAATACTATGGCAAGTCTACTTTGCGGTACATAGAAAGCACATTAATTGAAAATGCATGCCTAGACATTCTCTAGTTAGACCTTGGCCTTGAGCATTACACACCACAATGATAGTAAGGAGGGTATCTTTCTCACTTGTCCTCGTAGATGACTACTGACGCAACGTGCCACCCAGGGCACGTCTGCAACTACCAGGACCTTCTTTTCCCTTTGGCCCGAAGAGCTGAAACACTCTCCCAATCCCCCTATCGGGACTTTTCTCTACCCACATAACTATCCTTATGAATCCCCTGTGTTATATCGGGAAATCGGACCTCGCGGGATCGCGAGTCCTGCACTTGTGAAAAATGGGTATTTCAAAACCCCGAAACCCGATGGGTCTCAATGCCAACGCTTCTTTGTTCCTGTAGGGGATTTCCCTATCGGGAAATCGACATATGTGATGTGGTGTTTCACTGCCTCCCCAAATCTCCGAACCCCGATTCACGATGGCGCTTCCACTATGCCGCTAGCCCCTCCGGCTACTCCTTCCTCGTGTGACTTGCCAACCCACGTGACCGTGTCCTTCCCCCCTTATCGGGATTTCGGAGTTCGCGAGTTTGCAATGTGAAGAACTCGCACTCCTGGAATCTCCGATGCCACCTGTCGTCACCTTAAGGTGAGGCTCAATCTTCTGACACCTGTCCTCCACTCAACACGTCATCGTATGGCTATCGCGTTTCGGAATTCGGAACTCCTGCAGCGAAACTTCCAACAACGAAAATCCCGAAATGCCGAACCCCGATTCCTTGGGATCTCTCGCCACGTATCCCTCCGATCAACGGTTCAGACCACGTCGGGAAATCGCCAATCACGATTTAAATCTGCAAGCGTTTCTCCACTCCGGAAACCTCGATGCCTCCAAACACCGACTCGCTCAGATCTCCTGCCACGTGTCCTCGACGATGAACGGTTCAAAGCGCTCGTCGGGAAATCGCGAATCGCGATTTCAATATGCGAGATTTCTACGTCCTCGGAAACCCCGATATCCCGATGGACGAAACCCCGATGCTCCTGATGTCTGACACATGTCCACTTGAAATCAACGGCTGAGATCCTTCCGGGAAATCGCAGGTTGCGATTTCGTTCCGCCCGAGTTTCAGGACCACGGAAACCCCGATATTCCGATGAGAAAATTCCCGATAACTCTTCCTCTACTTGCTGGGGCTTAAACCCTGCGCAACTCCGCACGATCTGACGACTGGCGGGATTTCGCTAGTTCCCTCGGTGAATCCTGACCATTGATTCCTCCCTCTTGAGGATCTCCTGAGAACGACTAAGTATTCCTTCTCAACACTTGTTTTCTGACATCTGCACTTGCAGCTCCTGCTCGAACCTTCCTCGGCCCGAACTTTCTACGTTCCCTTTCAATGATATTCCAAAGGTTCTATCCCTCTTGAGCTTATTCACTCTGACTCTCTCAGATACTTTGCGCACACTTCTCGTGCTTGACCTTCAACAACTCTCAAAGTGTTGAGTCTCTCAGACTCTGTATAATTCTGACAATAGTAGTCTATGCCTTCCTTTGCTCAGACTAGCCACTGAGACTTCCAGTTCAACCTGCACCTCCCCCGCACGACTCTACCAACCCAAACCAACTTCTGGGTGAATGAGAATAAGGGTTTAACTGTCGAGCCACATCAACGCACTCTATGCGGATGAATTCAACTGCACTCTATGCAAGAATCTTCTGGCTCAGACAGAGAAACAATTGAAACTTATTCTCCCCTCTCTCAGACTTCAGTTAAACCTCTGAAATCTCCAGCACAGYATATTCAAAGCAAATGCATAACAGAAACAAACATTCATGAGCACATAAACAACATACACAGAGAAACAACACCAGCCATGAAATTGAATCAAAGACTCTCTTCTATTAATTYAAAAACATMTGTACATSGRTGTTCTTCACAAATTCTCTGCTTGCTCTSYCYTCTTGCTCCTGAATAATMTGAATCWYKAATAAYGTACAAAKGAGGGTGYCTATATCCGTTTTCCCTCTCGAACTMTAAAYTGTCTAATCTAGACTYAAACATCTATCTACCTRCATTAACTAGATTAAATGCCTCCTATCTAATTCAGACAAGAGCGTAAGGCTCGAGGTCTGCTACAATACAACAGGCGCTCCTTCATAAATGTTTCATTGAAGGATATGGCACTTCATCTTAATTGAAAATTCAAAAAGAGTTATCAAGCTTATATGTCATGTGTTTAAAAACACATGCGCTGGCTCCACGCTGGATGAGTTGGCGATGCTCCTGCATCAACTACCTGTGAACTTCCCTAATCTAATAACAAGAGTTAAGGTTATTTCCCCACCTCTTCTCCTAGATGATTGCCCCTAAATTGTCCCTCAAACCAATGGAAAAAATTTAGATATCTTTCCTTCCCCTCCTTTGTTGAGAAAGCGGCTTCGCTCCTATCTTTCTATGAAAAAAAAGAGGAAGTCAACTTCACAACTAGATTTGATATGTGAAACTAAATCCACAAAAGGAAGGATAAAATTGGGTATTGGGTTATTCTCACAGTAAGGGAACCTAACCTCTATGTAATGATGAGTGTATCTCCCCCTTTAATTATAGAAAGAAAGATAAATCCTATCTCACTCCATAAGATCTTGATTCAGATTGAGTTAGATGAGAAACCCATTCAACATAAGGTGGGAAATAAACTGTTAACAAATCAACCTTGACATATAGCCATTTCCATAGAGAATTGCTCTATGATTGTTCCATCCCAATAACAAATATTTGAGAATAAGGCTTATGCATGAGATCCCCCCTTGTCTATGAAAGAAAGAGGAAGCCAAGTGAAACCCACAAGGTCTTAATTTAGTATATGAGTTTGAGAAAAATCCCACCCAACACAAGGAAGAAAATATACTATCAACAAGTCAATCTCGCCTCTCAAAAAAGAAACATGAGCTTGCACCTACGGTATTGTCCCCACTTGCCTAACAAAAGAAGAAGGAACCCACTCTCCTCCCAAAAGTATGGATTCGGTCCATCCCCAATAACACCAGTATAAGGAACTATCCGGATATTGGCTTCGAGATTCGAGATGTGATGCTTACTACATAAGAGGAGAGATAGAATTAGGTACTAGGTCATGCTCATAGTAAGGAAGATTTTTTGTCCTCTTCGTAATGATGGGCTTATCTCCCTTTCTTCCTTACAACAAGAAAGAGGAAGTCAATCTCTACCAAAGGTCTAAATTCGGTCTCTCCACAATAACATAAGTAAGAAGTTGTTTGGGTGTGGTCCCAATAGTCTTGTTTCGAGATGTAATGCCTATTTAGTGAGAGACAAGAACTATGAAGTTACTAGATCAATCTCACAATGGAGTCTAGAGTGGGTAGAAGTAGTATATGTATTAGTCCGCATTTGCCAATGAGAGGATGCAAAGAAATAAGAAGAACCCATGAGTTGAGGAGAAAGGAAGCTCCGAAGTTAGTATTTTCTTACATCCTCCTCCAGTTAGCTAAGTAAAAAAAAGTGGCAACACTTGGTCCTAGGGAATCGGCTCTATCCACACACTATGCATTCTATATCTCAAATGGTCGACCACCTATAGGATATATTTACATCTTTTACACATGGGGCCATTTATATCATTTGACTTTGTCACTATAACACTTGACACATAATCCGGTCAAATACAATGTAAGAATTGAAATCAAATAATTAAAAAATCTAAATTTTATTGTTACATATTCTACACATTAATAAAACAAAAAAACCTTTGAAAAAAGACATTGGAATATGTATAAGAATGAAGAAGATCAACTTAAAACCGTTTTGTTTGCTTAACCGAAACAAAAAAATTATATTCATTAAAAGGAAGTTGTGTCGAAGCTAACAACAGTTACATACAAAATTACAATCCTTCTCCAAAACTTAGCATAGTTTTAATATAGTTATTTTTTTTCAAAGGAAATCCTCACGGAAAACCCTCTGAGTACTTCCCCGTGATCCATCGATGGAAAATAGGGTGAACCATCAGCCCTGTTAATGAAGCCTAACCATGAGGGGATTAAGAGAGTCAAACCAATGACCTCCCCAATTCACCAGGGGAGAGTTCTCACGTCTAGCTCAAGAACACTTGAGCTAACCATCAAGGCTTAGTTCTAATATAGCTTACATAAACTCTAAGGCCTTTTCTATACAGGAATTCCAAGTAGTTCTATAAGTGACCTGCTTTACAAATTTGCCCAAAAAACTAACAATTTTGTGAAACATAAAACAACCGGGGAGGTGCACTATCTTGAGCTTCTTGCCCCTCAACAACATGAGGAGAGCCAATTTCTTTCACATCCATGGGATCATGGACCTGATCCGCTGTATCTTCTTCTCTGAGGTCTGCTTGCAATGAGTTCCCGAAGTCATGGTTGTTGGAGGTGAGAGAAAGTGAGTCAAATCGTTGTGGGAGAACCAGGGATTGAAGTTGATGCCATTCTACTTCCAACACGTCAATTGTCTACTTCCGTAATGGGAGGAGATTCATTATATTGGTGACATTAGTGATGCTAGCTTGCTATAGCTCTGTAATTTCCGAGGAGATGTGCAAAAGGGCACTACTATTAGCCTGAGTAATTTCTTCATGCCAACAAAGAATTTTTTGAGCTACCTTCCACTTTGGGTTATCCATATCTACCTCAAAAGGACCTTGCACTAGACCACTTAAAGGTAAACCAGGCCACACAATCCCCAAACAATGATTTCCAATTCAATTTTAAAGAAAACTAGCAAAAATAGAGGAATATTAATCTGGCTAAACAAACCTGAGACATAAAAAACATCATAGGGAATTGCCACACAAAAAAAAACTTAGAGAAATAGGGGTTTCCTGGTTCGAACTAAAGAAAATATTGGCATCGGAGACACAACTCCGCTCAAAATCACCACCCACAAGTGCCAATGTCCACCTGTGTATGTGCTAAACCCGCACTAGAAACATGAATTCTTCCTTAAATCTTGACATGCCTCACCTCCAATCACTCCATACCAATCCCACAGTTCCCAGGGTAATTCCTTCACAACAAATATGTCATCACAGTAGAGGTTCTCCATTACCAACAAATTCCCACATTTCAACAAGAATTCACACAAGCAACATTGAATACCCACACAACGCTCAAGATGGCCCATATGTGCGAATGATGGAAACCACCTACCATCCATCCCTTGACGTGTCCATTATGAGGTTGTATTGATTATTAATTAAATTTTATCTTGGTTCCCACTAAGGTATGGGGGTATAGACACACATCTTGTTTTTTATGAACGAACCTAGGTTTAGGGAGGAGGCCACCTTAGCCTAGTGATCGACAGAGGCCACCTTAGCCTAGTGATCGACATTTCCATTGAGTTCCCTTTTGATATGGAAAAAGGAGATGTTATCAAAATTTGAGAGTGCCTTTTTTATCCTTGAGATGAGTGTGCTCAAGGCATTACCCCTAGCACTGATTGACCAATCATTACTTTAATTACCAACATCAAATCCCCCAGGACAATTAATGTTTTGAGCTCCTCTTCCTTTACGATATGCAAACTTTTTCAGAGTGAATATGCCTCAACAATATTATTGGAAATATTCCCATCCCCAAACCCAGGCATAATAGATAATTCTATTTCCTTTAAGATCGTATAGAGTCCCCTCGCACCTACCACCCTTAAACTTAACCATTTTGTTGCTGATTTAAAAACAAAGAAATTGAAATGAAGCTTATTCTCAAAGGAATCCTATCATGTATGTTTCACCATACAAGATTTCCAAGCAAGATATTTAATGTAGCTAAAGAAGAGATCACCCTTTCATGAGATATCTCCAATCTAACGGTCAGTATTGTTTCACGTGTTTTAAAATAAAGAAGTGTTTTAAAATAAAGAACAAAGAATTAGGTGAGTGATTCTTATTGACGTGGATCGGGGGTTTGGTATGTAATTGGTGACCTAATCAATTACATTAGAGAATTTAAACACAACAATATTCAACTAAATAAATAATAACTTTGACTTTGTTCTTAATAAGTAGTTTAATAATAAGATAGGAATAAAAATATAATTGTGATGTACTCAGAAAATAGTATTGGTTATAGGTTTGGAAGGTGTACTTTAGTTTATAATATTAACATAATATATTGATTGATGTCAAACATATCATTACATTAACATTATGAATTTATAAACATTATTGTTTTATTAATAAATAATCTATTTTTAATAAATAAATTCATTAATATTATAATATTTATAAACATTATTATTTTAATAAAAAATACTCTATTGTCAATAAATAAATTCTATGTTATTTCAAAATTATATAAATTAACTTTATTTATATTTCAATAAATTCATTTACATTATACTATTTATAAACATCATTATTTTAATAAAAAATATTCTATTGTTAATAAATAAATTTTATGTTATTTTAAAATTATATAAACTAACTTTATTTATATTTCAATAATAATAATTACATAACTGTTTATTTTTCACTTCTGCCTTTAAGGAAAAAGATTCATGTGCCTTGCTTTGCAAGTAAAGTTGACAATAAAATATTCTAGGACCTTCCCTTTCAAGTTTGGTTTCTCTTTAAAGTCTTTAAAGTACTTGTTGTTTATTAAGTGATATAAACTAATTAAGTGATATAAACTAATGAAACATCTAACAATATGGTAGATAACTAAATTGATTTTTTGAATTATGTTAATTTTTTTTTATATATTGTTAAATTTAATTACTGGTTGTTTATTAAGTGATATAAATTAATGAAACATCTAACAATATGCTAGATAATTAATTAATTTTATTTTTTGAATTGTGTTAATTTTTTTTTATATATTGTTAAATTTAGTTAGTATAATTGGTTTTGATGAGTTTTAGTTTTGCATGATGATCCAGGTTTAAACTCACTAGAAGGAGTTTAAATGCCCCCGAACATGCCCTTGAGTTTAGATATCTGGGAGAGGTGATGAGAGCTTAAATGCCCCTGAGCTTAGAGACCTCTAAGAGTCTAATCCCATAGTTCTCTTTATATATTAAGAAGGTTTTTGATAAAAATATAACTTTATTGTTTTTATTAGAGAAATCACATCCCATAAATTCATATTTTAGATAAGTGGTGAAATTCTCTATACAAAGTGTTCAATAGGGGATCAAGATATACAATTCCATGGCTAATTTAGAGAATATACAACTCCATAGCTAATTTATAGAAGGTTTTCCATGGCTAATTTAGAGAATATACAACTCCATGGCTAATTTAGAGAAGGTTGGAGTCTAAATATGATAAATCCAATTTTAGCTCTAAGAAAATGTGTAGGTGAATTGGCTGCATACAATATGGTCCTTCAAGGTTTGCTACAAGTTGTGGGTCTTAGCATGGTTTCTAGTTTTCTAAAGCTTACCTTCCAAGGAATGCCTCTCTCAATTTGTCTTGTAGAAAGATACCCTTCATTATTTGTTTTGGGATTGTTTTGTTGTTCTTGGAAAGTGACTTTGTTAAGTAATGTTGATTTAAGATGTCATTTTGATTATATAAGGATTTGACATTTTATTTGAGTGGTTACTTTGTATGTTATCTAAAAAATTAAAGGTTAAAGGTGATATCCCAAGAGGGATATGAATTTGAATTTGGGTGGAGAGGATAACAACTCTTTCTTTCAACCACTAGAAAACTCCTTGTTAATTTGTTTGTACATTGATACATTTTATTTCTTGTTAATAGAAGTAGTGTTTTTCAAATAATAATAATAATAAAGTTGATATAATTATACATATTTTGGACTATCAAAGACTTATCATTGGTGTAAATACATCTTCTTAATCCATATTTATAAAGTACCCAAAAGTATTAAATTTGTGGAGGTGTAAATTTTTTATCATTTAATATGGAGTTAATATATGACATGAAATATATACATACCAACATTTAATTGTATAAAACTAAAAGTGATAAAAAAAATTTACATCTTAAGAAATTGATATTTATTAAATCCTAGTTTATATTAGATTTATAATAAAAAAAATTAAGATGTTTTCATGTAACCATATTTATATTACACTGGGATGTAAAACACATTTGATTCAATTTGTATTGTCTTTTTATATTATTATTATTTATTTTTTCACATTTATATTTGAGTTTAGTCTTAATTTTAATATATTAAGATTACAACATTTAACATATAATATTTTACAGGACAATTTAATTTAAATGCTTTTACTTTTATTTTATATTATTAATATATTATTAATTTTTTTAATCTACAACACCCTTTCCATTAAAGTGATGTATAAAAACACACAACTATCGGGGAAACATCTAGAGACCTTTCAACGTGTGTATATATATATATACCCACCCGGTAATAAACATCTCCAAAACTTTGAAGCCATACATTCTTGGAGCATAAATTGTTACAAAATTGACTTGCAACCGTTGGTAAAATTATATAAATCAAATAGTAAAGCACGGAATTTGGGAACCTTTGAGGATCTGCTTGCTGTGCTATTCTCAAATCAAATCGACGACTCTCTATTTAGCCGAGGCAATCTGAACGGATCCGCTGTAGATTTACGCATTTTTTCGAGACCAAGATTGCTTGAACTGGTTCCTATTTCCTTTAAAGACTCCATAAATTCTTCTGTTACTTCATTTCGGAGGATTTGAGATAATCTGAGATTTTTGGAGAGGTAAATAAGATGGATTTTGAACTAAGGGCAGCGAAAGAGAAGTTGGAACGCGAGCAGAGGGAAAGGAAGGAGAAGGCCAGAATTAAGATCGAACGAGAAAGGAAAGCACGGGAGGAAGCTCGGCGGCAGCAAGAGGCTCTTGATGCAGAACGACAGGCGCGAAGGATTGAAGCTACTCAAGCAGCTTTAGCTGTAAGTTCTTAATTCCTCAGCCCTCCCACACTTCAGTATTAACATTGCCAGGGTTTCAATGTCGTGTCGCGTTTAGAAAATTTTAGGGGCGAAATTTAACAATTTTGCTAATTTTTATATATTTTAAAAAGCAGTTGGTCGATTTCCTTTTTTCCAGAAACAATTGGAGATAAATATTATGATTTAGATAATTTTTCATTTTTTTTTAAACAAGTTATCCAAAGTTATCCAAATTGGGAGAGAATTATTTTCCTTACAACAGGAATACAGAAACTAAATAATGTCTTAATAAATTTGAATATTTTACAAAAATATTGCCAACTATTTATAACCTAATAAATTTGAATATTTTACAAAAATATTGTGAAGCATTTATAATTTATAATTTACATTTTTTAAAAATTAGGAAGATGGAACAATATTTCCAAGATTGTTCCAAGTATGGATGGATCTTTAATTTTTTTCTAAAATTCTTCTTTAACTTCTGATTATTATCATCTGCTTCCCCATTTTCTTCTAATCCAAGCACTTATATAGTTTTCTTTGACAAAGGAAGGCTTTTTGTTCTTATCATCTTCCCTTCTAATCTAGTCAATTATATAGTTTCCTTTGACAAAGGAATGACGGAGTGCCCATGATATTTTCCTGTAATTCTCATATAAAACAACTAGCACATCTACTGATTGTATTCTCTTTGTCCTGCAACTTCTAGGATGTTTCAAAAATGGCTTTTATTCCTTTATCTGCAATTCTTTTGATTTCAGTATAAGATTGTGATACCCTTTGTGTAAAATTACAGACCACTCTCATAGTTTTGTTATTACACATCAGATTTAAATTCTGTTTTTCTCCTTAAATATGATTAAATTCTGTTTTTCTCCTTAAATATGATTGGAAACTTGATTTCCCCATAGTGGCCAATTCTAGCCAAAACGAGTAAAGTATGTATAAGATTTATGACACAAACAGGAATTTGTTTCTGTCAGTCAACAGTGAATTTTTTTTAGGACGGATAATTTTCCTTAGTTGTTAAGTGGAAGAAGGGCCCTCCTATTCTTGGGTTTGCTTTACAAAGAAAATCTGAAAGAGAGGGCCAATCAGACCAAGGAGCTGAATCTCATAAAGAAGGTCCTTCCAAAATGTTATGAGCCTAACCTAGCAATCTACTACCATCATGGAAGGAAAACTCACAATAGAAATCTCAAAATCTGGATTAATTGGGCATGAACAGTAGTAAATTTAACGGCACTACTAGCATTAAATCAGTAGGAACAACAATAAATTTCACCTCTAGCAACAGAAGTATAGGCACTAATTATTAATCATCGATGGCCTTGACAGAAGATTTTTAGAGAACCATAACAGCAGACTTTTTGAGTTCATCCTGTCTTGGGCCAATTTGAGATGTTCTTTCAACTGCTTCATTATTTCTTGGCACTCCTCAAGGACATCACAAACAGATGGCACGTGGATGTCTTCAACAGTCCAATTAATCAGCAAGGGAGGGTCATGGTCATAACGGTAGAGGGATTTAAATGTTGACATTCCAATGGATGTGTTATAGGTTTTATTGTACTAGTCTTCTTCCGAATGTATGCAGTTTAGCCAAGAAGCTTGCTGGTCTGCAACATACTTTCTCAAGTACCCCTCTAAACATTTGTTAGTGATATCTGTCTCTCCCATCTATCTAAGGATGGTAATTGGTACTTGGTGTTACTTTCCCCCGCAAGAGGGAGTCCTGTAATGAAGTTAGTTCATGGTAATGGATTCCCATTTTTGATTGGGAATTGGCAGTGGCTGCAATATCCTAAAATTTTTCAGAGTCTACATTTTATTTCTCTAACAAGTTTCACATGATTCATCAAAGCTTTTCACGTCTACTTTAAGCCACTTCCAAAAGAACTTTCTCCTTATGCTGGAATAGGTCTTAAAGAAGCCAGTGTGACCATCAACTGCTAAAGAATGATATTCAGCTAAGATCTTCTCTCTAAATTTGGAATTAGATACAAAGTATTTATACGTTTCTTGTAAAAGATCACATCATTCGGAGGTATCCTTGTCCTCTTCTTGCGTCTTCTCTGGGTTTTGCAACATAGCAGTAGCACTTTCATCCTTGACATATTCAATCAATATTTTTTCCTTCCACTGGTTCTACTGCAGATATAGGGTGCAACTCTGGTAGCTGGGATAAGGAAATCACAACAACATGGTTTATGCCCTTCTTATATTGAATAATAAATTCAAAACCTTGTAATTTGTTTACTCACTTTGATTGCTGCTCGCTCAGATTTCTTTGGCATAAGAAATACTTCAAATTTTGGTGGTCTATTTGGAACTTTGGATAAATGAAGAGCCGCCTGAACAAATGTTATTTGAACTTTTCTATAGCATGTGTCAGCTAACTTCTTCTTATCATAGATGCATACTTGTCAATCAAAATTTTTCTTTCAAAAGAAATAAGCTGCTGGTTTTGCATGAGCACATCCCCTATGCCGGTGCCTGAAGCATTGCATTCCACTATAAAGAGCTGTGAGAAATCCGGGCAAGTAATTGTTACCTTCTTCATGTGCTGTAATGTAGCTTCTGCTGCTTCTGTATATTAGAGTTGATCCTTGTTTGATAGATCAGTGAAAAGTCCCATCAGGCTCCCAAATCCTGGTAGAAGCTGCACAACCTGTGAAATCCCCTCAACTAGCTCACATTCTCTGGAGTGGATCAATCAAGAATGGCCTGAATCTTAGTTGGGACAGCTTTGACTCCATCCTTACTGATGATTTGTCCCAGGTACAAAAGTTCAGACTTTGTAAATTTGCATTTTTATTCCTTTCCAAATAGAGAATTCACCTGTAGGAGTTCTACTACAATTCCCCAGTGGTACAAATGATTCTCTATACTCTTGCTATAGATCAGAATATCATCGAAGAAAATCAAAAGAAATTTCCTCAAAAAAGATTTAAAAATTTGATTCTATACATTGGAAGGTGACGTTGTCGGGGGTTGGGGGAAGGGGAGGGGGACATTGGTTAAACTGGATGGCATTACCGGAATTCATAGTGGTGATGGTGAGTTCAGAATTTCCTCACCCTTATGATACCCAGATGGTATATCAATCTTTATAAATATTACCGAATCATACATGGAATGGGGTTTCTGTTATTATTTATCTTTTTAGTCAATTCTCAATAGTCAACGCATATATCCAAAACGAACTGTCCTTCCTTATCAATACCACCAGAAATGCAAAAGGGGACTTGCTTGGTACTATATGACCTCTATCCAGTAATTCTTGGATTACTTTTTTCATTTTATACTTGAATAACCTAGGATAGTCGTAAGGAGGGACAATGACTGGACCCTGGTTTGGACATCGATTTTAATTCATGTATTCTTTAACCCTACCCAATGGCAACACATGGAGGAGGAGCTGAAAAACATTTGAACCTCGGTTCCAACACAATGATGTGTTCTTGCCCCCTATCTAGTAGCAGCCCATGCAAGAGGTCCTGAAACATTAGGAACTTGGTTCCAACTGAATCATGTGTTCTTGCCCCCTATCTGGTGGAGGGTTCCCAGAAAACATCTGCATACTCATCGATCAGTTGTTTCACTTTCTTTTCTCTTGCCGGGTTCTGATTTTCACCTTGATATGTAGGTCCTTCACAGAATTACATGGAAATATTTATCATAATTCACCTTTAGTAAGTTGTTTCCTTATTTTTTGAGAAGAAATCAATTCATCTACACCTGCTTGCAGCCCAGTAATTGTAATTAGTGGCTCTCCTCTCTGAAATGTCATGAACAGATCATCAAGATTCATCTAGAACTTGCCCGAGGCCTTCAACCACTATGCCCCCATGACCATATCAGCCCTTCTAAGGCGACTGCATAAAAATTGGAACTCAATTCGTAGACATCCAACTGTAATTTCTGCCCTTTGATCATATCCTTTCAGTGCATCATGGTGTCATTCTCCATTGGGACTTGGAAATTTTGCAATAGAAAACTCCCAGGCCCATGGAAGTCACCATCTTTGAGTTTATGGAGTTATGAGTGCTGCTGGAGTAAATGAGGGTCACCACAATTCTTCCGGGTCACCACAATTCTTCGCTTGACTTTGCTTTTTTCCCTCAAAGTATGATATTGAGTGATCCCCATCATTGCAACAAGGAAGATAGTGTTGGGATTTCATTCTATTCTTGGTCTTCCATATGGGCGTTCTAGTCCACTTCTGCTGCTTCTATTGACCATTTCTAGCCACCTTGTCGCGATCTTCGTCCTTGAACTCAATCATATGGATCCTTCCATAGGTCTTGCACTTGTGGTGCTTTGAACAAACCTCTTTGCAGATAAAACAAAGCCCTTTTGAGAATAAATAAACAATGATAGAAAGGTCTCTACTTTTTCTTAAAGCTGAAATAAGAGGGGATTTAGTTTTTGCAATACCTTTTGATTCTTTCTTGTTGTTGGGGGATTTTTGGGGAGTCTTGCTCTAGGGCAGCCCCTGACAATCTCTGGGTAAGTTTTTGCTTGTTAAATGGCATTGAGCCTCAAATTCTTGATGTATCCTTCGGATTCTTTTAGTCCATCAATATACATAGCAACAACACCTTAACACAAAATGTTTTCAACAAGTAGATGGCAGAATTCTCAAGTAGTAAGTCATGGTGGCTTGTTGCTTCAGATTTTTGAGGGCTGAAAAGAAATCTTCTTGGGTATATGCCTCAAAGTTATGATAAAAGGCAGTCACAAACAGTTGGCCACCCTTGTCCCATTCTTGTTCCATCATTTACCACCAATCAAAAGATGCTGAGGTGTAGAGTGGCAAACTGATTTGTTTGTAACCCCCCATAGGATTAATTGGAAAAACCAGGACAACTTGCCTATCCAAGTTCTTGGTTGTTTGTCCTCGTTGGCCCCGTGAAACTTATCAAGTAGTCTTTAATTAAGGGGGTTACCCTCTAAGTTTTCACAGTTATCTTGATTTAGATGATTGCTTGCTTGTTTGTTGAAGTTCTTCGCAAAGGAGCTCTTCTCATGGTCATGATGAGTCATGACCAACCTCTCTTCTCCTATTTTGAGAATGATGATGACCTTCACTACTGTCATTTCTACGTTCCCTTCTCTCATTCCCCTTCTTGGGCACCTGGAGTTCCATCACCAGGTTCTCCATGATGGGCTTGTGTTAGGAGAGTCTCAGCAGGCACCGGCTTCCACCCAGGATCACACTTCCCGATCCCCTCAATCAAGGGTTATCTCTGGATGACATTATCAAACAGCGTATCAGCTCCTTCTCCATGATTGATGATTCTCTTGGGGCCTCGTCTTACTATTCCTCCCCTCATGCCACTTCTAGCTCTGATGTGCCTATAGAAGCTCCCTTGGCCCTTCCCCTCTATGGTTTTCACTGGGGATGGGTATCTGTTTTGTCATCATCATATTATGTTTGACATTGACATTGACATTGTATTTGTATTAGTTCTGGTTACCATTACTTATATAATTTGCTTTTATGTAGATTAGTGACAAGAGTTGCTTTTGCAGTCCCACTATGTAGTTGCACTGGATTGTACTTGTGAGTCGTGTTGACCTACTTTTGTGGTTGTTCGTTGGACATCTTATCTCATCTCATCTTGGCTTGTCTCTTTCATGGTATCTTTTTTCCTGTCCTTTCTCCATTGGTATCATTTTCCCCATCCAAGCCTTTTGATACCACTATTACGAGCATACCCCAACAATCTGCTTTTATAGTGAAAGACAGAAATCTGGAAATCTGGAAATCTGGAATTAATTGTGCATGAGAAATAGCAAATTTAACAGTGGTAACAACACTAAACCAGTACTAATTAAAAAGATTTCACCACTAGCAGCAGAAGAATAAGCAACACCAGCAGTTTGACAACAGATTTTTTTAGAGAGCCATAACATCAGATTTTCAGAGTTCAGTAATCACGACAGCAATTAAATACCATAGTTGTAGTACATAGAAGCTTTAAAATATCATAAAATCCAGTCAATCAATAGATATAACAGAAGATCTCTTTAAAAGATCAATTGGCATTGCTCTTAGTGCTCTAATTGCTTAGGTAGACTGATGCCAATCTGTTTCTTACTTTTTTCATTTGACTCAGATTCTTCATTTTCCAGAATGTAGTCATAGATCCTGGCTGTCGATCTTTTTCTTCAGTCAGAGAAGGTAAATTTAGGAAGCACAACGAGGTTGTCACAGGAAACAATGCCCTTGATGTTTATTGGTAGACAAATACTCTGAACCTGAATAGGTGTTATAAAATGAGCGTTAACATTTTAGTGGCTGCATGTTTAGTGGATAAATATATATTCTTACTACCAACTTTAGACTTACCATTTGTTAGCTCATACAAATGTGATTACTGTTTTCGACATTTTCTTGCATACAACTCCTGTGGGGTTAGTTAAATAAATACCTGATATAAAAATACTAATTGTTTAAGTGTCAACTTTATTCTGATTCTTGATTTTCTAATTACCCCACTGATATGAATGCATGCTTTCAGGAAAGTCAGCAAGAAGAACAAGATCTGGTTGCTGGAAATGGAATCAGATTCAACACAACTCTTCATGCCATACATTATCAAGGCTATGGGGATAAGATCAAATTGCCTCCATCCTCCTTTGACAAACTATCAACTCAGGGAGCTATAGATAAAGGTCCCATGTTTTTTGAATTATCTACAGTTCATCAGAAAGAAACAGCAGGCTTCCCAGAACAGAAAACAACTCATTCAGGAGTTCTGGAATTTACTGCAACAGAGGGCTTTGCTGAGATTCCTCCACAGGTTTGGCAAAATTTATTTCCTGACAACAATCAGAGCCCCTTGATTAGGGTAAGGTATGTGAGACTGCCGAAGGGAACATATGCAAAATTGCAACCTGAGGTTCTGGGCTTTTCTGATATTCCTAATCACAGGGCTGTCCTAGAGACAACATTGCGTCAGCATGCTACACTTTCAGAAGGGGATATACTAATTGTTCACCATGGAGGGATTGATTATAGGCTGAGGGTTCTTGAGCTGAAGCCCGGTTCTAGCATTTCTGTGCTCGAGACTGACATAGAAGTTGATATAATTGAACCTTCGGTGGTTGCAGGTACCATGTCACAGGGCATGCTAATTCCACTTGTGCTGGGAAAATTAGAAATGGGGATTGTAGAAGAGGGAAAATATAACTACTACAAATTCTCTATTGACAGTAAAATTGCCAATGCAACTGCAAATAGGGAGATGAATATTCTAGTTAAATTGGTACTAGATAATGGTGATACACTTGGAGATGCTGACTTATACATTTCTCGCCATCCACTTTTGTTTCCGACTCAGCATCAATACCAATGGTCTTCCCATGATGTGGGCACAAAAATTGTATCCCTTACAGAGGGAGGGGTATCACTAGCTGCAGATATATACAGCATTGGTGTTTTCGGGTTTAGGGGAACAAGTAAATACAAAATTATTATTGAGTGTCAATCATCTGTTCAACTGGAAGCCATGGGACAGAAACTTGGAACAGCGAGTGCTATAGCAGCAAAGTCTGGTGCATCCTCCCAACCAGGTGCAGATTCTGAACAATGTCAAAATTGTAAACAATTTATACCCACCAGAACAATTGCTCTTCATGAAGCCTATTGCAGAAGACACAATGTAGTATGTCAACATAAAGGGTGTGGGGCTATACTCAGAAGAGATGAAGTTGGAAAACATGTTCATTGTTTGAAATGTGGTCGGACATTTCAACAAGAAGAGATGGAGAAGCACATGAAAGTATTCCATGAACCCCTTCATTGCCGATGTGGCGAAGTACTAGAGAAGGAAAAAATGGTAAGAAATATAATTATATTGTCATGTATGTGATTTCTTCTGAGTTTTTTTTCACATTGTCAATATTTTTAATAGGGTGAGGCATAGGAGGTAGAAATGACTTCCCATGTAAACTTTAGCATCCGTTGATTTGATGAATTTGCCTTACGCATTGCATATTATGAACCATGCATTGAATCTGATTAAATGTTCTTGTTTATTATGACAGGTGATTCATCAATCTTCTGTCTGCCCCTTGCGCATGATAAGTTGCAGGTTCTGCGGTGATATGGTTCAAGCGGGAAATGCCGCTGATCATGCACGTGATCGAATACGTGGATATTCCCAACATGAAAGTCTTTGTGGTTGTAGGACGGCTCCATGCGACACCTGTGGTCGTGCTGTCATGCTTAAAGAAATGGATCTTCATAGAGTTGCAGTACATGAAAACCAGGCATCTGAAAATGAGGAGTTCACTTCTTCCAAATCATTTATGGTGCCATATTCTGATGGTGTAGAACATCATTCTGCACCTTTGAACTCACCCCAAATAAGCAAATCTGCTCAGGATGAAACTGTTGAAAGTTCAGAGTGCCCCATCTGTTATCAGAAATTCGGCGGATCAGATTCTGATAGACAGTTGAATGCTCACTTAGACAAAGATCATTTCTCGAACAATATGGATGCTGATAGTGTTTCTACACCAAGCTCTTTAATGCCGGAGGAGCCTTCGTTAAGAAGAATGCTAGTGTCTTGTCCCATATGTGGTATAAATGTGCATAGTGAGAGGGACTTAAGCCAGCATATTGACTTGGTACATTAAGCTGGAATTAATAATTCTGGTCAATGTGATATTCATCTGTTCCCAGTTTTAGTTTACGTTGCTGCAAATTCTTATGACAGAAAAAGGAATCTGATATGTTCATTTTTTATGTTTCTTAGTCATCAAGATGTCTGATGACAAAGATTGCCCCTTAATAGTTTGTGAAGCACAACGTCCCTTAACAGTTTGAGAAGCACCACCTAGAGATTTGCGATATGGATAGTTTCAACTATAGGGTACCAATTACGTGGGTACCCTTTGCTCAATATTTTTATCTGTCAATATTCATTCTTTTCCTTATTTTTGGGTGCTTATGTGCATCAGTTTAAGGTTAAATGCATATTAATTAAAAACAGATAAAGACAAAGGAGACAGCCAGACAAGAAGCCGTCAACTGTCACTATAGTAGTAGACGCCGTCATTACAATAGTAAAGTTTATTGGCTGTAATATGTATATGTAACCTGAGCATTAAAAATAAAGAGCTCTGCAAGCATCTCATAGTGTGGCTCTGTAAAGCAATTTCTTAAGTTTATTGGCTGTAATATGCATATGTAACCTGAGCATTAAAAATAAAGAGCTCAAGCATTTGATAGTGTGACTTTGTAAAGCAATTCCTTTTCTATGTTCTGTTTGCTTATCTTTTGTTCTAATATGGTATCAAAGTCAGTCTGTGCTTGACTCTCTTACGGGCACTAAGTTAGTCTGTGCTTGACTCTCTTACGGGAGTGCCCGGGAAGATGAGTGTGAATGAGGAAGATGAGAGTCAATGATTCCCAGGAAGATGAGAGCCAATGAGTTGTAATCCTCTATACATTAGAGGATAGGAAATATTGTTGTTTGTTAGGTATCAAATTGAAGAGTTTAGAGAGTGTGTCAGGCCTGTAGAAGGTGTTGTGTTTGCTTCCATTAAGAGTTTAGATCTTGTGCTGTGAATGTGTTTGTTGCTGTATCAATAGTCCTTCATAGTGGGTATATTAGCGAGTTTCACGCTGTGTAGATGAAATATTGCTATGTTAGGGTGTGCCGTGTATGTAGTTTAATCTGTGTGCTTCATGTTCATATTTAAGAGTGAAACAATAATTATAATTACAAGAATGACAAGAAGACAAAACAATCATTGTTTCTTATCATTCAAGATAGACTTATAATCAGGCTTACAACCTTACAAATGCTTTTGGGAGCTTCACAGATTTATAATAGGATATATCATTACATCAATTCAAGCACTACCACCCGTTATACAAACTTCCATCGGTTTCATAAACCAACAYAACTAAATATTTACATAAGTAAATTTTAGTATTTACATTTTTTTTAATAAGTAAATTTTAGTATTTACATTTTTTTTAATTGATTGTTGTCACATTTTAACAATATCCATCTTGACAACAATTTCCTTGATACATTGCCCAAGCGCATTCATCACCTCTTTTGCAAGCCAAGAAAAGCCACACACCACCACAACTTCTCTAATAGTACTGGTTTCGTGAACATGTTTGCACAAATTGCTCCAGTATGGACCACTCCACCTCCATCAGTAACTTGTCTTATAAAATGATGCATTGTCCCATTTTGATACCCTGGATGGTTAGTCAAATGCACAATGCTCCGATCACCACATAACACTTTATCATGTACTTGTCCAAACTTACCCAATAGATTCTTTCATTCTTGCGAGCCATAACTTGAGGTATGTCTTCTCTTGTCCAAATCTCCCGAATCATAACCACAGACTAAATCATCGCAACCACTGTAGGTGATACTTGTGCCTCTAAGGTACAGAAGCACCCATTCCCATTGCTCTAGATTTGCCATGTGTTCACTGGCAACACCAATTGTATGTGAAATATCTAGTCTTGAACATTTCATTGCAAACATCAACTTTCCTATTGTATTAGCATATGGTACATGAGACATACAATCATTTTCTTTCTTACTACTAGGACATAAACTTGAAGAAAACTTAAAATGGAAAGCTAAAGGGATATTTACTATTTTCACAATATACATATTGAACTTTATCACTATCTTCTCCATAGACATTTGTTGTGATAACCACAACTTACCATTTTTCCCATCTTTGTTTGCTCCTATGCCCAAGATTTGTTTTGTTGCTCCTAGATCCTTCATCTAAAACATCATGGCCAACTGAGCCTTTAACTTACTAATCTTAAACATGCTTTGGCTTGCAACAAGCATATCATCAACATATAATACCAAGAAAATGAATGTACCATTTTTCAAACTTTCAAAGTAAACACAATGGTTATATTCATTTCTTAAGAAATTTAGGCTCATCATGAAATAATCTAACATCTTGTACAATTGTTTGAGTACCTTTAGGCCATACAATGATTCATTGAGTTTACAAACAAATCTCCCTTTGCGATCCCGAACAACTATTGATTGTTCCATGTACACATCTCTTCTAGTGATGATTTTGTGGGTAGTAGGTTCCCACAACATACATCTCTTAATTCCATCACTATAACCAACATAGATATAAAACTTACATAAATTCAAAGATTGAAAGTTTGGAAATAATTTACGCCTTACCAGTACCTATAGCCCCAACCTTTTCTTGTTTATATGGCCTAGTCCTTGACGCCATAAACAAGTATATGCTCTTGGTTTCTTAGATACCATTGCTACTTCACTTGTTTCAGTTTTTTCTTCCAGCTTATACAGATTTCCAATCTTTGTTGCTTTCATAATCATCAAACTTCCCTTGAACACTTGTTGTGCTTCACCTTGACCTGCGAATTTGTAACCTTTGGAATCCAAAACTCCTAAAGAAATTAAACTCTTTTTGAGTTCAAGTACGTGTCATAAATTTGTTAACATTCTTACTATTCCATCAAACATATTAATCCTAATACTCCCAACCCCAACAATCTTACAGGAAACATTGTTTCCCATAAGAACACTATCACCATCAACGACTTGGTATGTAGAAAACCAATTTTGACGAGGACACAAATGGTGTGAAGCACTAGAATCTAATAACCACTCTTCAGAAATTTGTGAAACGTTACAAGTTGTTAAGACTTCATGAATCGTACGTAGACATGATTAAACTAGATTTGCTTCAATTTTGGAGTCTATCTTGAACTCCTGCAGCTTCCAACAACTCTTTTTGAGATGCCAACTTTGTTAAAGTACCAACATCTTCCTTTACCCTTTGTGCTTGTTGACTTAGCCATGGACGTTCAACTCGAATCCTCTTCCCTTTCCGTGTATCGACCTCTAGCCACCAATGCTTCTAGTGTGGAGGTTTCAATACTTGATTTTCTCTGCACCTCCTCAAACAACAAAGCTCCAACAACAATATCAAATTCAAGGGTCTCGGTTGTACTAAAGCTAATGGAAGCAACTAGATGGTCCCAAGATTCAGGAAATGAACATAACAATATAACTGCCTTATCTTCATCATCGGGTTTAACATCCATACTATTCCATTGGCATATAAGAGTATTAAACACATTCAAATGATATGCAATTTTCGTACCTTCTTTCATTTTTAAATTGTGTAGTTGTCTCTTCAAATAGATCCGATTCATCAAAGACTCTTCGTCATATAAATTCTCTCCATCCTCCTTTATAATCTTACTGTTGTTTCTTGTCCAACAATGTTAAACAAGACATCATTGGCAAGACATAATTGAATTGTGTTGAGGGCTCTGGTATCCAAGTCTTCCCACTCTTCATCAGTCATAGAGGTAGGTTTTTTCCTCTTGCCGTCTAAAAACTTGTGCAACCCTTGTTGTACTAACAAATATAGCATTTTAGGTTTTCACAATTCAAAGTTATTTTTACCATTAAATTTTTCAACCTTGAATTTAGCATTTGTCACCTTTGCCATTAGTTCTATACACAGACTCTCTTTAAATATTTTTTTTTATCCCATTTCAACTTAATGTGTGTGTGTGTGTGTGTATATATATATATATATATATATATTCTCTCTCAAATTCTTCACAAAATAACAAGCTCTCTCCAAATATTTTTTTTTTAATTCCACTTCAACTTATATATATATATATATATATATATTCTTCACAAAATAAATGGGTATTTTTCAATCTCTTTCAACATAAAAAAAAAACTTTGAAATTTTTTCAAATTATGAACCTAAGGAAAAATTGTACCTTCACCAGTTGCATGCTCACCGGGCGAGTATTTCACACAGGTGACGATGGCTTATCAATTCAACCTGAAAAACTACACACATTCCCTACATAGCGACTTAATTTCTTCTTTGTGGCTCTTCTCTAGCACGTGGTTGTAGGGTTTTTCAACCTACTTCTTCTTCCAACAGTAATCATGGTTCCTCCACATTAAACAACGACTTTGAATATCCTTAATAGCTTCCCATTGGATCTGACAATCTCTTTCTTCACCAACAAGTTTCCAATGCACATATAGACAAAAGTTAGCACCTTCGATAATCTTTCGCTGCTCTTTCACTAAACCCGACCTCCACAGGGGTTTATCACTTCTTGACAATCCTTGTTGTCTCCACGAGATTTTTCCTTCCTTGTAGAACTAATATAACCTTCCTCAACTCCTTTTCTCTTGCGCGTGAACCCTCAACATCATCTTCCTTGGCTCAACTCTTGCAGATAGACAAGAAACCAACGACTCTTCTTCCCTTGCACACGACTCGATCTCTTCCTCTCCTCGGGATATCGACTCACCCACACAACCAACAAAACTCAACTCAAATGGACACTAGGGTTTCTTACTCTACCACTCCTCCTCTTCCTTGCTCAGACCAAAACTCTTCACTCTGATACCACTTGTTGATATTTAAGAGTCTGAAACAATAATTATAATTACAAGCTGAATGACAAGAAGACAAAACAATCACTCAAATAACACACAATAATTACGTGGTAAAACCATGATGGCGTGTCAAGGAAACATCCACGGGGCAAGGCATCATCATCTTTTATTAGTCAATGTCAAGCCAAGAGTAAGTAGAAAAGATAACTCCATGTTGATGTCTTTGCATTAACTAGATAGGTGAATATATACACAATAAATGACTCTTAGTCTTCTATAACTGAAGATGTTTCCTATCACCTACAACTATTCATATTTGTTCGACAACACAGGTATTCCAATAGAGGACGAACACCTTCAGTAACCACTCACATAACCAGATCAAAGATCAACACACTGATGTTTTCACGTGGTAAAACCCCTACAGGGAAACATCCACGGCCT
>ML780210.1:588883-603928 GCA_009831015.1 Picea engelmannii
CTGATTTTGACATAAACTGCACAGAGAATTGCATTAGCCTAAAACATCAATTTAACATTCTTGAAAAACATCATGGAACGAACCATATTTAGGAGTGTCCTATTCATTCATTCAACTACACCATTTTGCTGAGGATTGTATGGAATTTTTGTTTGATGTTTGATCCCATGTTGGTGAAGGTAACTTTCAAATTCATTAGATGTATATTCTCTTCCATTATCAATGTGAAGAGAGTCAATACGAGACCGAGCTTCATTTTGAATCCATACATGAAAATTTTTAAATGTTTCAAAAGCTTGTGATTTATCTTTCAGCAAATATACCCAACACATCAGGCTGGTGTAATTATCAATAAAGGACATTATATATTTATTTCCATTTGCATAAGGAACATGCATAGGGCCTCATAAATCAAAATGAATCATTTCAAGTCTTTTACATGCTCTAGAAGTAGAATCATGGAAAGGTTGTTTGCTATGCTTTCCAAGAATACAAGCATCACATTGTTTCAATTTTCTAGGAATGGTAGGCAGAACATAAATACCATTCTTTCCCATTAAATGAAGAGTGTCATAATTGATATGACCAAATGTAACATGCCACAAAAGACTAGATGAGATTATACCTTCACTGTGATAAGAGAAGTATGCAACATTGTGTGTATGGGCATATGTTCCATTCAACTTTAGCAGTATTCCATCTTCCATTATGGTCATAACAAACATGTTATTTGAATCCTTTCATACTTCAACTTTTCCACTGATCATGTGAACATAATGTCATTGCTGTCTGATTAGCACAAGGGACAACAAGCTCCTTTTCAGCTTAGTACATTGTGTAGAAGAAAATTCGGGAGTCTAGACAACTTAAGTCTGATGGTGCCTATTCCTGAGGGTTTGAGGCTGGACTTTTTTGCAAAATACACTATGTCATCTACATTGTCATTGAAGTCTTCAAAAAAAATGTTTTCAGAATTTCATATGAGAGGTTGCGCTTGTGCCAAGAAGCCGTGTATCTTTGTAAGAACCATGTGCGGTGTTAAATACATATTTTGTTACTCCTATATTGCAGTGAGCAACAATGTAATGGGTTGATTCATGTGGATTACCTTTTTTTCGTTTTGTAGGCTTACCTTTGTCCTCTTTCCTAATATGTCTATCTTCTTTGAACTTGTCCCATGGAACTATGTAGTCATCTTCTTTATGTGACCCATTCTTTTTTCACCGGGTACAATGGAGATTGGATCTATCACCTTGGTTGTGTCTTCCTCCCTTCCTTTGAAACTCTTTCTTCCACATCCACGTCCTCTTCTGCCGATTTCTCCTCTGGAATAATCATGTTGTTTACTCTTGTCTTTATGAGCAAGGTAAACAGTTTTTCTAGTTGAAGGAGATGGCTTCTTTCCAAAGGCTTTCTCATGATCTGCAACTTTCTTTACCAGTTTTTGAAATGTCATGGATTTCATATGATTACTTGCTTGTAGCGATTCAAGGTAGTGAGAATATGTAGGGTAGAGGGCCTTAATGAAGGCCATGAGAGGGAGGTCAATCTTTGCTCCGGTGGCTTCAATGTCATGCATTATGGCTGTGATTTATGAAGCGAAAGCCATATGGTCATCATTCTTAAAATCTAGGTTGAAGAGCTTCAACATCAGTTGTACAAATTCAAGCTTGGAATGCGTGTCATACAATTCATTCAATCTCTTCCAGGCGCCATAGGAATCACTAATGGAAGAAATATGACGACTCACCTCCTCTCTTACTGTCGTGGAGATTACTTCATATGCCTTCTGGTCTTTGTCTTCCCATATTTCACATTCTTTGTCTATAGTCAGTATGACTAGTTTTCTACAAGGTCTGCTACTCTTCGTCTTTAACACAGAGGCTTCTTATTCAGATTCCACTTCTTCTTCTTCTGATTCCACATCTTCTTCATTGGTTTTGCTTCTCTGAGGGAATTCTTTTACTTCACAAATCCCTTTCCACATGTCATTTAATATCAATGTGATCTTGATCTTCTTATACCATTCTCTATAATTATCCTTTCCGGTTAGCACCATGACGCCAAGGGATATGATAGAATGCATTGTCTTCTGTTGTCTTTGCACATGTTAGAAAATATAATGAAGCTTCTCCAATAAATAAAATTAGAACTGTCTTGCTACTGCACCAATGAAATAGACAATGGAACCAATAAGGGCATGGGAAGCTTCTAGGTCGAAGCAATAGGAACACTTACAAAAATTGATGATGGATGCTTATAAAAATGATGGATGAAAAATAAGGAAGCAATACCATGAAATGAGTGTCATCTTATTGATACATAGTTTACTAATTTTATTGGATTTTTTATCACAATAACAAAAACAATGCAAAAGCAGTCCAAAAATGTGAGACAATGTCAAAATAGGAATATGCACATAGATTAATGAAATTGCACCACGTGGTAGAGAAAAGGATAGCCACGTGAAGGATACCTTGTGTTGACCACAACTCTAGTAAACACAATATTGCTGTCTCTCACAGTAGCTCATAAAACAGTTTCTTGGCAAGAAAAAATGGTTAGGATTCTGTCATCAGACAAGAACCTATTCTTCAAGAGAATCTTGATGTCGTGGCACGTCCCATGAGGCAAGCCAAAGGGCCGAGAGGGTCACCATGTTTTTCAAACGAGGGCCAAATAAAATCACCAGAGACTTCGACCATATAACGATACCATGAGAAGCCCAACCAGGGAATTGTCTCCACTTCTTTACACAGTAAGGAACGACCCAAAATATATTACGTAGTATACCCCAAAAGTGTGCAGCGATGCACTTATAGTGTAATCGAGAATGGGAATACCTTCGTAGGTGTGATCTTGAGAGGAACCAGAATTCATGCAAATTAGAACCATAATTCATGTGAATGGACACACAAACACTAGGAGCGAGAGAGAAATTAGGGTTTATTTTCATAAATTAGGGTTTAGCTCATGCCAACGAATGGAGTGATTGGTGAGAGTATTCATTAGGTTTAGGGACGTGTGGAGAGAATGGAGCGATACCTGTAGATGTCGATAATCTATCAGTGTGTCAGGCAGACTAGTAGATAATAAAGATAGAGAATAAACCAGGGTGCAGAAGGCATAGAGACAAGTAGGCCAACATAGGTGTTTTAGAACACCAGGGAATATCTTCATGCAGTTGGGCCAGGATCTGATACCACTGGAAGGCCAGGAGTGGGTAGAAAAGATTACTCCATGTTGATGTCTTTGCATTAACTATATAGGCGAATATATACACAATAAATGACTCTTAGTCTTCTATAACTGAAGATGTTTCCTATCACCTACGATTATTCATATTTGCAATATGTTACAAGTAATGCATCCATGAATTATTACGTGTCCAACATTAAAGATAGGGTTATAATCAGTCTTACAACCTTACAAATGATTCTCCAATCTTCATAGATATACAATAGGATTTATCGTTAAATAAGTTCAAGAACCGTCCCCCGTTATACAAACTTCCACCAGTTTCATAAATTAACACCACTAAATATTTACATAATTAAATTTTAGTATTTACATTTTATTTTAATTGATTGTTGTCACTTTTTAACATAGTATGTTAGAGAGCCATGTGTATTGTGCCCTTATTGTTGGAAATCAAAAATAAATTTCAAGTGGCATCCATTTATGGGACAATAATATGAAGAGAGGGCAATTGAGCCAATGAGTGAATAAATTTTTCTTTGGTGCTTTAATTGTGAAGAGAGGGTGCACTATTTTTTCAGTCAGTATGGGCAAAGATTCTGCAGATAAGTTGAGGTTACCACTAACAACGTGGTAGCAGAGAAAGCATGTTGTGGGATATGGACTGAGGAAGTTGGAGGTGTTGGAGATCTGCTATGTGTGGTAGAAGAATTTGTTTTTTTGCTATAGAGTTTCTGAACATGCGACATTGTTGATTTCAAGCAATAAGAGAAATCCTCGACTAAAAAGGAAGAATAACCGCAACATCCATTAATGGAAAATCAAGAAAATCAACCATTGAAAATCAACTGCTTGGTGGAGTGGGTGCAGTGGGACACACCTAACATTTTTTCATAATGGGAACAACCCATATCTATGAGAAAAGTCCAAACGAACAAATGCTGGCAACGAGCACATGGAAAGTAGTAAAAGACGATTTACAAAATTTATGGAGGTAAATATGTAAAGTTTCATGCTATCCATAAATCTTGAAATGAAAGGGTAGAAGGAAAAAGCAGTGACAAGTGGAAAAGTTAATTTGGTAGGGTCGTATGGGTATTGTTACATTTGATTTTCATCACATTGATTGATATTTACTGCTAGTACTAAGCATTTGACTGATTTTGGGGGATACGTTTTCATGGAGCCCCTTTTCTTCATGGCATCAGATCATTTGATGAAGGTCTTTAGTTGGGGGAGTCTCACTTCTTCTTGGTTGGATGATTGTGTTTTCTAGTTTGATGGTATTTTCTAATGTGATTTCCTTGTTGATCACCCCTTGGTTTCTTATTTTATGGTTGTGGAGCATGCTATCTCATTATGGTATGGTATCTATGCTTATCTTGGATATGGATGATGGTACTAAACCCCCAAGGGGCTAGATGACGATAGTAGGGGGTAGATGTTTCATGATGTTGTTGATGTTTCTTGGTGAGTTAGTGTGTTGATGTATGATGTCAGTGTCACAAAAATGGGGTGTTTTACATGTTCCTCTTGTGTTTGATGTGTGATCGAGGATGCACTTGATGGTTGGATGGGTTAGCACTTTGTTATGTCCCTTTCTCCTATGATGTTGTTATGGTGGGATGATTCATGTTTCTTTCATGGGATTTTCCTAGGTGATATAACTTATTGATGTAATATTTTCTAGACTTCACCTAGGGGGGAATGTGTTTGATGATGTTAATATTCCCATTGATGTGTTATTTCCTAAATTTGAGTTAGAGGAGGGGGGTACTACATGTGGCTTGATGGCGATATAACTTTTTCCTAAGGTTGGATGATGATTCATGATATAATAATCCCTTGGTGGTGGTGTACCTTAGGTTGGGATTTATGTTTTGTTGTTATCATGGTGGGTTTTTTCTGGGGAGAAAATATTTTATTTACATGGTACGACACTTTATTAGAGTGCATGCCTCATTGGAACACATGATTTAATCAATTGGTGACTACTAAGGGGACTATGGTTTTATTTTAATATTAAATTTTGTGCAGTACATATGTTGAGGTTGATTTAACTGTTTAACTGTTTAATGTTGATCTGATTTTGTTGCTTCAATAATTTTGTCTTTCAAATAATTTATATATATGATGATGGCCACAATATGCATCTCATGTGCTCTCTTGCTGAGTGCATCAACCACTTGATTTTCTTTGTCTTTGATGTGCTTAGTTTCAAAGTCATACTGATTAAGAAATTCAAGCCATCTAGTTTGTCTGGCATTTAATGTGGGATTTCCAAAAAAATATTTGAGACCACAATGGTCCGTCCTTAGAAATTTTTTTCTCCCCATGAGGTAGTGTCTCAACATTTTTAATGCATGTACATTTGTCGCTAATTCCAAGTCACGTGTAACATAATTCTTCTCGTTCTCTTTTAATTTTGGACTCATAGCATACCACGTGATATTTTTGTGTGAGGACTTCGTCGAGCCCTTCCTTGCATGCATCAGTGCACACATCAAAATATTCATCCAAATCTACAATCTTCAATATTGGTGGACTTGTCAAAATGTATTTCAACTGCTTAAAGCTCTCTTCACACTTGTGAGTCCATTCAAATTTCACTCCCTTCTTTTGCAAAGAAGTGATTGGTCTTGCAATCTTTGATAATCCTTTTATGAATATTTGATAATAACCGACAAGACCCATTAATGATCTTACCTCTATGACATTTCTTGGTGTTGACCATCCTCTAATGACCTCTATCTTCTCAGGATCCACTGCTATCCCATTTGCTGAAATAATATGCCCCAAGTAGTGAATCTTCTTTTGATAAAAGATGCACTTGCTTAGCATGGAATACAATTTATTCTCTCTTAAAATTTTCAACACCATTCTTAAATGTTTCTCATGATATTATTTTGACACAGAGTAGATGAGTATATAATCTAGGAACACAATTACAAACTTTTCTTAAATATTTCACTTGCAAAGGAGTAAGCATAATAAATCTTGGTAAGTTCAGTTAGCCACATGGGCTAAGAAGGAAATCAATGACCTAGTTAAATATCATTCCATAGACATGAATGGACTCAACACAAAGGTAGATGTGAAAATCATACCATTGGGTTCATATGATTGTATAATTGGCATGGATTGGTTGGAAAAACACCATTTTGTCTTATATTGTAATGCTTACATAGTAATGCTTGGAAAAATATTTCTCTTGGAAATTTTCTTTGAACTGCCTCCATGAGATCCTCTTCTCATCAAGGTGCTTGTCTTGCTTAAGATGACCCCACCACATGGTTTCCTTTCCTTGCAAGTGGTAGGTTGCAATTATAGCTTCTATCCTTGAGGGATAATCATGCATCTGAAAATATTTCTTCATTTCCAACAACCAAGCCTTGACCTCTTCTCTTTTCATGTGCTCACCATTGAAAGTTGGTGGCTTAATTTTCCTGAGTTCATATTGCAAGATGTCTGCCTCAATAATTCTTCTCTGCCTCATGGAAGGGGAAACACTTGGGCTGCTCCTTGGCCCTGAACTTTCATGAATTGTTCTAGTGGATTGCCTTGGATAATGACGATGTCTACTCATGCTTCTTGATTGCCTACCATTCCCATGATCATCCCTTCTACTATGGGATATGGATGTTGTCACTTATTTAGCACTAGTTTCTTGCTTGGTTCCAGAGTCTTTGTTAACTTTCCTATGAAACATATTTAGAATCTGAAGTATCTCTTCCTGATATTTCATAATCCTTTCATTATCTTCCCTATAGCTCTACACTTCTCTATGCAGGCTTCTCGTAGTTACAAGATCATGCTTACCTGCCTCTTATTTCATTTGACTCTGTCTAAACATTTCTCATGCTAACGTGCATACCTATGATCTTCTCCTCATGGATTTAAGATCTTTGGGAATATTCCATAACTCCAGTACTCATATAACAACTAAATTGGTTTTCTTATACCTCTAATTCTACAATAAATGTGCATGTAATAATTATTGTTAGCACATGCATACTATAAAACATTTCATTAATTAGAATACATGCTATTCTTCATATCAATTTATGAAGGACACAATGCACTAAGTCAAAATATGATCCCTTAGGTACACTCCTCTATGAAACAACTCTACAATGGTTGTACTCATGCCTCAATTAGAGTTTTGAGCGAAAAGTTACAACATTCACAAGTCGTACATTCTACTCGCTTACTGTTGAGAATTACATTTATTACTTTCTGATAAAATTTTAGTGCCCAATTCAAAATTCTGGGTGGATAGATTTGCTCTCCTCCTCAAGACCTTTCTAGCAACTATTTGTTTTCTCAAATTTGAGCGTCGAACTAAAAGTTATGGTTTGGATAAGTTTAGACTGTTTTTCTCATTTTATCCCTATATGTTACAAGTGTCTTCTTTCTCTCCCAACACATTTTTTCAAACCCATATTCCAAATCTGGCTCCATGGTTGTCTTCTATGGTTCATAATATTTCCAAAGACTGCTCTTGTGCCTCAAATGAACTTCTGAGCAAGGAGTTATGCACTCTAGAAGTAAACTGGTGCTGAAATTTTACCTTAACTGTTTTAGGTGTAACTTTCTTATACGAGCTCTGTTTTGCGCCCATAGTAGCTCATTGGAAATTTCTCTTCGAGTTATTTGATTTAATATGTAGAGACACAATGTACCTTTTAAAGGGTACACTCTGTCTTTGTTCTTGTGGATTTTGATTGCCTAAAAACGTCGTTTAGGGAATCAAAATTGCCCCGCAAGTTTAACACCTTCACAAATATTAAAATTTCATAGGAAATTGATTTTTTACTATTATAATAGCCTTTTTAATCTGCACCGCCGATCTCAAACTTGGGTGAAATATCAGTTGTTGATATAAACTCTATTGGTGATCAATGATCAACGTTTTCCTTTGGACACATGCAACATCTTGCCAAAACTATCGACTCGACTGTTGGCCATCAACTCCTTCCTTTGGAAATTGATTTGTAAGACATCACTAAACCATCTGACTCAACCATCAACCATCAACCATCGATGATTTTTGTTGGCATATAAAAATCTTTACTGATTCAACCGAACTGATCATCGACTATCGACCATACTTTGGATGGTGTGGAAACCATGCTGATGCAACATGACATGTGGAGGTTGATGTGGCATGAAACACCATATTGAGGTGTCAATTTAGATGGTGTGGATGCTAACGTGGAATGATACATCATCCTCATGTTCTCTTCATCGACCATTGGAATTTTCCCTTGGATGACGCAACTACCTTGCCGAATTAACTGACCCGATAATTGGTCGTCGACGCTCAATGATTCTTCTTGCAGAACAAACACATTGCTAAATGGCCAACCCGACATCGACCATTGACAACTTCTGTAGGGGACTGAAACACTTCTCCAATTTTCCGACTCGACCATCGGCCATTGATTAATTCTCTTGGCCAATGCCAAGACTTAGAAAGTTTTGACCAAAAAAAAGATGAATCTGGGCCATCGATTTCCAAGCCCAGATAATCTTGACCATTGATTGGCTCCATTTTTCCAACCTTCGAAAACTAATCCAGACCATCGATATGTCCCTTCTCCCCAACTACCAAAAATGAATCTCTACTGTCGATCTGCTAGACCTTGCTAACCATGAAAACCTTATAAGTTTTAAAATTTATTTACAATGAATCTAGGCCGTTGACATCGAAATCAAACATGATCTCGGTTGTTAATTCACCAAACTTTTCCCAATTATACAATGACCATTAAAACATGAATTTTGACCTTTCCAGGTTGAATTTAGCTCCACAAATCTGCATATTGATGTCTCGTATCATCTATGAGAGGGTTCTAGGGAAATTTCACTTGAATTTGCTCACAAATTTGGGGGTTTCACTCTAATTTTCTTTGTTTTCTCCAAAATTTGTCACATAAAAAAATATGTAACAACGAATTTGCGAAAATTCACATTGGTTCTTGGCCCATACAAGATCAATGTTTGAAATAGAAGATATGATACCATAATGTAATGACCCTCAGCCCAATTGAGGTCCATTACATGTGGAAATATACATAAATTAAAAAAAATCTGTTAATTAATCCTGTAACTTACCAACTACAAGAAAACACACAATTTTAACCATTTTCTGATACATTAATTAAATACATCCAAAACATGTTAAAATCACACATGAATGCAACTAATTTAACTTAATACCACAACATATTAACCAGTCTCATACATAGAGTTTATGCACAACAATTAAAATTCATAATGCAAGACAAAAACAAGATAAACACTAATATTTTAAAATGGTTGTGTAGTCAACTGCTTGGGATGAACGTTCCACCCAACCATAGACTTGTTTTTCTAGATCTCAACAACAATTCACCCTCGAGTTGGGGCTATCAATCCACAAGAGAGGGTGGTCTCTCACTGTCCACTTGCAACTCAAAAAAAACCTACAATCCATTGGTATTCTCCTACATCTATCCTGATTTTCCACTAGGTCTCTTCCTCTCAACCTGACCAACCCAAGGAATGTACCCCTTCAATTCTCTTAGTCCATCGGGTGTCCCATTCATTTATCGGGGTGTCTCTGGCACATGTAACCATGAATCTCTCTGTTGGGATCTCAAGGGAACTCACTACAATGAAAACTACCAACAAACAACAACAAACACTTGTTGTTACAGTGCAATTCACACATGAGTTCACTTTTCAGGAATGAAAATATGGATCTTCACTCTTTTTCTCCAAATACACTCTAGAATTCTCTCTCCATGGTTGCTCCAAATCCAAGCTCTTCTTTTCTGCTTTCTGCTTATTGTTCATGCCAAAAACATTGATTGTCTAAAACTATTGAAATTTCCCATATGGATTTATTCTCTTTGCTTGCTTGCTTGACTTACACACTTCCCCAATATGATCAACCCCCATGATTCCAATAACTATGAGATGTTACTTCTCACACCCACTCTCTTACACGCATTCAATGATTGGCTTTGGGGACACTCAATAAAAAAATAGAAGTTTAATACATCATGATAATAAAATATAGGAATGTGGGTTGAATTAATAGACACGGGTAATTCCCTCTTGGACCCCTCTTAGACATTATCTTAGACCATCCCCTCTCTTATGGATTAATTCAAACCCCATCAATGTCCTTATCCTGTAGTAGTTGACATCGCATTTTATTATTAAAATTTAGAAATACAATTTGCATATACATTGCTTGGTCATAACCACACATTATATCTACATTAAGAATTAATTAAACTGGAATTAGAGTGGGGAATTTATAGAGGCCTTCTTGTGGAGTGCAATCCCTTATTGGGTGCAATATAAGGCATGCATTATTTTATTTTTTCTTGGAGAGGTTAACACATTTCTGTAGGGTATGGTTCTATTTCTTGATCTACTTCCTCTTCACAATCTATGTAAAATAATTTCTTCTCACCACATTTATGCCCCTTACTGTACTCACTGTCACAATTGAAACATAGTCCCTTTTCTCTTCTTCATCCATTTTTTGAGGTGTCAACCTTGTCGGTTGAGTGAGGTTAGGAGAGGGAACGCGGTGCTCTTTATAGTTGTTAGTGTCCACCCTTCTAGTAGTCATATTTTTGTTTTTCAACTTTCCTTGTCATACTGAAAGCTTGCTCTAGGGATTTAGGTTTGAAGAGATGCACCTCATATTGAATGTTCTTATTTAAAGTTCCCATAAAGAGATATAACAAATTATCATTAGGAATGTTCTTGACCCTGAGATTGAGCTTTTGGAATTGTTGAATGTGATCTATAAATAGATTTTTTTGCCAAAGATTTATTAATTGACTAAATAATGTATTACTCTTAATATTCCAATAATGTGATATCAATTCATTTGTAAAAATGGACCAAGATAATATAATTCTTTTCTCTTTCACAAAGCCGTTGATATCAAACAAATTGATCATTTTCTAAATACAGGGATGCAATAGGTACTTTTTGTAATCTTGGCACTTGGTGCAGATCAAAGAATTGCTCCATCTGGAATATCCATGTTATAGGATATTTACCCTCAAACTTCCTCATATCGATCTTCAGAATGAAGTAGTTCCTTGGTGCTGCATTGAAACCTCGATGATGTGGATCTTGGAGTAATGAATGATTATGAGATTCAATATTTGTGCTCTTGAATTGTGATAAAATACTCCCCACATGTTATTGAGTCTCAACACCATTGTTCTCCTTATTTTCATGATTTACTTGGATCTCCAAATCCATTTTAGGGATCCTCTGTAAGAGAATGGTTTCTATAGTCTCCATGAAATTTTGCATTTCATTCATGGACTTTTGTACTTCTTCTTTATTTTCATCCATCTTATTTTCCATTTGTTCCATCAAATTTTTCATATGTTCCCTATTATCATCCATATTATTTTCCATTTGTTCCATCTCTTGAATTTTTATTTATGTGTTTACCAACTCATAATTTATTATTGACCTAGAACTCAAATCATTAAGTTGGTCCTTCAATTTGGATATCTTGTTATGTATCTTCTCATTTTCTTCACGAGTTATAGATGAGATTTTTGGAGGTTTAATAGGTGTTGAAATATTTTTTGGATCAATGTGGGATACCAATAATAATACTGTATTTTTTCTTTATCACAAATTTTGAATAACCAAAAACAAATCTTTCAATAAAAATTTATGCCAATTTTAAGTTACATACAGTTCAAACCCTAATTTGTAGTATGTCTAGATGGATGACCTTTGTTTTGATATATATATGAACTTTGAACGCTTCTGAGTTTGAAATTTTGTCTTGTAGTACTCTGATATGACTTCTTAAACTCTTGAAAATTTTACAATTTGAACCTTCATCGATAAAACGTTATAGCAAAAATACCCAAATGACTTGTTTAAGACTAATTTCAAGATTAGTAAAAACCCCCAACTTCCACAAGATATATCTCACCAATTATAATGATTCAAATTCTGAAATTTTTTCCATAAGTGATTAGCTATGTCTACTTAGGATTTTGAAAATTCCAGTCTGAAACTTCAGTGAAATATTTTTGTAGAAAAAACAAAAAGATGGCTTGTTTAAGACTAATTTAAGGACTAGTCACAAACCCTAACTTCCACAAGAGATATCTCGAAAAACGTAATGAACTAGATCTTGAAATTTTTACCACCTATTATTTTCTATCTTTCATCACTATTCTAAAATTTTGGTTGTCTGAAACTTCCAAGAAAAAAAATTATAGAATAAATTCCAAGATGTCTCGTTTAAAAATGATTTTAGGATGAGTAAAAAAACCTATCTTCCATAGGCTATATTGTAGATTTTAACCTTGTACGATATCTACTACAAACATATATTTAGCAAAGGAACATAAAAGATACAATGGAAAATACAAACATTACACAAAGATTTTTCCCTTGGAAACCCAAACCAGGAAAACCAACATATTATATATTATTCATCATGTTACAATGTTTACAGTACAAAATACATATAGGATCCAACGACATCCAAAACCCTAACCCAATGACCTAGATTAGTCCAAAACCCTAATTCCTTAACTGGAAATAGAAAACCATCGACAAAGAAACCATGTGCCGAAAAACCACCTAAATATAATGCGGTCCCGAGGCAAAAAAAATGTGGTCCCGATGCATAATTTTTTTTTTGGGGACGCTGCTCCCGAACCCCCCTGCAACCCTCAAGGGGGGGGGCCTAGTGCCCCCCCCTCTAACCCCCCTACACGCCCGACACATACGCTCATACACTACTACTCGTGCAAAGAATATAACACATACCCAACATTCTTCCACTTGTTGTTTTCTTTGCATAAAGGGGGTTATAGGGTTACATAGTCAACAATCCAGGGAAACAATGCCCATGGATCCTCTACACCAAGAGAAATTCTCAGTGCTCAGATATTTTGTTAATGAGTCTACAACATTCTTCAAAGTGTCCACCTTCATCAATGATACTTTCTTTTCTTCAATCATGTCTCTCACAAAGTGATATTGGACATCAATGTGCTTTGTCTTTGAATGATAAGTAGCGTTCTTCGCCAGAAAAGTTGCACTCTGACTGTCACACTCTATCCTTACAGCTTGTTGTACCAACCCAATACCTAAACACAATCTTTGTAACCATACTGCTTCCTTACTTGCATGAGTGGATGCCATGTATTCAACTTCTGTAGTTGAAAGTGCCACTACAACCTGTCTTTTGCTCATCCAACTTATTGCTCCTCCAAACAGGTTAAACACATAATTGCTTGTAGATCTCCTACAATCCAAATCTCTAGCCCAGTATGCATCCACAAAGCCATGTATATCCACCACTTTGTTCAATCCCGATCTTCCTTCGTAGCACAATCCATAGCTAGTAGTGCCACACAAATACCCGAAAACCCTTTTTACTGCTGTCCAATGCTCCTTCCCTGGTTTTGATATATGCTTGCTCAAAACTCCCATTGCATGTGCAATTTTCGGTCTAGTACAAACCATTGCATACATCAAACTGCCAACTGCACTCGCATATGGAACATGAGACATGTCCTCCTCTTCTTCATGTGTCTTGGGACACTAATCTACATATAACTTTACACCAACAGGAATAGGAACCTTGACCGGTTTACATTCCTGCATATTAAACCTCTGCAATATTGTCTCGACATGTTTTCTCTGATTTAACCAGAGTTTCCTCCTTTTCCGATCTCTTTTAATTTCAATGCCCAAAATGAAATTTGAAGCATCAAGATCCTTCATGTCAAATTTAGAGGACAACTGAGTTTTCACATCCTGAATAATCTCCTTGTTGTTTCCTATCAACAACATGTCATCCACATATAAGACCAAATAAATCAAATGAACACCAATTAATTTAAAATACACACAATGATCTTCTTTGCTTCTTGTGAAGCCAAGTCCCAACATATAAGTATCAAATTTTTGATACCACATTCTTGGTGATTGTTTTAAACCATACAGAGGCTTTTTCATCTTGCATACTAGCTCCTTCTTTCCCTTCACAACATAACCCTCTGGTTGCTTCATATAGATTTCTTCTTCCAGATCCCCATGTAGGAATGTTTTCTTCACATCCATTTGTTCTATTTCAAAATCAAATGCAACAACAACAAATAACAAAAATTTTATGGAGGTTAACTTGGCAATAGGAGAAAAAATCTCACCAAAATCAATTCCCTCAACTTGGGAATAACCCTTTGCTACTAACCGAGCTTTGTATTTCTCCACTTTTCCTTGTGCATTCAACTTCTTTTTAAATACCCATTCGCTGCCAATGGGATTTCTTATAGTTGGAAACTCCACTAGATCCCAAGCCTCATTCTTATCCAAAGATGCCATTTCTTTGTCCATGGCCCTTTTCCAGAGATTTACATCCTTTGAATCCACTGCCTCCCTAACAGTTCTAGGATCATCATCAGTAATAGACAAAGCAAATTTTGAACATAAATCAGATGGACTGTACCTTTTCAGTAGCCTTCTTTCTCGATCCGATCTCCTCAATACTGGAGTATGGGGATCTTCTTCTTCTGATTCATGTTATTCTATGGATTTTGATTCATCATCCTTTAAATCAAACTCTATCTTCTCTGGTTCTTCCTTACTTGGTAGGGCTTCCTATTTAACAACATCCTTCATTTCTCTAAATACCACATCTCGACTATACACTACCTTCTTAGTTTCTGGGTTCCAAAGATTATAACCTTTGAGGCCATCTTTATATCCAATAAAGATACACTTTTCAACCTTCTTATCCAGCTTACTCCTGTTTTTCTTTGGAACATGAACATATGCATCGCAGCC
>ML780210.1:622662-633735 GCA_009831015.1 Picea engelmannii
CACACACACACACACACACACACACACACACACACACACACACACACACACACACACACACACACATGTCATATAATTACTTGTCGGTTGCATTTCTTAACTACCGAGTCGGTCGACTCTAATTGATTGTTTGACCAACTTCTCTATCCAACTTATGTAGTCAACTTGACTTGTCGACTAATGGGTCTAGTTGGAAGATCCGACTATCCCCTACAACATCTCCCCCTTTCTCAATTCCTTTCTTGTCCTGAGAAAGGGGGAGTGTGACTATTGCATTTGAGAAAAAATTGAGAGAATCTATTGGTGCCCTCAAAGAGGTTTTCACAAGTAGGTTACATCATCTTTGTGAAGAGAGAGAGAGAGTTACAATCTTTGAGAATGAGAAAGAAGTAATAGAGTCTTTGAAGAGAAGGAGAATTTTGAAGTTGGCTCATTTTAGAGTCTTGAAACCGAATTTGATACTGTAGGCTATTTTTTAACTTGAATTTTTCCAAAACAGTTATTCAATTTGTTGGACTGACGAGATTTAGGTACTTTGTCGATCTGTCAACTTATTCTTCAAAATTACTTAAGTGTAGGCTATAAAAGGACTTTGATTACAAAAATATATGTGTCAATTTCTTGATCATGGTGTTTTCTCGTGCTACTCTATTTTCTCGATTATTTCTTCAGGAATTGTCCATTCATCCAGCTTTACATTTGGAGGTAGTGGTGTTGTTTTCATTTCCATGTGCAATTATTTTATTCCTTCAACAAACATTTCTAGAGTTATTGATTGATGGTTGGCAGTCAAGAAGTTTGACTATGATATTATTGGGTTGAAGAATTGAAACTTTTGTCGATATGATGGTGTGGCCCCCAAATGTTTTGCAGGTTGTTGTGGAAAGCATTCGAATGTTGTCTAGTAGATGCTTGGAGCTGTTTGTTGAAAGTATTGTGAAAACATCTACCATTCATCAATGGAATATTGTGCCTCCATCCCCATTGAATTAAACTTTTAGAAAGCATTGAATTTTTCCATCTATTAGTTTCTTCCTTTGTGACTTGGTTGTATAAGTCGAGCATTTGCTTGTCATATGCTATCGATGTATAGAATATTTTCTCCAAAGTCAGTTTTGCAGAACTAACTAGTTTAAAGGCTATGCAAGTGATTATATTTGAAGTGTTGTCCTTTCTATGGATTGTATTCTTCTTCTTCTTCTTCTTCTTTGTTGTGTTTTCAACATTTTGTTACTCTTTATTTTTGTTGGTCTCTTTGTCCTGGTCTTTATCCGATCCATTTCTTTTATTTACTTGATCATCATTTCTAGGGTTTCCTTCATTATGTTCCCTTGTTTCTGGTTGTGTGTCGAGATCAAGGTTAGTTTCATTGTCCTTCCATCCTTTTCACTGTTTCCTTGACCCACTGCATTATTCTGGTCTTTATTGGCATTCTGCTCAGGGGGGTCTATCCGATCCTTGTGAGGGATTCCAAGAGGAGGATTTTTTGGTGCATGAATTACATTCTTAGGAGACCCTTTGTCGGTATTATTTCCCCCTTTTTCTTGTTCTTAATTATGGGAAATTGACTATTAAGGTTCATTCTATTTCTCTAGATGGTGTTTCTCTATTTCTTCGTTGGATTTCCCCGGAGGATCTGATCCGCTTGATGGCATTGTGATAAGATCCTTATCAACTGGGTTATGTGTGGGGATGGTGTGTTTTATCCCCTAAGTATGTGTGTCTCCTTCTCCTTTTGTATAATTTTTTGTATCTACTACTACATATGCATGAGGATGAGTTAATTGACTTTTTTTGCTTGGACCAGTTTGTGGTTGGTTTGAGTCGAGTGGATTCATTCTAGGTTCATTATATAATATTTATTCGACATATTCTGACCCTGAGTGCCTTGCATGTTCTTGGTTGCTACTATTGGGAGGTGAACCTGAAATGGTTTCTTCAGATGATACGTGTCGATGCCCTTTCCTTGATTTATTTTTGTGTTTGACTTCCTCTTTTGTTGTTGTTCTCTCTTCAACAATTGGCATAGGGTCGATTAGAAGTGACTCCCTTGAGAGGTTGACCATGCTTTCTCTTGTTCGTTACCTATTTGGAACATGTTTATTACTGGGGTAGGGTCTACTTGTATTTAATAATCATGATGTAGCAACTGTCGTCTGACCTGTGCTCTCTTCCTCCTGGTCTTTCAATCTTTTCTTTTATTTCCTTCTCATTTCCACTTGCTTTTCCAAGGTTGATTTGGTTTTTCATGGTTCAACATGTTTATCATTTAGGGTTTCCATTGATTCCTGGAATTGAGGCCTGACACTCGACTTCAAAATGTTCCTGGTGGCTGCTTTGTCCTGTCGAGTTTGTTTTTCTTTCAACCATACCTTTTCAACTAGCTTGTTCATGAGAGAAGTGATTTTTTCTTGCACTATGGGGTCGTCCAAGTTAAGTGTTGTATCTTCCTAAAATGTCTCTTTCCAAATAGTTTCCATATCCTCGTGAGTTGTTTCCATCTCGATAGCCTATTTTCCTTTGGCTATTATTTCTTGTTGCTTTCTCTTTACTAGGGTCTACTTTACCGAGGTGCTATTGAATTTTCAATAAGCAAGGTTAAGCATGAAGTTAATTCCATTTTTAGCATTTATCTTAACCATAACCAATAATGTTGCAACAACCAAGATCAAAAGAAGAAACACCATGCAAAAGAACACAAGAAGTATCCTGGGAAACCCTTCTCAACAAGGGAAGAAAACCAATCTAAATCCTTTGCTATATTCATCAAGAGAAACACCTTCACCACCAAGAAAACCTAGCACACAAGAGGGTTCTTGCAAACCCTAGAATACTGGCGCCTAAGAGAGGTGTGCACTTTTCCCAAGAAGGTGTACTTGCTGAAATTTCCAAACTCACACAAAAGATAGGATTCCTTAATGGGGAATTTACCTTTACTTATATTATACTTGACCTGTCAACAAAAGTGTCTATTGGCACAACAGGCTCGACCTCTCTATCTCATAATATAATTAATATTAACCATATTAATTTTCTTTTACATTAATTATTAATCAAATTAAGGTGGGGCTGACATGTACCCTTTACATTACAATTAGGGTTATAGGAAGGTCTGACTCTTGAAAAATATAGCAAGGGATCTTATACACCCACTAGTGCTCATCCACTAGGGGCACATCCATAGGGATTTCCATATCTCTAGCTCACTACATTGCATTACAATTGTGTAGAGTGTTTGTTATATTTATTCATCCTACTCTACATCTATCAGGGGTGTTAAGATAGTCTATTTGTCACTTATCACCTCTAGTGGTATTTGTGTTTCATGTCCTAGTTGTCTATCAAGCTCCTGAAAAATTTGAAGTTTTGTCGGTTGATACACTAATTCTATTGGTGTCGGTAGCCCACTAATTCCACACCAAAACATGGTGTTTTCAAGACTTATTTGAATGTGGGTGCTTGGTGGTAATTCCCGTTAGAACTTTTGTTCAAACCTCCACCCATGTGATACATTTTTCAAATCGTTCACCCACATTTTGAACATTTCTTCGGGTGGTAGAGAGTCAGATAAACCAATTTTTCCTGGGGAAAAACTTATGTATTTTTCCATGGTTAGAATTTGTTTTAATGTGAATGTTGGCTCCCCAATTGGACTAATTTGACTCACGGCGAGCTGAATTAACAAGGATGGGAATTTAATATCTCTCACATTTTCTTGGCACTCCCTGCAATTTCTTTTATTTGTTGTAGCTATGTAATTAACCCAGTCAAATTTCACACCAGACTAAAGGATCTTGTCGATAGGCTCAAGAATTGTAAGATTTACATCCAACGCCCGACCTGTGGTTGTGAAGCATAGTGAGAATAACACACAAATACATTTTCCCCTTAGCTTAGTTACCCTATTGATTAACATCCCTTTTGAATTCTTTGTCGAAGTTCCTCTAGTGAGGAACTATATCCAATCATTGGAGTTTAAGGTTTTTGGTATTGGGGTTCCCTCGTGTGGTATCCCTATGATAGTATGTATTATTCCCCTAGTAATTCCTACTAGAAAGTCTATCGATAAGTGCCCTGTATGATACTAACTAACCAAGAATTTTGCAGCCTCTTCTTTCCATTTTCCATTGCAACTTGCAGTGCACCCATAAAATGTTAGATGCTACCCTTTTCTAGGAAATTTTTTTCTTCCTTCCATGTTCTAGCTTCCATACCCCATGTGCTGAAGTTCTACTAGTGTCTCAAATAGTCAATTTCATCCATCTTAGCTCCACGAATGTTTTTCATATAGGATTCTAGTTTTGTTGTGTCAGGTCTGTTGAACTTGGATTTTGTTCTTGTATTGACCAAAGAATCCACGACTTGGCCTCTTGTTCTTAGCATGGTTGTGGATTTTTGCTGGTGGGATTGTGAAATATGTATATGAAATTATGGAGGTGGGATTGTGAAATAGGTATATGAAATTATGGAGTAACATGCTTGGTTTCAAATTTTGTTCTCTAAGTTCTTGGATGCTCGACGCTGAACAATAAATATGAGATGAAGTCATATGCCTCCTCTATATTTATAGGAAGGAGGTGAATTGGAAATTTTAATTCGTCTAATGGTGTCATTAATTTGTGTTTGTCGATAGTAATGTTGGGTGTAAATTCTTGTACATGCGAGGGGATGGATGTGTCGACGACAAGATTGTGGTCAATCCCATCTCATCGAGCATTGATTGCGTCAAAGTACTCCCGGTGGCCAACTATTTCAACTAAGTCGATTTTCTTTTGTCAGGGCATTCACCTGATTCGATCGAATTTCATTGTTTTATTTTCCTGGTCGAGATGTTTCTTCTGGTCAATCAAGGATCTCCGGTCACGTCTTCCGACCAAGTCAGTTTTATTTTCTCTGTTGACTTGGTTGATTTTTTTTTTTTTTTTCTGAAGTCATGTTCTTTTTGTTGATTTGTTTGAAGAGAATCAACGCTCGCTTGATTTATGATTTCCACGCTCGCTTGATTTATATAGTTCGTACTTGCTTGATAGAGGGATATTTTTGTTTCGCTGGATTGAATAGATCGTCTGTTTAAAAGGTGGCACAAATCTTGCCTTGGTGTTGATGTTTCTCTGGAGATTTTCCTTTCTGAGCATTCTTTGTGATGACCAAGGGATCTCGTCTCTTCTCATGTTTATTAATTTTGACTTGAATGAGTGTTTTTTGGTGATTTGGGTCGGTCACATAATTTGTTGTATTCAGACAATTTTGTACCTAATTCAATAACCGACTTGTTTATTGCTTATCTTAATGCCTTTTTTTTTCTTAACTTTATTTTTATTTTATTTTATTTCTTTTCTTATTATTTTTTTTTTTTATATTCCAGACTTCGACCTAGGCCGCCCTAAAGGGTTTTCAATCTAGTCAGATATCATTGGAAGCCCTAAAAAGTTTTTCACCAACAGGTCTTGAGGTTGCTAAGTCTTATATTTTTTTAGACAGGCCCCATTTACTATTTTGTGAAATGAGTTCCCTTGAAAAGTCCTTAGCTGAACTTCTCTCGATGGTCAAATGTCATTGAAAAAATAAGTACCCAACCAAGCAGTTTCTGGTTTTTGTGGTTTTCCCTTTATCCAACTATCATATAGTAGTACCAAATATCCTGTGTTGATATCTTTATTTGTGATGTGTCAGTCATGCAAAGATTTTTGTGGGTTCTTTTGGGCCTCTTGATCCGGTTTTGCAAGCATCCTTTCTTCCACTAATTGGTTTAGATGGTGGAAGTGTTGTCTTATATTAAGAATTTGGTCGAGTTCTAGGACGAATGCTATCCTTCCTGAATTTGCACATAAGTGTAGTGGAATTACAACTTCTTGACCATATACAAGATTAAATGGCATTTTCCCAGTCGATATTTTGTATGTTGTTTTGTAAGCCCACAATATTGTTGGGAGCTTATCATCCCAATCATCCTTGTCGACTCCACATATTTTTGTTAAGCCCTTGTGCAATGTTTTGTTGAAGGAATCGATGGTGCCATTGGCTTGTGGATGGTAGGCGATCGCCTTCCTGTGCTCAATCATGAAATTTGTAAGCAATGATTCAATTGTGCCATTGACAAAATGAGTTCCTTGATCACTAATTAGTGTTAAGGGATAACCGAACCTAGTTACTATATTTTCATATATGAATTTGGCCATTGTCTCTTTTGTATTGTTTTTAACTAGTTCCGCCTCTATCCATTTTGTTAAATATTCGACTACTATGATGATGTACTTTTCCCTAGTTGTTTTGGATATTTTCGGGAAGGGACTGATGAAGTCAATAGCCCAAATATCAAACAGTAAACCAGTATTTACTGAGTGTAATGATTTTTTTTTTCCATAAAGGTTGACTCATCCTATGACATTTATCACACTTCTTCATCTGTTCTCGAAAATCCTTATGTAAGGTCGGCCACCATAGGGCGCTTGTCTGAAGGATCTTCTCATTCATGCTTTGAATGCGAATGTGCTTCATTGATCATATCTTCTCATTCATGCTCCAGGGCGCATCTTCACAAAATATCATCAGTTCCTATCTTGTAAAGGTATCCATTCATGAGGGTCAATGGTGCTTCTTTCAATGTTAGGATCTTCCTTTTGTTAGCTAGGAGATCCTCAAGAGCCTTCCCCTCTTCTAAAAAGTCTGCAATTTTTTCGAGTTCCTTGGGTAAAACTTCAACTCGAAATAGATGTGAATTAGGTAGGTTGTATTCTATCCCAATGGGGTATTCTCCTGTCTCAAGTCAGGATAGATGGTCTAGGTCGATGTTCGTTTTTCTTGGTCGAAATACTACTTCAAAGTCAAACTCTTGGAACAATAGTATCCATCGATATATTTTCCCCTAATGGATCGAATCATTTACTAAGTACTTAAGTGCCTGAAGGTCCGTGAAGAAGATGAATGGTTTTTCCAGTAAATAATGTCAACATTTTTTAAGGGAGAATATCATCGCTAGAGCCTCTCACTCTATCGTCGAGAAGTTCCTTTTGGATTTATTTAATTTTCAACTGGCATATGTATTGGGGTGATCGACCATGTCATCGTATGGCTGGGGACTAGGATTGAGTCGACAACAATGTTAGATGCATCGACATGGACATGAGACTTTCATGACTAGTCTAGAAATCTTAATATAAGTGCTTCTACCAATTTTCTCTTTAATAGATCAAAAGATTCATTGCAATCTTAGCTCCATTGGAACTGTTAGTCTTTAATTTTTGCTTTTGATTTTTTGAGAAACCCTAATCCCAAACCCTTCCTACCTGCACTTCATTATCTTCTTTCATTTGATTTTAATCATTTTTTTTAGCTTGTTATGGTTTGCATTTAAGCTTTTTGAATAATTTCTTTAAGTTTGGAGTTTTAAGACATGGTTTTAAATGACGTGTCACTTCATATGCCTGTTTGAACTTTACAAATTCAAATTATGCTAATTCATTAATAGCGCTACTGGAATAGCAGTATTCCCGCAACACAAAGATAATCATGCCTTAATATGCACCCGTCACCCAGATTTCGTTATGATGAGACATATCATGGACTAAGAGTTTGCATGTGTCCCACAATAGCTTTGGAATCATTTTATGATTCAAACCGTTACATGATCGTATTTCTCTGTACCCGTAAAGGACCCATATCAAATTGTCCAATTCTCAACGATCATTATTTTAACCTGTCATTCTCTATCTGATTTTGCTGAATTTTAGGCGCATGTATTTACTCAGAAGAACAGTTATATACTAACAGATTGCAGGTGGAAAATTCGGAATATGAACCGTGCCAGTTATAGCATTGTGTTTTGATGGCGCCTAAGAGGAGCGAACAGGTGGTCAGATTAGAACTTGAGGGTTCTGAACTCCTCAAAGCTTATCCTCAGATGGCTCAAAGGTTCAGAGATGCCGATTGGTTTGAATTACTTACCACTTTCCAAGGTTACGACGAGCAGGTCTCTATAAAGTTTGCACTGAACTTTGATGGTCACGAAGTGGAGATCAGGAAGATGTTGATGCTAGTGATAGAACAAACAATTTCCAAAGCTTGTAGATTGGGGGTTGGAGGAGAAAGATGGTGGAAGAAAGAGCATGTGGTTACAGAGTTTGTCAATCAATTCTTGCTTCCAGATAAGCAAAATATGAATTAGAGAAGGGGAGTTCCTCACAGTTGGATTAGACCAGAATGACACACTGCTCTAATCGTTATCCACAGGTGTATCACCTGCGAAGGTAGATTCTCACTAGTCTATATCTACCACATTAGGATATTAATGCATCTAAATGGTGATTATCCCTTAAATCTGCCTTACTTTCTACTCAAAAGCTTGACAAAGATGTCAAAGAGAGTGTAGTCACTCTCCTCCAATGCAAAGAGCATCCTGTTTCATCAAGTCTTAATGAAGACTTTAGTTGTGTCTACTTTGAGAGAATTACAGAAACCCTAGAGTTGGCTCATGCAATCATTAAATCCTAACACACAGTCCAACAAACATAAGAGAGGCAAAGGAAAAAATATTGTTACACAGAAACAAAATATTTCAATTGATGAAACCCCTGTTAAAGAAGAAATGTTGGTTATCAGGGTGATGAGGAATAGTAGAGGTAAAAGACCGAAGTTGGATCCAGAAATTGAAATGTTTTCTGAGGAAGATGTTAAAGGGGAAGAAGATTCAGATTCAGATTTTGATATTTAAACTACAGTCAAGCATGAGTCACCATCAACCAGTAAAAAGGACACTGTAGTCAAAATGACAAAGGATAAAGGTGTGTCTGCGTCTCAAAAACCTAGAAGGAATTCTACTAGGGTTACCAACAAGTACAGGTTGAAGTCTAAAGCCATGTTTAATCCATCGATCAAAGAATAAAATGTCATAGTTATAGAAGATCACTCTGAAGATGCTAAATCAGGTACCATGAAAAAGACAAAAGGAACTCCATTGCATAAGAAACCAACAAAGAAAGGTAAACAATTTTTTTCATAATCTACAGGACCTGTAACGAGAGCTACAACCAGATTGGAAAAAGCTAAAGAAATTGCTAAAGGTATTAGTGAGATTCCTGAGAATAAAAAGGGTTACCTTGTAGACTCAAATCACATATCAGATATGTCTGAAGCCATGGATTCAACAAGTTCTGATGAAGAACATAGCTCAGGATTAGTTTCTAAATACCAAGTTAAATCGAGAGAACCCACGGTTGCCTTAAATCTGAATGAGCCTGCACCTTCTGAAGAGTTCCCCGAATTCAGGGTTAAAATCATAACTGATAAAGAAAGGATCAAGGAACTCCAGAAGACAGTGAGACAGTTGAAGAAAGAAAAGGCACGTATAGAACAATGGAATGCTCGTCAGCAAGAAATGATTCAAGGTTTCAAAAAGAAGAAAATAGAGCAAAGAGCATTGCTCAAAGAACTCAGAGAAATAAAATTCAGACTCTATTGGCACAATGTCGTTCTTACCACAAAGCTCAAACAAAAAACTGCTAAAGCAACTGCTGTTATTATATCCTAAAGGTTTCATGAAAATTGCTACAATCATAATTTTGATGTTTTCCAGGAAATATGGCAGTGTCTACTCATTTTTGGCCTGTGAAATGCAAAGACCTCGAATTGTATGACTAGATCAAACTAATCCTTGTTTTGTAGAATCAAATGTAATGCTGGCAAGATCATACAATATCAAGCTATTGAGCAATGATCTATTTTTGGATTGTAAAAGCTCTTTTTGAGCTAACTTCCCTAGTAGATAGATACTATTTGGATCAAGTCATTAAGAGTACACTAGATGATAGGATCTGGAGGTTTTATGGATGGTTTAAATAGGCAGAGGAAAGACTCTGTTCTGGTCGAAAAATTAGAGATCCAAAGGACTTATTCTGAAACTCCTTGTAAGGCATTATTATTCTATTTGACACTTAATAGCAAAGGCATATGGATGGTTAGACACTCTTTTCTACTCTATTTTCTTTCTTCATGCTAGAATTCATTATTCAGATTGCAATGCATTTGTTTCTTGATTGTTAATTAATACAGTGAAAATTTACTGTGGAAATTATTTTCAAGTTTTGATTTCAAGCTGATGGTCTTGTTTCTTTATGATATTATGAGACAAGGATTTATGTGAAGTTGAAAAATTGGAAGCTTTCTCCTCTCTTTTATTATTGGTCTAAATCATCTATGTGACTACCTTTTAACCAGCCAATGGGATAAGCTATGTTCTGATTGTGATTTTCATGTTATGCTATACTATTGAGCCAATTTTCAACCATCTTACTCAAAAAAACCAAATCATAAAAACCTTTAAAACACTTTGCAATAAATTTATGATGCCCTAGCTTGCACCCTCTCACAGTCAATGCAACTTTAGGGAATAACATTTTTGGTGCCGTTGCCGGGGAAAAAGAAACAAAGATGTCTTCCCTGGGGAAACAACAAGATTAGATTCAGATCTTGATGGTCAACAAGATTTTGGACATTATTTAAGACTGTGATTATTCACCCGACGACTCCTCTGTGGTAATTCTGGCTCCTAAAAGAGAAGGTAAAGGACCTAAAACTCCTCTAACTTCTTCATCATCTACTAAGAGACTAGTAACCAGGAAAAATCCAGATCCTGAGCCTGTTGTAGCAGTTCCAGATCCTGAAAAGTTACTAAGAAAACCTAAATTTCTTTCTAGACAATCTTCACTCTCAAAGGGAAAATTGTCTTCAGAAAGTTCTCAAGGACAATCCTCTGAAATTACCAAAACCCAAGTAGATGAAGAGGTGAATCCTGAAAGTGAAATTAAACCTGTTATTGAGCCTGCTATAGTTTCATTCCCTTCAACTATCTCAGAATTGAATCTAGAACAATGGAAGTTACTTACTGAACTCATTAAACATGCATATTCAGACACCTTGCCTGTGACTGAAACTTTGAGAGGTCACAACACATATATTAAGAGTGAACCAAAGACACCTTCGTCATCTCTTGGATCTCTCTCTTCTGAGGATTTTAATTCACATTATTTTTCTTTTGAGAATCCTCCGTTTCTTAGCCCATCATCTGATCATAGTTCA
>ML780210.1:650486-666670 GCA_009831015.1 Picea engelmannii
GAGATATGCTACCAATGATGGAAGAACTAAGATCATAACACATTCCCCACTGCACCACCCCACCTCTGCGTAGTTCACACCACCAATGCATTTGAGGCTCCCAAGGCCCCCCATCACGTATATGCAAATCTGGGCATAGTGTTAGAATGCACTCAAAGAAAAAGGAACACAATATTGTCCCAAAGGAATAGTTCCCTCGTCGTTCTCTTTGAAATTCTTTCAGTTGGTGCTTGAGCATAATCAAAAGTATTTGTTCCCACCCAAAATGAGCACCCTGTAATACCCTCTCAATCACAAACATCTTCCCTCTAGTCACCTTGTGTAGAGAGTGACTCCCCAGTATTTGAATCACCACTATAGCCACTACTGAGGTCTCTAATCTCTATGTGTTCCCTACATAGACAAAAAAATCATGAATCTGACTACCATGACTATAATAGTGATCTACATTCTCCTCTACTCCCCTCCCTCGAGGGAACATGGGTGGAGTACCGAATACACCCCCAGTTGGGGTAAAATATCATCTTAATGGCATCAAAATAATCATGCTAATTTTATCATTGTAAAATATCGTCTTAATGGGATAAAATTTTATGTAGCTGCCTCCTTTGTTTGGAAAGATTTATTTCAACTTTTGTTTTGAAAAAGTTCGTTTGATTAGTTGTGTGTATGAGTTCATTGATTTTAATCTCTCATTTTTCTTGTTCAATTTCATGACTATAAGCACAAAATTAGAACAAGCTTTGGTTTGGGTGCATCATACAATTTATAGACTTTCCTTTTAGAAATTGGATGAACACCTAAGGGCATTTAATAATTTCAAAAAATCTTAAAAGATTGTGAACCTATCGTATTATGGGTTACTTCCTTACCATTAGCGCATGAGTTTTCCACCTTGGGGTTATGCCTTAGGCATTCCATTCTTTCAATGTTTTGATTTTCACATTACCATATCTACGATCATGCATCAAACAATAACTTTGGTATAATTTCAAATATGAATGTTTTCCCTTGCATTTGTATCACAGTATCATCGTTATGGTACATGACTGACATTCATTCCTTCAAACAATTACTCTTTCATCATGTTAACACAAGCCTTCATTCATTTCCTTAGGTGGTAAGTTTTCGTTTTTGGGTTTGGTAGTCATTTGACAAGGTGGTTTTCATTTTTCTGCGTCCTCTGGTTCAACACCCACTCAATAGTCTGAGTGGTCTCTATGGTGGATTTCTCCCAAAGACTTAGGTATCAAATCTCCTCCGAAAATGCCGAGCTCACCCTCTATTTCGTGTGGTTTCGAACACGCTCCACCCTTCGCTACTCATGTTGGTTTTGTGTGACCAAGTTGATGGAGACTATGGTGAGGATGGAGTCGAATGGCTCATAGGATCTCCTCTCACATGACGATGTTGTGGATGACCTCATGGCTTATGGTTGGGATGGGTTCATAAATATTTTCAAGGGTTTTAACCTCAAGGTTGCTCAAGCCTTTGCCCAAACTTTCGATGGTGCTAAGGCTAATATAGGAGATCTACAGTTGGAAGTGACTGAGGGTTCAATTGCAGAGGCCCCTGGATTTCCCCAAGAAGGAGATCTTTGGTTTAAAAACCTCAAGTTCAAAGGCGTCCCTTGGCACCTACTGAGGGCTTCCAATAAATCACGTTGCAGTGTAAAAGGTACATAAACTATTTTATTTAAACCACAATGGCATGGTTTGTTGTTGATACTTAAGCAGTTTGTAACCTGTGAGGGTAGATATAGACTAGTTTTCCTGTATCATGTTTGTTTATTGATGGTATTTTTAGGTTTTGGTTTAAATATGCCATTCTACCTACTTAAGAGCCTATAAAAAATAGCCAAATTTTACCAAAGGCAAAACCTAAATACACAGTCTAGTTTGTTCCATCACGGCCTAATTCGAATTCTGGTTATTTCGCAATTATCTAAAGCTGGGGATAGTTGGAAAGATTTCGTGTATATAAATGGGTTTGGCCTACCTGAAACCGTGATAGAGCCGCCTCTACATTTTAATTAACCCTCCAGTCCTTGTCAATCAAACCCCTCTCTAGAAAACCTACATGTCGAATTGCAAGAAATCCCTGTGGCAATGACTAAAACCCCTGTTGTTTTCTATAAGTCATTCAAAGGCAATAAACCAAGATGCGATTTTATTCCCAGGAAATATTTGGAAGAGGTTTTGGATGATCTGAAGGATAAAATCCTTGCCGTTCCTAATCTTGAGCCAATTTGGGTTGTTTTAAATGAACTTGAAATCAAGAAACATGGTAGGCAAAAGATACAGAGAATTCCAGACATCAATTTTAAAAATAAAATACATGGTCGAATCATATCCAAAACACTAAGAAATCAACATCATGATCATGAAAAACCTATCCCTGTTATCGAGGTCGATGACTGAATTTACGAGGATGATATCGATGACTGGATTCCTGAGGATGATATCTATGTCGATACACCACAGTTCGATTTCGTATCAAATTTGACTCCTTTCTTAAAGAAACAACAAGGTTTTTCAGGCATTCAACATGATCTAAAACGAATCATGGAACAGGATAAACTACCCACTACACAACAGACTCTGTCTTTACCAAGCGTGGAAACGGTGCATTGCGAGAATTGTTTCGATTGGATCAAAAGGTATTATCGGGATGTTCCTTACCTACAAGCACAGTTGAACCAAGTAATCACTCAGAATTCAACGCTTAAGAGGGAGAATGATGAGCTTAGAGCTTGCATTCGATCGAACGCACACAGAGCCAACAAGCGTATTAAGCGATATGGGAATGTGGTCGTTAAAAATTCAACCAATTTCAATACTATTATAAACTCAGACCTGTCTGATGCCTCTCTTTCGAATTTCTGAATTGGTAAATAGTTTGTTTGGATTTCACGATTTGATTATGTTTGGATAAATAATAGGTAGATTCATTTTGATTTTATTTTTATTTTAGACTACCTACAAAATCAAAAGATTCTATAGCTTGTCTTTTGAAATTATTTGTTTTGATTACTATATAATTTTCATTCATTTTCTATTGTTTCAGGTGAATAACATATTGGTGTGTTATGATTAAGGGAATGAGTCATGGGTTGAGCGTTTAGTGGGATAGTAATTTTTTGTTTTGAAAAAAAATGTTTATTAATGTAAATATTTTTTATTAAAAGACTCCAACAAACTTATCCTTAGTTATTTTATTTTAGTAAAAACTTATTTTAAAAGATCTGTCTCTATCTTACATGATAGAAGGAACATATCAGAAACTTGTTTAAATAACAATGTTTGCCTAGTGATAAGGGAAAATCCTCTTGGACCATATGATGGACATATTTTTTTGAAACTATATGGGAAAGCAATTTACTCTTTGGCTTTCGTCCTGCGTAGATTGTGCAATGTTTTTTCCTTGTTTTCTCATATAATTTTAGATGTGAAATTTTATATGTATCAAATTATCTTTAGTATGTTTTGCATATAATCTTTTATGTCATGTTTTCTTTATGCGATTCATTATTTTTTGTTCAGTTGATATCTGTGACTCATCATCTATTCAAGTATTTTGAGTTTACATCTAATACTAGGTAGCTAGTAACACCATTACCGAGGATTGAAATTTCTTTCATTTTCAGTTATTGGATATTCTAAGGTCATCTGATATATAATCGTTTGTCTTTCTGCCATCTTAAACTCTTTCTGGAATATAAAAGACTTCTTTGAATTTCTTCAGGAAGTATTATGCTTGCCTTTGTCATAGGTTTACACTTAACACGGGTTAAGAGGAGCTCATGCAAATACAAAGAGATAAATTTAGATTAGTACTTCTGATCAACAAGAGGTTAGTTAGTATATTATTTATTTAATTTGTTGATTTGTGAATGAATATTGATTGCATCATTTAAACGTTAATTTTCTTTGTCTATTTTCGTTACATCATTTACAATCTTGTTTATTCATTGTTTATTAGTTTGGTAATTAGAGTACTAGAATAATTTTGTTTATTTTTAATCTTGTTTAGATCTATTATCTTAAAACAATTATTTTCACAAGGTTTTTCTTAAACCTTGTAAATTGTATATAACCATTGTACATGAACACTGCTAGTTAATCATTTGTAATCGATTGTTAGAGTTGTAACTTTAGTTAGTTCACATATTGTAGTTGTTTTAAGATATTAGTTGGATAACGAAGCCATAAAACCCGTTAGGGTAGATTATCCCAAACAACTTGGGTTAAATAGACAACCCCGGTCTGGATCTTCCCTTCTCATTGACGGCGTGTCTTAAACGCCCGTCAACAAATGGCACTAGAAGAAGGGCCTAAAAGGCATTGATGGCATGAGGAGGTCGCAAGACTCCCCCAAACAATTGTTCTCTTGTCATGACGCATAGTCACTTAGACAATAACGTTACACTTGATCCAACTACTACCTCAAACACCACTCCTGATATTCCCGTCAAACCGGTGACACCAGTTCCTCAAGGGATTGATGTCCAAGAAAATTTTCGCCACTTGATCATAATAACTCAGAGTGCTTTATCCTGAATCAGACAACCTAGTAGACAACTTAATCAACCCATTGATTTCACCAATATTCAAGAACAAACTCAAGACACTGGTCTGCCCAAAAACCCATTAGGTGGTAATATCATCGATCCTTCCAAAGCATTGATCCTTGGTGCTAGGGGATCTAGTATCCTACCATCCCCACCCGGTTCTTCTCTACCCTCTTCAGGAGAGGAATCCTCGGACGAAGGAAGTTCTTCATCTGAACAATCTCAACATTAAACTCCACCAAATACCATGGAAAACCAAAATAATCTTGCCATACCTTGGCTTGATCAAGATGTCGTGGTAGTACTTGGACCCCAACACCTATTGCCAAAACATCCGGAAAAGTGGTTGCCCAAATTCAACCCAGATTCGAAATAATCAGTTGAGGATCACATCAAGAAATTTATGTTAGTTGTTAGGCTCTAGAGTGTCGAGCATGAGGATGTCATGTGCAGGTTATTCCCTTACACTTTTGAGGGGAATGCCTCAACCTGGTATTTTGCGCAACAACCTCAAACCATTGTCTCTTGGGACAAGTTTGAAACCTATTTTCTGGAAAAATTAGGAGATGATAAATCTCCAGAAGTCCCGGTAATGACACTCTCTAGTATGAAAATGAACCCTAAAGAAAAAGTTAAGGATTTCAACTAGAGATTCCTAACATTAAAAAACAAAATCTTTGTAGATTCAATGCCTGCAGAAAACCTGACTGTTTCACACTATACTAAGGCCCTGCATAACAATATAGCCATATGGGTTAAATGGTCCAAAAAGAGCACATTATTAGAAGATTTTTAGGAGGCATTCCTTATTGAGAAGGAAAATCTGAGCTTAAAAGATAGTTTAAGTAGTGAGGCTGAAACAACTTCATCTTCTAAAAAGAAAATAGAAATTCTCACTAGACCTCCTCAAACTAAAAATCAACAAGAGACATTATAATTGGAAAGTTTGCAGAAGGATTTCCAGAAATTATCCAATCAGGTCATAGACTTGAAAATATCTGTTGAGGAGGCATCTACAAGTAAAGGAGGTTTTAGACCACCTTTCAGAAAACCTTTTCCTCCAAACCGGCCAAACTCGACCACAGAAGGTCTAAACTTTGAAGGATTACAGTATGCTTGCAAACGATACTGGAAGCACATGATAACTTTGTTTTTGCACCCCTTGAGAATCAAGACAATACATGTGAGGAAGAAACACCTGATGAGGAGGACTCATCTCCTCCCATTTTTGGGCATTTGTTGGACAACATCGTTCAAGCAAATTTTGAAACCGTCCATCCTTATAACACTCAAAGTAAAACACAAAACAAACCTTCACCCGAAACAAGTAGGAATGTGGTTTCAAAACAATCAAAGAAAATTGAAACTAGACAAAACTTTGCTACCCCAGTTTTAGAATATGATTTGGTTGAAGATCTTAAAAAACTAAGGGAAAATATATCAGTTTTTGAATTACTTAAATTTCCTCTTATCCTACATAAAATGCTCCAAAGTATTGCTGAAAATAATAAAAAGAATGATTATATCAGCAAGAAATCAACATAAATTGACCCAAATAAAACTAAATATGTCCCCGGTAAAACATTATCTGAAAATAAATATAAAAGGGACATATTAGAGAAAATTGTAGGAAACTTAGATAAAACTATTTCAGGTACAACCATAAAAAATCAACATAATTCTGTTGTCTCTTCACAAAAAATTGTGCCTTCTTTTTTATTAACTTTCAAAATTTTCAATAGAAATGTACATAATTGTATGGTTGATTCTGACACCTTGTCAAATGTGATTCCTCTATCTGTGTGTCAGAAAGTTAACGTTGAAGTAAAACCTTCAGATTTAAAGATCATTCAGTTAGATCGAACTAATGTCAAAGTCATAGGTGAACTTAAAAATGTGTTGATAAGATTGTCATCCAATCCAAAGGTTCACCAAGTAATTGATATTGTTGTTGTTGACATTCCAGAAGTGTATGGTTTATTTTTGAGTAGGGATTGGTCAGAGCAGTTACATGGCTATTTTGCTACATATTGGTCTGATCAGTGGCTACCAGAAAATGGATAGCCTAACAAGATTATAATAAACAAAGAACATTACCTCAAGTACACTGTAACAGATTTAAACGATCCCAATGATCCTTTTACTACTACTGTAAATTCGATTGAGACATAAGGAATGGATACTTTTTTTGGAAATTTCATGACTAAAATTTACTCTATCACCAACCCAGAGAAGCAATCTGAAATATCATCCTATACTTAGATGGAAACTCTGGGAAGTACATCAAACATTGTTGATGACGAACAAATATGATCCTTATACTTTGATGGATCTAAATCCTAGGAAGGGGCAGGTGCTGGTTGTGTTCTTATCAATCCCAAAGGTAATAAAACATTTATTTCCTATGGATTGGAATTTGAATGTACTAACAATACAATAGAATACTAAGCAATTCTGCAGGGATTAAAGAAGGCATTGGATCTTGACATGCAAAAAAATGGTAGTATTCGGTGACTGGAATCGTAGTCAAGCAGGTAAGAAACGCAATACATTGTTTATCACCGCATTTTAAAAACTACCAAACCGAGGTATGGAGTTTTATACATAAATTTCTCGCTTTCAATATAAATTCCATTCCTAGGTCAAGTAATTTAGAAGATGATTTATTAACTAATGTTACCTCTAAATTGTTACCTGCTGAAGGTATTTCTCCTAACACATTCTCGGTTGAATTGTTATTTAGGCCATCGATTCCTGACAACATCACAAACTAGCGAGTGTTTGATGACGATCAACAGATCATCGATTTTCTGCATATGGAAGACACCTTCCAAGATGCAGTAATCGATGAAAGCACCCATAATGAAAACCTCCAAGATTTCACGCTAATATCCGATCCTCGATCTGCAGTATTATCATCAGAGCTAGTAAACTCTATCCCCAAATCTGTTGTTAGGTTAGAAAAAAATTATGATCTACATGACAAGTTTAGATGGGTAGTCAATTGCAAAATGAATAGTTCCTCATTACTGTATGAAACTGTAAATTTAGGAACGCGATATAATCCTCAAAATATCAATCTGGGAAAAGGGTGTTATGAACAAGAAAAGTATGCATTTATAAAATTGTTCAAAGAATTCAAATATGTGTTTGCTTGGACGTATGACGATCTAAAAACTTTTGATCCAAACATAATACATCATGTAATTCCCATGAAGCCCCAAACACAACCTTTTCAACAAAAATTGAGAAAAATGCATCCTAAATTAGAACCCACCGTAAAAAAGGAACTAAATAAATTACTCACTGCCAAGATCATTTTTCTAGTCTGACATACTCAATGGGTATCCAAATTAGTCCCAGTAAGGAAGAAAAATGGAGAAATTCGACTTTCTGTCGACTTTCGCAATTTAAATTGAGCTTCTGATAAAGACAATTACCCCGTTCCTCCAATGGAACAAATTCTGCAACAAGTATATGGTTTTGAAAGACTATCTTTATTATATGGTTTCTCAGGGTATAACCAAGTCCTTATGTCTCCATCAGATCAACTGAAAACCACTTTTCACACCCCATGGGGCACCTATGCCTACAAAAAAATGCCTTTCAGATTGATAAATGTTGGTGCCACTTTCCAAAGGGAAATGGACATTGCTTTTCATGTCCTTATCAATCAGTCAGTTGTGGTCTACCTAGATGATGTCACTGTCTTTTCCAAGAACATGAAAGATCACATGTCTCATATTAGAGATGTGTTAGAACGATGTCGCAAGTTCGGTATTTCACTCAATCCTAAGAAATCAATCTTTGCAGTAGAACAAGGGAAATTTCTTGGGTTTATAGTCTCTAAATATGGAATGATAATTGATCCCGAAATAACCCAAGCCATTTCCAACCTTCCCCCACCTTCTTCCAAAAAGGCCATGCAATCCTTTTTGGGGAAAATTAATTTTGTCAGACAATTTGTTCCAAGTTTTTCTGAGATGGTTAGACCTCTACAAAATTTGATAAAAAAAAAATGTTTTGTACAAATGGGGATCACAAGAGAATCAATCTTTCAATTCCATTAGAAAAACTATAACCAAAGCACCTTCCTTGATGAGTCCTGATTTTTCCCAAGATTTCACATTGTATACTTTTGCATATGACAGATCTTATGTTGTTGTTCTTACACAGAAACATAAAACAACGAGATACCTATTTCATTTATGATATATGCTGATCCAGGTAGATATCGATGGACACCCACGTTTTCCAACTGGGTCAAAATAGTTTTCTGGCAATTTTGGTAATTTACTATTTTTGGCAGTTTTTCGGGTCTTGAACTTCCAGAGCCGTTTTGAGGCCCTAAATGACATTTTTTGGGCATCTACTGGTTGGATATTTCATCTTGATTTTTTTTTCAAAAATTGTACTCCTCAAATATATCTTTCCAACGAGCTATCGTGCACCCCAAACATAGATCGTATGCTAAAGTTACGCCCCCAAGAAGTTGATACACCAAACTACCCAAAACAGGGTCCACAAAACTGTTCGCTTTTCATCTTCCGGGGTTAGGGTTTTGGATTTTCTTTCTGATAAAAAAAGGCCTTTAGAGCCTCATTGTAATCATCTTCTTATGAATGCGAGTAGCCATCACATCTCTTCTCAAAGATAAGCTGCCACCATTCTAACGAGTCTTTCAATCTGTATTTTTACAGTCTCTGTACATTTCTTTCATTAATAGAAATAATGTATTATTGTATCTTTGTGTTTATGGTTGCATCTTTGATACATTTCTGTTATATTATTGGATGTCTGCGATATCTTTGTGTATTTCTTTATTATATCTCTGCTCTCATTTCGTGCTGAAAATAATCCAGATCATCCGCCTTTAAAGAAGCAGAACTACATTATCCCGCAGTAGATCAACAAGAATACATTGTTTTCAAAGCAGTAAACATTTTAGGTCTGACCTTTTAAAATTCAGGATAAAAGTTGTTGTTCCTTACCCTGTTGTAAGAAATCTGTTAGTGCAGAAAGAGCTGGGAGAGAAAAGGGAAAATTGGATGACATCACTTCAAGAGTATGATCTCGAAATAGTACCTACATAAATTGTTAGAGGTCAAGGCCTTTGTAAATTGGTAGCTGTTTTGGTTGAAAAATTAGAAAATCAAATAAATACATCAGCTGCAAATCAACATAACGAAACACAAATCTGTTGTACACAAACTGTGCCTAATTCATGGTATGATAATATCATATTTTATTTGTTGCACGGAACTGCTCCTCATAACCTTGATCCAAAAATAGAAGAGCACTAAGGCTTAAATATACATCTTTCCAATTAATTAATGATATATTATTTTGAAAGAATTTTGACAGTGTTTTTCTGCGTTGCCTAGAAAAAGAGGAATCCGAAAGGGTGTTGGATGAAATTCATTCCGACGATGCCGGGGGTCATTTTAGTGGAGATACAACTGCACACAAGGTACTTAGGGATAGATACTATTAGGCTACCTTGTTTAAGGATGCTCACACTTTGTCCCACAAATGTATAATCTGTCAAAAGGCTGCAGGACGGGTGAAAAAAATTGTTTTTCATTTGCAACCTGTCATGGTAGACACACCTTTTCAGTAGTGGGGCCTAGATATTATAGGACCGATTAATCCCCCTTCCTAACAGTAGAAAAAGTACATTCTCATGAAAACAAATTATTTTACGATATGGTCTAAATCCTTACCATTAAAGGTAGTCAACACGAATTAGGTAGTTTCATTTCTAAACTCTCATATTATCACTCGTTTCATAATTCCTGAATGTTTGGTTTTCGACAATGCTTCTTACTTTTATTCCTTGGATATGAATGTCTTCGCTGTAGAAAAAGGGATTAAAATAAAATACTATGCCAGCTAGTACCCTCAAGGGAACGGTTTGGCCAAATCGACAAATAAAAATCTGATCAAGATAATAAATAGAAAAATGTCAGAAAACCACAAAAATTGGTACAATGCATTGTACAATGCACTTTGGGTTGATAGAGTCACTCTAAAAGCTTCCATCGGTAATTCTCCTTTCTTCCTCATTTATGGAAGATAATCTATCCTTCCTCCACATGTCTTTCTCCCTTCTCTGCAATTGTCGTAGAAAGTTCAGGAATAAGAATGCCCCCATTTAGAGAATTGGATAAATGCTTTATTGAAATTGGAAGAAGTAAGGACACAAGCAAAACAAAAATTGGATCATCATCAACAAATTGTAAAGAGCTGGTTTGATACAAGTTCATCCTCTGAAAGAAATTTTAATGTAGGGGATTTGGTCCTCAAATGGGACAAATCACACAAGAATAAAGAAGAACATACCAAGTTTCAAAACCTGTGGCTGGGGCCTTTTGTCATTTCTGAAAAATTGGGTCCTAGTTATTTTCATTTGCACAACTTAGAGGGAAAACCACACACTTTTCCAGTGAATGGCCAGTCTCTCAAGAAATACTTCACCTGAGAAAATCATATTTACCCCCTTGTAAATATTTTAGCTTACGTTTTCTTTTGTTTTAATTTTTCGTTTTTTTTCATTTTGTTTGGTTTTTTGTTTCCCTAATGATTATTTCTGAGTCATCATTCGTTATTGAAGGGAATTGGATTTTTCACTAATAACGGTTGAGAACATTTCAATGCATCTGCACATTAATTTCTAAATGCAAATCAATTACGATAAGTCTTTGTCCAGTCATTGTTCCCGGTTTTTGTTGAAGTCTCAGGGAAACACGATTATCTTTAAAACTTATGAAGTCATCCCAGTTCTAATGAGATGAACTCATAGTGCTTCCCCATTCCTGAGATGATTTCTTGACTGAAATCTAAATGTCCAAATTATGACGAAAGTTATCAGTTCTCAAAGTACGAAAAAACAATTCTAAAAGATCGATCCTAACATTGCCAGGTTGTGAAATCTTCAGTATCACCCCACTCTCTTGTTATTGTGAAGTTTTTGTAAGCAATTTTTAGAGAGTTGGAAACAATTTAAGGTGTGGGAATTGTGTGTAAACCCATCAGGATACTGAACAGGTCTGCTGGCAACAGGTAAATGCACACATGATACCAAGACAACTTCGTCGGGGTACTGAATAGGCAGCGAAGCAATGTCGAGTTCGAAGATCCTCAAGTATGTTTTTAAATTGATCAGATGTCAAGATACTTTTATCATAAATGGAATACTTTTGGATGGGATCGAAGTACTGAAGAGGGTTAAATGACATCCCTACCGAGGCTATAAATGTTTGTTGGCAGCAGTGGCCTTGTCAACAATATTGGAGTTACTTGTATAAATATCGTTACCCCTTTGATCGAAATGAGATGTCGCATTACAATTTTTGGACATAACTTTATCCAATAATATGGATGTGTTATTTTTCCGAGTTGATGTCAAAATGCTTGATCTGTCTTTTAATTGTTTCTAATAACTATTTGAGTTATATGTTCCTTGATATAAAGTTTTGATGATGCAGAGATAACTACTTCTCCCAGCGTGTCGCCATTGTTGGCAACCAAATATTCATGTCGATTTTATCATTGTAAAATATCGTCTTAATGGGATAAAAGTTTATGTAGCTACCTCCTTTGTTTGCAAAGATTTCCTTCATCTTTTGTTTTGAAAAAGTTCATTTGATTAGCTATGTGTATGAGTTCATTGATTTTAATCTCTCATTTTTCTTGTTCAATTTCATGATTGTAAGCATGAAATTAGAACAAGCTCTGGTTTGGGCGCATCATACAATTTATACACTTTCCTTTTAAAAATTGGATGAACACCTAAGGGCATTTAATAATTTCAAAAAATCTTAAAATCTTGTGAACCTATTGTATTATGGGTTACTTCCTTACCATTAGCACATGAGTTTTCCACCTTGGGGTTATGCCTTAGGCATTCTATTCTTTCAATGTTTTGATTTTCACATTACCATATCTACGATCATGCATAAAACAACAACTTTAGTATAATTTCAAATATGAATGTTTTCTCTTGCAGTCATATCATAGTCTCATCATTATGGTACATGACTAACATTCATGCCTTCAAACAATTACTCTTTCGTCCTGTTAACACAATCCTGCATTCATTGCCTCAGGTTGTAAGTTTTCAATTTTGGGTTTGGTAGTCATTTGACAAGGTGGTTTTCATTTTTCTGCAACCTCTGGTTCAACACCCACTCAACAGTCCGAGTGGTCTCTATGGTGGATTTCTCCCAAAGCCTTAGGTATCGGATCTCCTTCGAAAATGCAATTCGTGTGGTTTCAAACACGCTCCACCCTTCGCTACTCCTGTCGGTTTTGTGTGACCAAACCAATGGAGCCTATGGTGAGGATGGATTCAAATGGCTCAAAGGCGCTCCTCTCACATGATGACGCTATGGACGAACTCGTGTCTTATGGTTGGGACAGGTTCATAAATATTTTCGAGGGTTTTAACCTCAAGGTCGCTCAAGCCTTTGCCCAAAATTTCGATGGTGCTAAGGCTAAGATAGGAGATCTATAGTTGGAAGTGACCAAGGGTTCGATTGCAGAGGCCATTAGATTTCCCCAAGAAGGAGCTTGTTGGTTTAAAAACCTCAAGTTCGAAGGCGTCCCTTGGCACCTACTGATGGCTTCCAAGAAATCACGTTACAGTGTAAAAGGTACATCAATTGTTTTATTTAAACCACGATGGCATGGTTTGTTGTTGATACTTAAGCAGTTTGTCACCTGTGAGGGCAGATACAAACTATTTTTCCTGTATCCGTTTATTGATGGTATTTTTAGGTTTTGGTTTAAATATGTCATTCTACCAACTTAAGAGCTTGTAAAAAATGGCCAAATTTTACCAAAGACAAAACCTAAATACACAATCTAGTTTGTTCCATCATGACCTAATTCAAATTATGGTTATTTCACAATTATCTAAAGTTGGGGATAATTGGCAAGATTTCATGTATAGAAATGGGTTCTCCCTACCTGAAATTGTGATAGACCCTCCTTTGCATTTTAATGAACCCTCCAGTCCCTGTTAATCAAACCCCTCTCTGGAAAACCTACATGTTGAATTGCAAGAAATCCCTGTGGCGATGACTAGAACCCCTGTCGTTTTCCATAAGTCATCCAAATGCAAAAAACCGAGATGCGATTTTATTCCCAGGAAATATTTAGAAGAGGTTTTGGATGATCTGAAGGATAAAATCCTTGTTGTTCCTAATCCCGAGCCAATTCAAGTTGTTTTAAATGAACTTGAAATCAAGAAACAGGGTAGGCAAAAGATACAGAGAAGTCCATACATCAATTTTAAAAATAAAATACCTGGTCGACTCATATTCAGAACACTAAGAAATCAACATCATGATCAAGGAAAACCTATCCCTATTATCGAGGTCGATGAACGGATTTCTGAGGATGATATCGATGATCATATTTCTGAGGATGATATCTATGTCGATACACCACAGTTCGATTTCGTATCGAATCTGCCTCCTTTCTTAAGGAAACAACAAGGTTTTTCAGGCATTCAACATGATCTAAAATGAATCATGGAACATGATAAACTACCCACTACACAACAGACTCAGTCTTTACCAAGCATGGAACCGATGCATTGCGAGAATTGTTTCGATTGGATCAAAAGGTATTATTAGGATGTTCCTTACCTACATGCACAGTTGAACCAAGTAATCACTAGGAATTCAGTGCTTGAGAGGGAGAACGATGAGGTCAAAGATTGCGTTCGATCGAACGCACACATAGCCAACAAGTGTATTAAGCGATCTAGGAATGTGGTCATTAAAAATTCGACCAATTTCAATAATATTATAAACTCGGACACGTCTAATGCCTCTCTTTCGAATTTCTGAATTGGTAAATAGTTTGTTTGGATTTCGCGATTTGATTCTGTTTGGATAAATAATAGGTAGATTCATTTTGATTTTATTTTTATTTTAGACTAGCTACATAATCAAAAGATTCTGTAGCTTGTCTTTTGAAATTATTTGTTTTGATTATTATCTAATTTTGATTCCTTTTTTATTTTTTCAGTTGAACAACAGATTGGTGTGCTATGATTAAGGGAATGAGTCATGGGTTGAGCGTTTAGTGGGCTAGTGATTTTTTGTTTTGAAAAACAATGTTTATTAATGTAAATATTTTTTATTAAAAGACTCCAACAGACTTGTCTTTAGTTATTTTATTTTAGTAAAAACTTATTTTAAAAGATCTGCCTCTATATTACATGATAGGAGGAACAAATCAAAAATTTGTTTAAGTAGAAACGTTTTCCTTATGATAAGGGAAATTCCTCCAGGACCATATGATGGACATATTTTTTTGAAACTATATGGGAAAACAGTTTACTCTTTGGCCTTCGTCCTATGTAGACTGTGCAGTGTTTTTTCATTGTTTTCTCATATAATTTTAGATGTGAAATTTTATATGTATTGAATTAGATTTAGTATGTTCTGCATATAATCTTTTATGTCATGTTTTCTTTATGCGATTCATTATTTTTGGTTCAGTTGATATATGTGACTGATCATCTATTCAAGTATTTTGAGTTTACATCTGATACTAGGTAGCTAGTAACACCATTACCGAGGATTGGAATTTCTTTCATTTTCAGTAATTGGATATTCTAAGGTCATATGATATATAATCGTTTGTCTTTCTGTCATCTTAAACTCGTTTTGGAATATAAAAGACTTTTTTGAATTTCTTTAGGAAGTATTATGCTTGCCTTTGTCATAGGTTTACACTTGACACAGGTTAAGCAGAGCTCATGCAAATACAGAGAGATAAACTTATCTTAGTACTGTTAATCAAAAAGAGGTTAGTTAGTATACTATTTATTTAATTTGTTGATTTGTGAATGAATATTGATTGCATCATTTAAACGTTAATATGCTTTGTCTATTTTCGTTACATCATTTACAATCTCGTTCATTCATTGTTTATTAGTTTGGTAATTAGAGTACTAGAAAAATTTTGTTTATTTTTAATCTTGTTTAGATCTCTTATCTTAAAACAATTATTTTCACAAGGTTTTTCTTAAACCTTGTAAATTGTATATAACCATTGTACATGAACACTATTAGTTAATCATTTGTAATCGATTGTTAGAGTTGTAACTTTAGTTAGTTCACATCTTGTAGTTGTTTTAAGATATTAGTTGGCTAACAAAGCCATAAAACCCATCAGGGTAGATTATCCCAAAGGACTTTGGTTAAATAGGCAACCCTGGTTCAGATCTTCCCTTCTCGTTGATGGTGTGTCATAAACGCCCGTCAACACCCGTAGAGAAAGTATATGTCTTTCATGGTTATATATAGGCGATGACCACGAACCATAAATGTGTCAGTTTATTTAGTTGTCTAAATTTTGAAGCATTACTTTATCAATCTGGGGGTGTAAGCTTGTGAGATGAAAACACAATATGTGTAGGATCAGAGCCTAATCTAAAACCTATGTGTTGATGAAACAAATTCAAATTAAAACAAGAACTAATCTTCTCAATCTGAGGCTGCCAAAGCTTTCATAGGTAGAAAAATAGGTTTTGAGATCTCATGCCTCAAGTGGTTTTCACAATAGTACTTTGTTCACTTGTGGAGTTTGATGATTG
>ML780210.1:689833-733043 GCA_009831015.1 Picea engelmannii
GGTGTATGTAACAACCCTAATTAATTATTTAAGTATCATGATTAAATATTTGTTTAATAAATATTAGTTCAATAAATATAAGTTTAATAAATTATTAATTTTGATTTTTTTAAGACTTATTTTATAATATAATTGTATTGGTATATGGACCCATTTATGGGGGGGTGATAAGGGGGTTGAGACTTAATGGGGGGACGAGGTGGTTGAGGTTTAATGGGGGGATGAGGCAGTTGGATAAGGGAGGAGAAGAGGATAAGGCAAGGGGGAGGACTTGGGAAGGGGGATCTTTTGGTGGAGTAATATTTTTTTCATATTAGGGGAGTGTGAGAAAAGTTGGAGGAGGGAAAGGAGAAGGGAGAAGCATGTGTACCTTGAATATGATAAGAGGATCATATAATTGACATTTACCTTGTCAAGATCTAATCTTTACGACCTAAAAATAATATGACTAATTAATAATGGAAACCAAAGAAACCTTAAAATGTCTACCCCACGTAATGATCGTATGAAAATATCTTAGTCAATATTCCTAGGCATGGAAAACTTTTGCGATGGTGTGTGTGTGGTATTGTTCAAGCTAAAGTGATAATCAAGATAGTAGTAAATGGGTTATAATTATCAATATATTCCAGGTGGGTTTATATGCACAACATAATGAAATTTATATAAATCTCAATATATAAAAAAAATCACTTCACAAAAAAAAAAACAATAATAAGTTAAGGTTTTAACTAGTAGTTAACATACAAGCTACACTTTAAGTATTGGAATCCTACATGGAGATTAGGAAGAATAACTACGTAAGATAAGTGTGTCTTAAATTTAACCAAATCACAAGCGATAATAAAATTTGAGTTGGAGACAGTGAAGGCCTACTTGGGAAGAACTTCAGAACAACATCAGTTTGAGGTATTTATTATCATTATTATGATGTATTCATTATTGTTATATTGCTCATTTTTATTATGCTAAACATGTTTTTTTTTTTGTTAATTTGTGCGGAACCTGTTGGCTACGCGATTAACCTGTGGCTTGAGAAACCGCGACTCAGGGGCATCTAAGCCGTCAAAATCACCCGGGAATCGCACCCGGCCTGAGCCACACTAACCCTTAACATGGTTGGATTTTTTGTCCCCGCGGGTTTCGAACAGGTGACTTTAACAACACGGAGTGGCTTAACAACACACTTCATCACCGACTGTCCTACACCTTGGGGACATTATGCTAAACATGTTATTCATTATCACGCTGCTCATTTTGAAATTATGTTGAACAATGAATTGTTATTATGTTGAATAATGAACAGAAAAGAGCCCAAAACTGATTAACCTCCCAGCCAGCTAGGAACAACCTATCTGGCTCCCTAGCCCTAGGATTCCTTATGGTTTCCTGGCCCCCGAGCCCAAAATTCCCAGCAACAGGTGCCCCCTGTGAAAGTCCTCAAGTCTGTAAGAAAAAAACAGTTGCAGAACAGATACACAGTCCGAACTGCCTCCTCCCTTCTCCTTTCCCTCCAACTTTTCTCACTCTCCCCTAATATGAAAAAAATATTAATCCACCAAAATATCCCCCTTCCCGAGTCCTCCCCCTTGCCTTATCTTGTTCTCCTCCCTTGTCCAACCGCCTCATCCCCCCATTAAACCTCAACCACCTCATCTCCCCATTAAGTCTCAACCTCCTTATCCCCCATAAATGAGTCCATCTACCAATACAATTATATTATAAAATAAGTCTTAAAAAAATCAAAATTAATAATTTATTAAACTTATATTTATTGAACTAATATTTATTAAACAAATATTTAATCATGATACTTAAATAATTAGTTAGGGTTGTTACAACTATGAAAATACACTACTTTGAAATGCTCTCTTGCAAATTGCAAAATATTTGGATTTTAATAGATTAATTATTAGTTATACAAATAGGCATATTTTTTTCTTAGATTCAATGTTTAGGTGAACACTAGGATTTTCCATGGATGCTACCAATCTAGTAACCTTCAAGCCTTTAACATCAGAAATTTGTAGCTATGGATAGAGTACCCAAAGATTGGGAAAATAGACTCATTAATCAAGCACAATCATCAATAGGTTTGTCCCCGATCAAGTGCAGGGAATATTAGATATGAGTACGGAGTGGGTTTAAAAGTGTTTTTTCTTGGATACTTCGCTTTTGTTTTCAACTTTAAAGATTCCGCAAGACTCTAAAACATCCTAAAGAACAAGACTACAATTTTGTCTTTATATATCATTTAAGATTCTAGATTTTATAGACAACCGCAAATTTACAAAGAAACGCAAAGAAGTATTTTGGATTGAAACAATTTATCAAAATGGTTCTTGGATAGTAGAGGCGAATTTCACTTTGGATGACAAGGGAATCATTTCCAATTGAAATCAAACAAGGAGGCCTTCCTCCTAGAAAGGAAAGGGAAATGAGAGGGAAAGTAAAATAAAATGATAAGGTTTAATTAGTTTACATGTTGGTTGTATGTATTAATATAGGAGTTAAATAGAATATCATTTAAGATGGAACAAAGTGGAATTTACAAACCATGAATGACTATTTCATTAAATTTGGACTAATAAGTAAGAATATAGACTTAAAAAAATGTGAATTTCATGTTCGTAAGTATGAATGTTGACGTTTTTGAAGTGTAGAATTGGATTCTAAAAGTATGAATATTGGTTTCTGAAAGTGTAAATTTTGCACTTTAGAAACACCAATTTTGGTGTTAATCTCTGAAGGGGTTTACACTTAAAATAGTCCAAATTTAATGCCATTGTCATTCATGGGTTGCAAGGTCAATCTTCATCCCAATGAAGACAACTATTGTGAAATTTTTAAAAGATAAGAAATCCCCATGGTTATAGAATGTTGGGTTATTGATTGAGACAACTACTCTAGAGCACAGACCCTAAGCCAACCAAAAGGGAAACTCAACCTTTGCACTAAATTCTACATGTGTAACCATTTTCATTATGTTTTAGACTCTTTAAAAATAATATAACATAGGCATTGAAGAGATAAGATGCATATGAACATAAAAGAAATACATACATATAATTTTATTTTCAAATATAGGATCCAAATGGCCCACTCCATTTGTTCGCACCTAAAACACTAGAAATACCAGTTGCACTTGAATATTCTATGCAAACCATGATTTTACTCATCCCTTTCATCCTTCATGTTTCTCACCTCCACAATTTGAGTCTTCGAAGCTTACACAAATCGTTAAGGTTGGAAATTACATTATGGTTTTAGTGTGTAGAATAGGGGTGTGGAGGGATTCTACATTCAAGAAGGAGAAGCAAAAAAGAAGCCATGTAAGTGTCATGTAGGGTATCTATAGTGGAGAAGGATGAGAAAATATTTGTGAGTTTTCTATGTGCATCATAGGGGCACATAAGTTATCAAGGAATCAAATATTTCAATGATGCTCAAAGTTGTGGAGGGTTTGAGGAAAAAACCTTTCCAAGATTTCAATGAGGACACATAAGGGTGTGGAATATTTCAGTAAAAAATATTTCCATAGATTTCAATGAGGACACACATGGGTGTGGAGGGTTTGAGGAATTTTTTTTTCCAAGATTTGGATGAGGGTGCACAAGGATGTGGAAGGCTAAGACGTGGAGGATCTTTGGAAATATTTCAATGAAGATGTACAAGGGTGTGAAATATTTTGGAGATGTAGTCAATGATCTTGGGAAAGGTTTCTATGAGGACGCATAGGGATGTCGAAGGTTTATAAATAATTTAAGAGATTTCCAATATTTCAATGAGGATGCACATGGGTGCGGAAGGTTTCAAATAAGCAATTAAGGAGGAGGAAAAATATTTTCCAAGATTTTGATGAGGCATTTTATATTAACCCATTCACCACCCCCAAATACCTATATTAATAAGTAATATAAATAAACCATATCCACTCCTTATTACTAATCAATATATTGGTTATACTTTCACCTATTTTAAAATGCCACATTATGAACAAACATGCTTAGGTATTGCCTAGTTAGTAAACTCCCTATGGATTTTTAAAGCTACAAAATACCTAATATGGGGGTCTAAGATTAGTGTAGTGATGATATAACTCCAAGTGGGGATATGGGAACCATTAGGAAGTTTATAGAACCAAGGATGGGTCTCATGGAATTGAACATGGTTGATGGAGGAAACTTAACCCTAAAGGAAGATTCTAAGGATCAAAGGTTATAAACGAGGAATCAATCCACCACACATGATATATCTAGGGATATTTGGCCTCCAATTAGGGATGTAGGAACCATTAGGATATTTTGAGCACCAAGGGTGTGTCTTGGGGACTTAACCATGGTTAGGGGAAGAAACTTGGGCCTTAGGCCCCATAGGAAGCTTCTATATATCCAAGGCCTTGAATGATGCCTCAAACCATCACATATGGCCTCTTTAGATGATATTTGAGTCTGAGAGGGGGGATATGGGTTCCATTAGGAGGTTTTGATCACCATATATGGGTCTCAAGGAATTGATCATTGTCAAGGGAGGAATCTCAATCCTTAAGCCCTAGAGTATGCTTCAAGGCTATAGAGATATGGAAGATGCCTCAAATTACCACATATGACCTCTCTAGGATATTTTTGACCTTCTAGTGTGGATATGGGTGCCAATAGGAGGTTTTGAGCACTGTGGATGAGTCATAGATAGGTTTTGAGCACTTGAGACTTTTTCCCTAAAATAATATTTTAGGGTTCCAAGGCTAAGAATGATGCCTCAAAACACCACATATGACTTATTGTTGGGAGATTTGAAATCCAAGTGGGGATACAAGTGCCATAAATATGTTTTGAGAACCTAGGATGGGTCTCAAGGCATTATATATATGGCTAGGGAAGAAAAATCATGCATTAGGCCCTCACAAGATATTTTAGGGCTCCACAACCATGAAAAATTCCTCAAACCACTACACATTCCCTCATGAGTGGAATTTTAGCCTCTTATTGAAGATATGGGTGCCATTAGGATATTTTGAGAACTAGGAATGGGCCTTGATGCATTTGTTGGTGCATGTTGTGCATTCACTTTTCTTTCATCAACTCACTTTCATGTGTTTTTTTACTTAAGCACCCATGTTGGTTTCTTTTAGCTTTATCACTTTCATGCACACAAGAAGTTAAGCTTACTTAATTGTACCTTTTTTTTGTTTTTTCTTCCTTGCTTTGAAGAGAGATTCATGACATCCCATTGCATGGATTTATTTCTTAAATATTCCTCTAATAGGTCATTGTATATTTTTTTCTTGAATAATCATGGATTAGTGAGCAAGATAATGGGTTAATGAGAATAGAAATGCCATTCCAACAATATGGTGTTTCACTTATTGATCTACATTCTATATTTTAGAATCTTGATCTTGGTTGGTTCCATAGTCGTTGCATCACAAATCCATATCCTATGCTAATCTCAATTTTGAAACTTGATTTTGAACCAAATATCACATGGTATCAAAGCCTAATATCATCTAAAGGAGAATTTTTGTTGCAAGAGAAAATTCATATTCTAGGGGGTTAATTAGTTTCTCTTCTTGCCCATGCACTCATCATAGGGATATCTAGAAAATCCAACCTTCTCCACTAAGTGAACCATCATCATATTCCTCTGTGTATAACCTCACATCATTTGAATAAGAGCAAGTGAACCTAGGGGGATTTTTAAGACATTGGTGGTTTGCATGCAACTACAACAAATCTATAGCTAAAACAATACAAATCAACAACTACAACAAATCCATAGCTAAGGAACAATTCCATAGTTTGAAGGTGCTAACAAGCGTGTTTCATGTTATAGATCTATTTTTCATAGCTTTAAAGATCCCTATTATGCATTGATTTTATGGCTTAAAGGTTCCCTCAATTACACTATAGGATCCTCTGCTTTGCAATAGCTTCATGGTGTTAAAGTGTTAGGGAAAAAAACACCCAAACAACCTGAAAATAGAAAGAGAAGTTACTCCATGCCTTGGGAATTAGATATAATAATGAAAGATAATCCTCTTTGAGGGGGTAATCTCCTTTTACAATTGGACAAATGTACAATATCATATGCTTATAAAAATGGATCTTCTTTAATATAAATAGTAGATAAAGTGAGTATGATGTAACATAGGGGCATTAACCTAGGAGCCTTAACATATAATTCAATATATAGGTATTAACATGCCCCTCTTCTTCAAACAAGTGTTGCCCTCAACACTTGATTAGCTATGGATGTTTTTTCATGAAGAACTCATCTTCCCATGTTCCCTCTCTACTGGTATGTTCTTCCACTTGATGAGTTACTTAGTAATTTCTCAATTTCACAATTGATTGATATTCCTTGTTTCAAGGATTGTTTCTGGTTCTAATATTATTTTCCTTTCTTCATTAATCTCTAGTAAAATAGTTTGAACTAGAATCTTGTCGCCAATTACCTTGTTTAAGCAAGAAACATGGAAAACTAGATGTACACCTTAAGATGGAGGAAACTCTAATTTGTAATCCATACCTCCAATCCTCTAAAACACCTTATGGGGACCATAGTACTTAGGTGATAATTTATTTTCCTTCTTTTGTTTCTCGAGGTACATATATTTGTATTGTTGTAGCCTCAAAATAACCTAATCGCCCACTTCAAAATCCCTTTCATTGTAATGTTGATCTTCTTGTTGTTTCACCTTTTTTTTTGTAACCAAGTTATCCTTCAATAGTTTGAGAACCTCTTGTTGGTGCTCTATGTGGTCCTCCACTACTTGAACCTTCATCTTCCCTCTCAAGGGTGATGTGATGGATGGAGGATGATATCCATAAAGTGCCATAAATGGATTTATTTTTGATAAAGTATGGAAGGACATGTTGTACTACCATTTTTCCAAGGGAAACCATTTGACCCATTGTGTATGTTTATCAGATGCAAAGAAATGAATATACCATTCTATAAATTTATTTACAATTGTAGTTTCCCCATCGGATTGAGGATGGTAAGAGGAGATTTTAGTCAATTTAGTACCCAAATAAGAAAATAATACAATCCAAAAATTACCAACTAAATTTCGATCTTTTTCACTTAAAATAATCCTGGGGATTCCATGTAGCTTCTAAATTGTTTCCATGAATGTTTTGGCTATTGTACTTTCTTTAAAAAGATGAGAAAGACAAAAATGGGCATACTTTGTGATTCAATCCACTACTACCATGATGACATTCTTTCCTTCATACTTGGGTAGACCTATACTAGAATCCACTGAAACCTATTACCAATGTTGACTTGGTATGGCTAATGGTTTTAAGAGACCTATGGTCTTGATTGTCTCTCCTTTATTCTGTTGGCATACCGCACATTCAACCACAAACTTTTGAACATCAATTTTAAGACCTTCCTAGAAAAAATCCTTCTTGATCCCATGGTAAGTTTTCAAGAATCCTAAATGTCCTCCTATAGGAGAAGTGTGCAATTCCAAAAGGATATTCTATTTGAGTTGGGAATTCTTAGATAAATATAGGTGATCCTGATACCATAGTAAATCATTATTCCACACAAATTTATATAATGCACTTGTGTCATCTTGTATTTTTTGAATGATCTTGCATAAATTCTGATATTGCTTCCATTTTATCCTTTATTCTTCCACACAATAAGATTGTGGGATGGAAATAACACATAGTAAACCTTATGTGTCTTCTTCTTTCCTTGAAAGTGCACCTACCACCATATTTTGTTTTCCTTTTTTCTAGATAATTTATAAGTCATAACCAAGCATCTTTGTAAACCATTTTTGCTTCTATTCTGAAGTTAATCATTGTTCCAAGAAGTACTTCAGACTATCATGATATGTTTTTACTTTAAAATGTCTTCCTATTAGGTAAGGGTGACATTTTTTAACTGCATGTAATATGACCAACATTTCCTTTTCAAATGGGTTAGAGTAATGTATTTCCTATAAGTTGGATTCTTTAAAATGAAAGAGGCCTTCCTTCTTGCATTAAAAATACATCAATTCAATTCCTTGAGGCATCACACTCCACAATAGAGGTTTTTTTTAAGTCTGGCATGGGTAGGAAAAGAGTTGTACACATAGCCTCCTTAATTTTTTCAAAAGATTTGGCTGCTTCTTGAGTCTAAGAAAATGCCTCCTTTTTTAATAACTTTGTTAGAGGTGCTTCTATTTGACCATAATTCTTGACTAACTTGTAATATCTCGTCAATCCTAAGAATCCTCTAAGATTGTTTAAGGTTTAGGGAATTGGCCATCCCATAATATCTTTAATTTGTTAGGGTCCACTTTGGCACCTTCATGAGATACAATATGACCCAAATATTCCACTTCTTTCACCTCGAAGGAACACTTGGAAGTATTTTCTTATAGTCATTGTTATTCCTATATTTTTAAGACCGTGTCTATATGTTGTAAATGTTCTTCTCATCATATGATATAGATTAATATATCATCAAAAAATACTAACACAATTTTTCTAAGGAACGGTTTGAAAATATAATTCATCAAGCTTTGAAATGTTGAAGGTGCATTAATAAGGCCAAATGGCATCACCAAAAACTCATAATAACCTTCATGTGTTCTAAAGGTTGTTTTGGATATTTCTTATTTCCTCATTCGAATTTGATGATATCCATAATGAAGATCCAACTTGGTAAAGAAAATTTCTCCTTGCAATTCATCTAGTAATCCATCAATGGCAAGAATATGAAACTTATCTTTCATGGTCATTTTGTTGAGCTATCTATAATTTGGACACATACACCATGAACCTTTATTTTTTGAACCATCACTATCGATGGAGAGAAATCACTTTGGCTAGGTCAAATGATGCCAACCTCTGACATTTCTTGAACTATACACTCAATCTCACTCCTTTATGTGTATCGATACCTGTAAGCCCTAATGTAGGTGGTACACTTCCTAGTTGAAAATGTATAGCATGGTCATGATCTCAAGTAGGTGAAATACCCTTAGGAATATCTCCAAATACATTGGAATGATTGTTGATAGGTTTTGGAGATCCACTAGAGCAAAGGGTCTATATGTTTGAACATCTAATAAGCACAATTGTGCAATTACACCATGGTGTTAGTTTTTGAGTAATTTTGTCATGTTTTTAGAGATTATTAATTTAGAGGGTTTCCCTTGGATACATTTGAGTTAAATTTCCTTTCCTTCAGATGATTGAAAATTTCCTAAAAATCAAGAGCCATGGTTCCCAATGATTGTAACCATTGGACCCCTAATACAACATCAACACCACCCATTTAAATTGCAATCACGGGAATATCCAATAAAAAATCCCTCATAGTGAGATTAATAACATGGAAATTCTCTGAATAATTTATGGTACCTCAATATGAAATCGTTACTTGATACTCTAGTGTTGGATATATAAAGAAATTGATAAGTTTAACTAATTTGAAATCAATGAAGTTATGGGTACTACCAGAATCAATCAACATTGTTTCCTTTTTATTTTTGATATATCCTTCTATCTTGAGGTTTTGGTAAGTATCGATGTCATCCAATGCATGACAATATATGGTTGGAGTAGTATCTTCTAGTTCTATATCTTGTGATGGTTCCACTTCTTGATCTTCTTCCGATTCATGGCCCATGTAGAATAATTTATTCTCACCGCATTTATGCCCCTTACTATACTTGATATCACAATTGAAATAGTCTATTTTCTCTTATTTCATCCATTTACTAAGGTGTCAACCTTGTAGGTGGAGTGAGGTTAGGAGAGGGAACATGGTTCTCTCTATAGTTGTTAGTGGTTACTCTTCTAGTGGCCATGTTTTTACTTTCAAATTTTCTTGCGACATTGAAATCATTCTCCATGGATTTAGGTTCCAAGAGATGCACCTCATGTAGAATGCTCTACTGTAAAGTTCCATAAATAGATCTAACAACTTATTCTATGGAATTTTTTTACTCTAAGACTCAACTTTTGAAATCATTGAATGCAATCTTAATTGGACCTCTTTGTTGGAGATTTATCAATTGACTAAAACATGTGTTTCTCTTAATATCCCCATAATGTGCTATCAATTCATCCGTAAAAATGGACCAAGAGACAAATAATCCTTTTTTCATTAAGAAAAGCCATTGATAATAGACAAATTGATCAAGTTATAAATACAAGGATGCAAGGGTTACATTTTGTAAAGTTGGTACTTGGTTTAGATAAAATAATTGCTCTTTTTATTGCACAAACTTGCACTTTTAGATCCAAAGTCCCAATGCTCAAGTGAAAATCGTGCGTAATTGAGAGGGAAAGGCCACTATCACCTCACTGTATAACATGAAAATCCTTGGAATTTTTTCTGATATCAACACTATAATCTTCATGACTCTCTTCCTCCCCCAGGAAAACCTCATCATCATCAATCTCTTCATTACCTTCAAAAAGGAAAAGAAGGCCCTCCTCCTCTAGGGATATTAATAAATCCTAATATGTGTTTTTAAAACCCTGAGATTTAGGACAACAATGCTTGAGAAATTATTGCAAAAATATTTTGAGAGAAGGAATACTCTTTGGGTTGCAATAACATTGGATCCATTCTTGTTTCCTCCTCTCCAATGAGCATAGGAATGATCTCACAAAAATTTCTTCATGCCTTCCTTCAAACGTGGATGCATATCTCACAAGTGACAAGATATGTGGGACGACACAAGAAGGGTCACCATCGAACCTTGGGATATTATCAACATGCATCGGGGGGAACGTTTTTGAGTACTCTGGAACATCCTTGATATTGAAAGAAAGATACATTTTGTGCAACATCCAAGAAGCCATTTTTCATTATGGGAAATGGAAGCTAAATCATAAATGAAATCCCCATACCTTATTACAATGGAGTCGCCAAGGTGAGTTGAAAATTCCTTCAAAATGATGCTCGTCCCACTTTACAAGCATCAAATCTTTAAAAATATGCAAAGAACAAGGTCATCGTTCTTCCAATGGAGTCCCCTGGAAAAATATTCAAAGTTGAAAAATCCTTCGATATCATCTTTTGGGAAAATTGGACTTTGTCCTTGGAAATGATGCCAAAATTTTATCACACAAAGTTTTACTTGTAGAGCCAAAGTTCCAATTCTCAAGTGCAAGTATTACGTATCTAAGAGGGAAAAGCCATTGTCACCTCACCGTATCCCTCTTTTACTTTAATATAGCTAGTTGTAGGTTTGAAAATTGTTGTGAGTTGAGAGTAAGTGAAGAGTGGAGTTGAATCAAAGTGGGTTAGAGTAACTTCAGAGAGAAAGTAGTATAAATTATGGAGATCAATGTCTTTTTATTAGGCAATGGAGTCATGCAAAAATAGAAAGTGATGAAAATAGGGTTTAAAATTTACATGGGTGTAAACCCTCTTACTTCCTAGAAAAAAACCCTAACCAAGCCTTACCACAAGAGTGTATACCCTCCTACTCCTTGAAGAAATCCTTGTATCTTTCAAAAACAAAGATGATGAAGTTTGGCAGAGGGTGTAACCCATTTTACTATTCCTAGGGTTTCAAGGACTATTCTTGAATTGAAGACAAGCATATAAGTTTAGAAAATCCACTTAAAACCTAAGAAGAATGCATGAAAAACCCTTGAAACCAAATATCATCCACCAAATATCCAAGAGAAACCATCCATAAACAAAAATCCTTATTCCTCCATACAAAGCACCAATCTAAGAAAAATGTTCCAAGAAAATTTTAGAAATTCCAAACCTCCCAAGGGAAAATCCCTTAATAAGTTATGATAAAAATGAGTGAAGTGTTGATGTTACAACAACTACAAGAGGTATTAATATCTACATGTAACCTTTGATGAGACTAGAATATTTCGGGAAGCAAGAGAAACCCTAAATAGTTGGTTAATAACCCTAGAAGACAAGTCAGCTCAAGATAATAACTTATATTAAGTTATTAGCCTTAAGAATAAGAAGTTGTCCCGGTTAGGTCACTTGGAGGAATATAAATAGAGGAATCTTGAGCTCTTTTTCACTCACTCACTCTCACAATTGCATAAGGACTAGTGGTGTGCATGACTGGAGGAGAGTTGCAATTGTTGTAGTAGTGATTTGGTCTTTGGTTATGGTTTGGACTTTCTGCATGGTACGCTAGATTTGGAGAGAGGTATGACACCTTAGTTGGCTATTGGTTCTAGTGATTGCTTCCAGAATTATTCTGTCTGTCAAGGTTAAGGTGCTTGGGGTGGCCTTTGTGCCTATGGTTGGGTGAAAATATAGTGATATTGTCTATGGTGAAACAAGCACACCTATTATTTTAGCAGGTTATGGGCCCACACTATCTTTGGACAGTTTAACCATTGGAAGGTAGATTGGTAGGATTTTCTCAGTTGAAGTTGCAGTTGCAGTCAGAGTTTTGTTGCAACAATGAAACCCCAACCCTCTTGTTGAGGCACCTTAAGTGAAGCATTTGACCTGATTCCTAGATAGCCCAGTGCACCCTAGCCAAGCGCACCTCCTGGTACTCTCAGTAAGCTAAGACGTCAAGTTTGAGTTTTTGGTCAAAGTCAAAGGTTTACCAAGTCAAAGTCAAAGGTTGACCAAGTCAAATTCAAAGGTTTACCAAGTCAAAGTCAAAGGTTGACCAAGTCAAATTTAAAGGTTGACCAAGTCAAAGTGAAAGGTATACCAAGTCAAAGAAGTCATGACTTACTCTATGAAGTCAAAAAACAAGTTAGAATGGTTTTTAAAATTCAGAGCATGGAAGAAAAGGATTGACCTCATCCTTGCCAAGAATAAATTCCTAGATATCGTGAAAGGAAATATCATGGAATCACAGTTTGAAGCAGGAAAAGAGAAGGAACCTCAGAATGTTGCAGCACTGGAGAAGTTCAAGGATAATTACATTAATTTTATGAGTATGATAGTGGACTCTGTAAAGTATCACTTGACACCCTACATTTCACATCTTGACTCATCCAAGAAGATGTATGATTCCCTAACAAACCTTTTCTCAGTTGGAAATATTGGACAAGTGATGAGTCTAAAGAATGAACTTCGTGACATAAATATGACAGAGGATGAAACCATAGCTTTATACTCTGTGAGGATTTCTCAATTGAGATATCAACTACAAGCTATTGAAGAAGCCATTCCAGAAAATGAAGTTGTGAACATAACACTCAATGGTCTCTCTAGATCATGGGATGAATTTGCTGCAAGTATGAATGCAAGGAAGGAGTTTCCAACGTTAGAAGAAATTTGGACATGTTTTGTAAAATAAGAGACAAGGTTAAACTCCAAGGGAAAACCTCAAAAGGAAGAAGATGTTCAAGCCTTTGCAACAAATTTTAAAAGACATGGATGTAAGAAAAGATCTAATTCAAGAAAGAAGTTCAAGAGAGATATGTCAAAGGTACAATGCTTTGAATGCCATGATTATGGCCACTACAAAATGAATTGTCCTAAACTAACAAGGAAGAGAAAAGAGATACATCACCCATCAATTATGAATGATGAAGAACCCTCAAAGAAGACAAAGCAGGATGAAGCATATTTCTTCTATTATATAACTCTTGTTGGAGCCATTGAACATGACATGTGGTTGATCGATAATAGAGCTTCAAGGCATATGACAGGTGACCGTAAGAATTTCTCAAGCATGAAGGAAAAGGAGACACCTCATAAAGTAGAGCTTGGAGACAAGAACTCTTATGCAATCAAGGGAATTGGACAAGCTACTATCAAAATGGAATCAAGTAACTCTATCCATCTTACTAATGCTTTATATGTTCCTGGTTTGAAAAAGAATCTAGTATCTATTCCATGTTTATAAGAGAAAGGAGATAGAGTATCTTTTGTGGATGGAAAAGTTCTTGTATGGTCTAAACTCTAAGATAGAAAATGCTAGAGTTATTGGAACACGTGAAGGAAGGTTATATAAACTCCTAGGTCAGAATACTTAATCCCTAGTACATGATGAAATCAGCCCTAGTGAGTTATGGCATAGAAGGTATTCTCACCTTCATTATCAAGCCTTGCCATCCCTGAAACATATGGTTGTAAGCGTACCAAAATTACAGTAAGTATATGAAGGTGTGTGCAGAGAATGCTTACTTGGGAAAAACATTAAGAAACCATTTCCAATTAGTGAGAATAGATCCAAAGGGATATTAGACCTAATACATTCATATGTATGTGAACCTATGCCATTGAAGTCTCTAGGAGGATATATTTACTATGTAATGTTTATAGATTACTTCTCAAGAAAGACATGGTTGTATATGTTAAAGGCTAAGGATGAAGTATTTAGCAAATTCCAAGAATTCAAGGTTGAAGTAGAGAACCTAACAGATAAGAATATCAAGACAATAAGATCTGATAATGGAGGAGAATACACCTCCAAGGAGCTCGTTTCCTTTTGTAAAGAAGATGGGATTAGGAGGGAGCTCATTGTCCCTCACAATCCTCAACAAAATGGTGTGGCTGAAAGAAAGAACATAACCATTGAAGAATCAATCAAGGCAATGATGAATGATCGAAACTTATCTATGTTTCTAGGGGGAGAAGGAGCTATGATAATTGTTTATGTTCAGAATATAAGTCCACATAGAATATTGAAGAACATGACTCTAGAAGAATCTTTCTCTAGAAAGAAGCCAAGTGTTGAACACTTAAGAATATTTGGAGGCCCTATCTACATTCATGTTCCCAAGGATAAGAGAAAGAAGTTGGAACCTTCAGGAAAGAAAGGTATATTCATTGGATATAGTGAATCATCCAAAGATTATAGAATCTATGTTCCAAGTCAGTAGAAGGTTGAAATCGGTAGAGATGTAACTTTTTATGAAATGATTGCATTCAAGAAATCTATAGAAGACTCCATAGACTCCAACAAAGAAGAGGAACATGAATATACCAAAGAAGAAAGTACATGTTCTGCAGAACACCCCAATGAAGAACAAGAACCACCAAATGAACATGTGGAACCAATTATTGCACCTAAGACTAGAAAGAGACCAACATGGCTTGAAACTACCTTGCAGGAAGAAGAAAAACATAAAGCTCCCAATGTCACCTTCAGACAAAGCAATAAACCCAAAAGGTTTTCTAGTTATGCAGCACTCATGAAAATTTTGGTTAATGCGAAACCTTCCACCTTTGAGGAAGCAATTAAGAAGAAATAATGGAAGGAGGCCATGATGGAAGAATACCAATTCATCATGAAGAATGATGTATGGGAAGTTGTTCCTAGACCTAAAGAGAAGTTTGCAGTCACTTCAAAGTGGGTTTATAAGATAAAGCATGTTGTAGATGGTAGTATTAATAAGTACAAGGGTGAGATTTGTGGCTAGAAGGTTCTCCCAGCAGGAGGGAGAAGATTATGATGAGATGTTTTCACCGGTTTCCAGATATACATCTATCATATCCATAATATCTCTAACAACTTCCATGGGTTGGAGTTTACATCATATGGATGTAAAGAGCACCTTTCTCAATGGAGTGATTGAGGAAGAAGTATATATAAAGCAACCTCAAGGTTGTGAGGTACACCCAAAATAAACCCATGTATGGAGATTGAAGAAGGCCTTGCATGGACTCAAGCAAGCTCCAAGAGCTCGGTATGCATGTATTGATAGCTACTTTACAAGACTTGGATTTTCCATGAGTCATGCAGATCCAAATATCTATTACAAGGTTGTGAACAATGCACTTGTTATTCTACTATAATATGTTGATGACATGTTCCTGAAAGGTGCAGAGCCTCTCATTATTCAATGTAAGAAGGAGCTATCCACTGGATTTGATATGAAGGATCTTGGTCTCATGCACTACTACTTGGGACTAGAAGTGTGGCAGAAGTGTTGTGAAGTATTCCTAGGGCAAGGGAAGTACGTTGTAAATATCCTTCAGAAGTTTGGGATGATGGATTTCAAATCCATGGAAACTCCCATGGTAACATATTTGAGGAAGTTGAGAGACTCTGATTCTGATCCAATAGACGTTTCCCTGTATTGGCAGTTGATTGGCCCTTTGTTGTATTTGGTAAATACTAGGCCGAACATAATTTTTTTTGTGAACATGTTAAGCCAGTTCCAGGTGGAACCTAGACAAGAGAATTGGGTGGCTGCAAATCATATATTGAGATATCTTCATGGGATGATAATGTATGGTTTGAGATATGCCTCAAACAGTGAAGTAAATTTGCATGGATTTACAGATTCAGATTGGGAAGGGAGTGCAGAAGATAGAAAGAGTACTTCTGGATTGTGTTTTAGTTTGGGTTTTGCTATGATTCCATGGGCTAGCAGAAAAAAAAAACTCTGTTGCATTCAACACTTCGGAAGAATAATATATTACAACTTTTGATTATTGTATGGAAGCAGTGTAGCTCTATAAGCTAGTTTTTGGACTGTTAGATCAAGTGTTGGATTTGACTGTGATATATTTTGATAACCAAAGCTATGTGAATATATTAGAGAACCCAATGTTCCATGATATCTCTAAGCACATTGAGATCAAGTATTATTTTCTTCACGATAAAGTCTAGAGGGGAGAAGTGGTTCTCCGATATATCTCCACTAATGAGAAGACTTCATATATTTTGACAAATCCTTTTTCCAAGATAAAGTTTTCATACTTGAGGGAAAAGCTTGGGCTCATGGAGATTACTCCCTTGGTAGAAAGGGAGGAGATGGATTCCTCAGTTGGGAGGAAGCACTGATATGTGGCATCATGGAATTTCAGTGAGATGTGGATCTGTATGATGCTAGTACAACTTAGAGATGATCATACAACTTAGAGATGATGCTTTCATAATGCTAGATATAATCATTCTAGTACAACTCATATATGATACAAATGGTTGGAATTGTTGATACAGTGGCCTGAGGAGCATCGTGCTAGTACAACTTAGAGATGGACATACAACTTAGAGATGATGCTTGCATCATTCTAGTTATGTTCATTCTAGTACAACTTAGAGACGATGTTGGTGAGACACATCATGCTAGATATGATCATGTGAGTACAACTTAGATATGACATGCAAATTAGATATGATGCATTGGAATCATGCTAGATATTTCATGCTAGTACGTCTTAGAGATGATCATACAAATTAGAGATGATGCATGAGGGATCATGTCATGCTAGATATGATCATACGAGTACAAATTAGATGTGGCATACAACTTAGATATGATGCATTGGCATCATGCTAGATATTTCATGCTTGTACGACTTAGAGATGATCATATAGCTTAGAGGTGACACCGTGAGGAACTGATCTACATCACGCGAGTACATCTTAAAGGTGTACATACAACTTAGATATGATGCATTGGCATCATGATAGTTATGTTCATGCTAGTACGACTTATAGATGATGTATATAATACTCTGGATCATGCCAATACAACTTAGATATGATACATTCACATCATGTTAGTACGACTTAGAGGTGATGCAGATGATGACATTGTTGATGCAGAATGATATTAGATGATATGAATGTTGTGGAGACTGTATGTCTCTAGACAATAGTTGTATGCTTCTGTGGTGGATGTGATCCACTGGTAGTGACTATATGTCACTAGTTAATAGTTGTGTGATACTAGGAGTGGTTGTATACCGCTGGATAGTAGTTGTATACTACTATGGATATGCATAGTTGTGTTCTATTGGATGGCATTTGGATTTCCATCGAGATTATCACTAGTGTTGGATAGTGATGTGTGATCATCAGATAGCTTGTGTGGCTATTGGTGATGCTATCGGTTGAATGGTCTATTTTTTTTCAAAACCATTGTTGATAATACCTCCCTAGCTAGGAGGGAGTGTTGATGTTACCATAGCTATGAGAGGTATTAACCTCTACATGTAACCTTTGAAGAGACTATAATATTATGGGAAGCAAGAGAAACCCTAAATAGTTGGTTAATAACCCTAGAAGACAAGTCATCTCAAGAGAATAACTTATATTAGGTTATTAGCCTCTAGAAGAAGAAGTTGGCCCAGTTAGGTCACTTGGAGGACTATAAATAGAGGGCCCAATTAGGTCTTAAAGGAAACTTATAGGGATCAAGGACCAAGAACAATTCCTAAAACCACCAAATTTGACCTACCAAGGAGATATTTTTCCTTTCAGTGGGTATATGGGTGCTATTGGGAATTTTGAACTTCACATATGGATCTTGCGGCCTGAACCGTAGTTAGGGAAGGAAACCTAAGCCTTATTCCCTAAAGGAGTATTATATGGCCTGCAAGCCATAAAGAAGGCCTCGAGACACCACACATGACCTTTTTAGGGGATATTTAACCATTGAATGGGGATAGGGGTTCCATTAGGATGTTTGTAGTACCAAGGATGGGTGTTATGGCCCTAGATATGTATGGTTAATAAATTCCATGCCTCAATGTCTTAAAGTGGGATGTTAGGCCTCTAAGGCCATGAATTATTCTTCATACAACCACACATGATGGGATATTTCGCCTATGAATGGGGACATGGGCTCCATTAGGATATTTTCAACACCATTTATGGGTCATGGTGCCTTTACCATGGCCAAGAGAGGAAAAGTAAGCATCGGTCCTTGAAAAAATATTTTGTTGTTTAAGGGCCATGAAAGAGGCCTTGAACCACCACACTAGGCATAGGTATTGTAGCCTTCATCATGGTTGAGGGAGGAAACCCAAGGATACCACAATAAAAGAAGGATCTAAGGTTTGAGGGGCACACACAAGGGATGAAACCAACACACATGACCTCTCAAGGAGATTATTTGCCTTCAAATGGGGATATGGATTTTATTAGAACATTTTAAGTGCCAACGATGGATCTAGTTCCCTTGGGTATGATTGGTGGATTAAACTTGGTCCTTAGGCCCTCAAGGACAATTCTATGGTTCAAGGGCCATAAATGAGGCCTCAAGTCACCTCACGTGTCCTCTCTTGATATATTTGGCATATGAGCGAGGGTATGGACACCAATATGATGTTTTCAATACCAATTATAGGTATCATGGCCCTTGATATAGTTGGGGGAGGAAACTTGGATCTTAGGTACCAAAGGAAGATTAAAGGGTTCGATGGTCATGAATGACATTGCTTGAAACCACCACCCATTATCCCTTGATGGGATATCTATTTTATGAGTGGGGATATGGATGCCACTAGGAGGTTTTGATGCCTCTTGGGAACTTGAATGTGGTCAGGGAAGAAACATGGACCTTAAGTTTTGAAGAAATCTTTTGGGTTTCAAGGTCTAGGAATAAGACCTCAAACCACCACACTTGGCCTATCTATGGGATATTTAGCCTTTGAGTAGTGATATGAGTGCTAACATGAGGTTTTGAACACCATGGATGAATCTTGGGGCTTAGAAATAGTCAAATAAGGAAATTGGGGCCTTTGGCCCTAAGGAAAGCTTCTAGTTCTCAAGGGAATGATTAAGGCCTCAAACAAGTCCTTGTTATGGGACCTTTGGCCTCCAATTGGGGATATGGATTCCATTAGGACGTTGAGCACCGAGAATGGGTCTCATGGCCTTGACCATTTCCTAGGGAGGAAACTTGGGCCTTATGACTTAAAGGAAGTTTCTACCACCACACATGGGTCTCAGGGGCTTGACTGGAAATCAGTTCTAGAATCTTTAATGTAATATCCTCCTCTTCAATTTGCTCACCTAATCCATGTTCTTCCTAATCATAGTAGAGTCCATTTTCTCTTCATCATCACATACATTATCTTTGAGATATAAAATCCTTTGTTCAATATCAGTGTTTGCATCTACAACTATCAAACATTTTTGTTCCACTCTTTTTTTCCTGATGCATTATTTTTTTCCATTATGTATACATCATCATTTTGGTTGTGATCATATTTTTATGAGGAGATATTTTACCCCATGGTTATTCAATATTTAGACCTCAAGAAATTGAAAAATATTTTTATGAAGAATTTAATTCCAAGAAAAACCCTACGTCTTATGGCAAACAAGAACCTTAAGCCCCCAAAAAATTGCAATTTGAAAAACCCTTTTATTTTCTACTCTTTAGCAGGTTGGCCTAGCAATCTCTCTAGTGAAAAATTATATCATTTTCTTATCAAGAATCTTCTAACTTTTGGTTGAAATAATTTTTAGTTGAGAGTTGGTTAATTCTTTCAAATAAAAATAAGGAATAACTTTCAGCCCAAAAAAATAATAATAATAAATTCTAGAACAACAAAGTTTTGAAGTTTCTCAAAGTTTATTCAACTTCAAAAGGATCATGACAAAATTTACAAGTTTTCTTCCAAACTTGCTGTCATTCAACATCAAATATACTTTCAACTTATATAATTTTTCCCTATTTTAATATTATTTTCTAATTTTTCCCTATTTTAATATTAAAGCAAAAAGTTGAGTACAATCATTTCTAACTCATTTTCCATAATTTTATTCAATGGAAAATTAATCAACATGTTTTTATTAAAATTGTATAGAATTTCTTATTATGTATTAATAGTTTTATCGGCCATATATTTTATTGAGTTGGATGATTGAGGTATAGAATTTCTTATTATGTATTAATAGTTCTATCGGCAATATATTTTATTGAGTTGGATGATTGAGGTTGGAACTGCTATTATTACATCTTATTTTAATGTATTTTAAAAATATAAAATTATGATTTTGCATTTTTTTGGGTTAGTGTTGATAAATTGTGTAAGCATTACACAAGTGTTTACCTACTTATTATGTATGAATAGTTCTATCGGTCATATATTTTATTGAGTTGGATGATTGAGGTTGGGACTGTTATTATTGTACATCTTATTTTAATGTATTTTAAAAATATAAAATTATGATTTTGCATTTTTTAGGTTAGTGTTGATAAATTGTGTAAGTATTACACAAGTGTTTACCTACTTTTCAAGTTTTATATTGACATTATGTACCCATAAAATGATTCATAATTTTGATAAGTGGTTGATTATTGTTAGTTCATGGTTAAAATATTTTCGTAAGAATTTTGATTAGATGATATAACCATATCCTTGGGGAGTTGCTGGAATGGGGAAATGGTTATTGCTTGCTTGGAATGGTTATTACTGGGTAGCACACCTATTTTAGCCCAGGAAGAGATGGAGAATATTCCCTTTAGATATATGGTCGTACTCTAGAAGGGATTACTCTTAGAGGTTCGACCCGCCCCTCCTTACTTATAGGTTCTGGGCCCTTATAGGTCATACCCAGAGAGGTTCTGCTCACCAGATCCTTTCCTTGGTTCGGAAGCGATGGTGATCGAAAAGTGGCAATCAAGTGGCATTCAGGAGTTGCCTGCCTGAGGCCTGCCTATTTATTTGGCCTGCCTACATGAATAGCAGGAAAGAGATTGATTATCGGCCAAAACTTTTTTGAAAATTTTAAAAGTTGAAAATAACTTAATCACATGTTTTATATCAATTAATGACTTCATAAACAAATTGTATAATTTATAATATGTATTAGATGATTATTTGTTGGGATTGTAAATTAGTTATTGAAAAGCAATTATACTTATAAAATGTTGTAATTTGTTTTTGTAATGATAAGTGGAGCTAATACTTCTTACTAACACACCATTTATAATGCTCYATAAACAAATTGTATAATTTATAATATGTATTAGATGATTATTTGTTGGGATTGTAAATTAGTCATTRAAAAGCAATTATACTTATAAAATGTTGTAATTTGTTTTTGTAATGATAAGTGGAGTTAATACTTCCTACTAATACACCATTTATAATGCTCCATACAAATAGTGATGGGACACAGGACAAGTTATGACACTAAACTTTTCAATATAAACAAAGATGGTTTGACACTAAAAAAAATGCACAACAAAAGTGTGATGGCTGGAATTTATAATATGTTATTAATAGTTCTCCAAAGATGGAGGTAGGGTGCAACCCTTTTTCTAGAATGAAATAAATTTTAGATAATCATTCAATTTTTTTTTATTATTTTAAAAAATGTGTACATGTAAATATAATATATTGAATATATCTTCATTCTTATAATAATGAAAAAATTATGAGTTTGTTTTTTTTACATTAAAACAACATACAATAGTGTTATCGTTATGAATATATATTTTTTAAGAAGAGAAACATAATATCTTTATTTCAAGCATAAAAAAGTAATATTACATTCTCTAGGGGAATGGAAATGTAAGAACCAATAAGTGTCATCTACACAAATGAATCATATGTTCTATTTAAGATCATATAATTTGGAATTTATAAAAACATCTTACAAGAACTTTGACATGAAAATAGATATAGATTATAAATCAAAAAGCATGAAGAGTAACCAATCTGCTAGAAATTTCTCATCTAACTTCAAAGATGTGCATATTAATATATCATAATATCCATGTAATGTATATACAAATAATTGTATAACTATCTCCAAGGTAGAGATGAGAATACTTCATCTCTAATCTTAGTCATGTCAAGAATTCATTGGCCATCAACTACCAATTTCCCCCTAAAGATATGTATGCATTGAAAGAAGGTCAATTTGCTTATGTGTTCTTTTACCTAGACAATGAGATGGGACAAGCAAATGTTTTGATTCCATATTTCTTCATTTATATATCCAATCAAAAAATTGGAGTATCCAAACATTTGCATCCCATTTATCCCTCTATCTAAAAAAATATCAATATTAGGGTTGACTTAATCTACCTAAACCATACATGAAAATGCTCTTATGAATGTCTAATAAAAATATAAGATGTTTATCTCCACATAACCCCAAGTTCCCTCTAATTCCCCATCGGAAATCTCACATGACCTACTCTTTTCAATCTTTAGTGGATCAATCCATTTTGGAAACTTGGCTTTACTAAGTTGTTTAACCCATCTAACATATTGAATTTGATAGAAAACTTATAGTGGTGTGAAAATCTGACCCAAAATGATAGTAGCACTCCTAGCTAGCCATACTGACTAGTATATATACTCAATGAGAGTGTTTTTTTATTCTACTACGATTTCTAGTTCTTTAATTAATTTTCCCCAATAACCCTCCCATACTCCATTGCCCCATGTTAATGATTTTAGCACCAACCAAACTTTCTTGGAAAAGTAGCACCCAATCAGATTATGATAAATAGTTTTCCCACTATTTTTCCATAGTGAACATATGTTTGGTCCTTGCCAGGCTCTTTCTGGTAAGACTTACTAGGTGAGAAGTTTATTGCACAATCCTAGCCACATGAGAAACCTATCCTTGAGGGGATATTTAACACACCAAACCTTTGACTACCACTATTTGGTATCACACCCATTGACCTTTCATAAACATCATTGCATATCCAGGATCTATAGCGGATTCACCTCCTACATGATTATTTGACCATAAAAGTGTGTCATCTTCATTTTGTATCTTTATGAAGCACAAAGCTAGCTTCTAAGTGAACATATCATAGTCAATTTCCTGTTCACCTCCTTATTTAACTCTCCTAAATATTTCCAACCCTCTTTCCACATTGTTGGGATTGTGGGAATCTGTTATTATTAGGAAGTTAGACTGCCTAAGGGTGTTTAGGCACCCTTTTAACAACTTTTCCATTCCTCCATCACATATACAAGCCATCAATTCTAGTATGAACCCTACTCCCATCACTAATATTCCAAGCTAATCAATTCCCTATAAGAGGGAAGGAGAGAACTAAAACCTTCCATATTATAGAAGCATTCACAAATTCTTTAATTGGCTTCCTTAGTCAAGGTTATGAATGTGATTGGATAATTGAACTAATCCAAATAATCACATGTTCTAATAAAAAAAATTGTTATAATTTTGTTATGTTGAATTATTGTAGCTTGGTATATAAAGCAAAGAGTGTGGAGTAAAGAGTTCAAAAGATACAATGTTGTATATTGTTTTGATAATTATTAGTCATATTGTAAAGTATGTTACATAAATGTTTGATCAAAATTGTAAATGTTGAGTAGCCAAGGTTTGGACTACAATTTTGATTACAATCTATGTGGTTATTTGCTAATTGTTGTTATTGTTGTGTTATGATGTTAAATGTTGGAACATGAATATTGAAAAACATGGATTAGGAAGATATTGGAGATCAATATGAAAAATATAGAAATCACTAAGAATGGAAATTTTCTAAGCATCCAACTAAGGTCATGGTGTACACCCCAAACATGATTATCTAGGCTAGTTGAAAACACTTGTTTTCCTATGTTTTGTTATGAGCTCTTGAATACAAAGAGTTGATCTTTATATTCCTTTTGGAACATTATTGTGCTTAAATATGCAATTATATATCATGATTGTGATCAAAAGATTGTATTGAAAAGTGCATGTTTACATGGAGACTTGGACTAATGAGTGATTGATACATCCACATGGAGAATGGGACAGAGTGTCCAATGAACACCCATTTGGAGCACAAAGTGCACCTCAAACGTACATGGCCAAGGTTATTACAAAATTGGTGTTTTCAACATTTGTATATGATTATTGATCCTTACTTGCTTCTAGACATGATGGTCAATTTAAAATGCTCTACCAAGTTTTTCTTGAAGCACGTCTATTTCTCTCAATATTTTGATGGAAAAAGTCTTAATCCATAAGTTATTGGACTCTCTTAAATTCCTATTTCAATTATTTTTTTGATGTATTGTTGTTATATAAATAAAAAATATCGAGATTATTTTTAATATGACTCTAGAGGTATTAATTGAATATGAATAAACATATTCATCTATGCAGTAACAATGGTAATGATATGCCTGGGAAAGAAGTCTAAAATGGATTTTCATATAAGTTATATATCTCTTTAACTTCACAAATAACCATCATTTAGTACAATAATTGAAAACACCTAACTCGATAATATTGAAGATGTTCAAGAATAGAGAACAAACAATTTATCTTAGAAATTGGTGTGTGTGTGTGTGTGTAAGGAAAAAATCATGGGATCTATATATCTTCCCTAGAATATCTACATGGAGGGTGGCTCAACTGCTATCCACAATAGTGATTGGTAACCTAACAAAGCTCAATTGAAGACCTTAGGACAAATTTTTCCATGAAATAAGTCATTGGAATCAATTGAGCTAACTCACTAGACTTATATTTTTTTCTAAGGAAAAACCCGTGAGGAAACCTAAGGGATGCTTCCCCACATTTGTGGATGGAATCCATAGTAAACCTATAGGTGTAGACTAGTGTGCATAACCTAGGATAATTCAAATTGGACACCTGCTAGCATGAAATTAGCCAAATTCCCAATAATATTGGAAACCACTGGTTGAGCTAACCCCTTAGGCTTCAAGGGGCTAGTGTTAGCTTTTGAGCTACTCCAAAAGTGTTTACACCATGCTTGAAGCTCCTTCATGTGACATGAGGTGCATGGTGTGTTGATTACAATTAGTTGTACCGTGAAAAAATACACATTGGAGATATTTTTCTTATGGATTGTTATTCCTTGTATTGATGTTTATGTGGCACACTTCCTTTGGAGGTTGGAGACCTATCTAGCATAATGACTTTCTTCATGGAGTGCACACATAAAGAGGTTGCTTGCTTGCTTAGGAAGATGGCCCACATGGAGAAGGAGCATTGAGAATATTGTAGGAGGGTGTTGAGTCATAGATATCATGGGTATTAGAGAAATTTCAAGTCTAAAATGGGCCTTCTAAGGAAAATAATAAAATAAGAGTTATGAATTTTCAAAGGGAAAAAAAAGAAAACTACTTTATTTATGGTATTTTCGACTTATCTCCTTATAGGTTTACTCAAATTGCAAGCGTGGGCACCCGTTGGATGTAAAATTTAATTCCACATCCAACAAGTGCCTACACTTGAAATTTGAGTAAACCTATAAGGATATAAGTCTAAAATACGATTAAAAAGGTAGTTTTTTTTTCTTTCCCTCCAAAAATATTTACCCTTATGGCTAACATCATCATCTTGAATCAGATTGGTTCTTTTAAAGTTGATGTTGATATCATATTTTTTTTTGTTTTGAGGCCAATGTTTTACCCCAAAATTTCTCCAATGGGACACTTGGTTGCTTGCATGGAGGCTCGTACTTGACTTGATGATGCTTGGGTTAAGGAGTGATGATGTACATGCAATGGTCCACCCAAAGGTACACACAACTTATGAGGAAGAATTGGAGCATTGGAGGCCTTTGCAATGGGAGCATTGGACACATATTGCAGATCACTCAACCTTGGACCCATACTTTTTGGACATACATGCCTTGGAACTTGACATGTGTCACTTAGAGTTGGAACACTCCACATGTGTGCCTATTTAGTGTGTAAATAAGTTCTTTGTTGTGGACTAGGTCCACTTGTTATTGTTCGCCTCCCTCATCTTTCATACAAATAAAGGGAGGAGATATTCTTTCCATGATATTTGTTCTTGTTCACTCATACAATCACATACTTGTGTTAAAGATGTGAGTTCTAGAGAGAACTGGTCTCTTTGTACTTTTCTTCATTTGTATTTACTCTTTATTGAGTGCTAGGGTTCTTGAGGAAATTCAAGAGAAGAATAGGGTTAGGGTTTTGGACCTAAGAAGACAAGGAAGCTAGGGTTTAGGAGAAACCTTATAGAAGCACAGGGAACACTTGATCTTGTAGTTCTTATGAGAGAAGAAGACTAGGTTTTTGTAGCATTTGGAAAAACTAGTGCTACTTGGAGTACTTGATGTGGAGAAAGTATGAGGATACTATCTTCTGAAATCGTGTGATGCAAATGTAGGTGCTAAGGAGAACATGCCAATGTTTATGCTAGCTTGTTAAGGATATTTGGTGGAGTGATGAACTTTGGTTACAAGCGATTCATTGTTAAGAGGAATTAATGGCTAGGGTTTTCTTATTCTTTTCGTAGCTAGGGTTTTGAGAGCTTGACTTGTACCAACTTGTATTGATTTGTGGTATGTGCTTGTACTTCATCTTGTATATATATATGAAGTGTTCTATCTATCCAAACTTGTATGTACTTGCATATTTGAATTTCAACTTAATATGTTATCTTCAAGATTGAGCAAATTTTTTTAAGTGATTTAATATGCATATATAATCTAAAGGTGTAAATTTACTGATGTAAATATCTATTGTAATAAGTCATTTTCAGATCTAATATATTCTTAGAAAGTGTTCCCTTAGGGATGAAACTTTCTAGGATTTAAGTACACTTCACTAGTATTTATTTTCTTGGCCTTTCTTATGAGTTGGGTTTAAGAGAAGTGAAGTATTTCCTGTCGTAAATTGATATTTCAGATTCATCCCTAAGGCTAAAATTTTACAGGAAATGGATCCAAGAACCTCGAGGATGAGGTATAATTTTTTAATTTGCAATAAAAATCATATTCTCAAAATTTATACATCATACCAAAGCTGATTTAACTAAGATTACTCTCTTGGTGAAGAGGGAGTTAGAAATTTCAATTAATTTGTACCTAGGAGAGCTACCTCACCTAGTATACATTGTTGAGTGTGAAACCCTAATGTGCTTTGGAGAAGTGTTGGAACCCTAGAAGGGTTGTCCTTCTTTGTTTGTTGTTGATATTTATTTGAGGTTTTATTCAAATTTGCAAGGATGATTAATATTACTCTTATAGAGTGTCACAAATTGGATGGTGCTTCCAATTATATACCTTGGAAGTGCATGCTACAAATGTTTTTGGAGGAGAATGAGATTTGGGAGCACGTTGAGAAAGAGATCATTCATTTATTGATCCAACAATTTGTCATTCATGTTAAGAAGGAGGCCAAGCTAAAGAGAATCATTCTTGATTATGTGAAGGATCATGGCATCCCTCACATTATACAAAAAATGAATCAATAAGCTAATGTATGAGGCTTTGGTTGGGTTATATCAGAGTTCCAATGCCTCTAAATAGATGCTCTTGAGAAACAAACTTCCATCCATGCACATGAGTAATACAGAGATAGTGATGAGATATCTACCCAAGGTCACAGAGATGAAATATCAGTAGGCTACCATAGGGACAAAAGTGGAGGATAAGGAGTTGGTGCCCATTTCCTTGAATGGGTTTTCTCCATCTTGGAAACCTTTTGTCCAAGGTGTTTGTTCTTGTCAGAACCTACCTAATCATGAGAACATTTAGGATTCATGTTCAATGCAAAAAAAATAAGTAGAAGACCTAGCCCTCAATTGGAGGACAAGGGAAGTAAGAAAGGATACAAAAAGGCTAAGATGAAAGAATCAAGCCAAGTTAAGAAATATTTGAGTAAGGTGAAATGTATTAGGTTTCACAAGTTGGCACATTATTCAAATCAATATCTAGAGAAGAAGGGGAGGACAAGTAATAGATACAGGTTGTAGAGAGTGCAAGTATTGTAGCAAGAGTAGATGAGGTATCATCCCATCTTGAGACCACCTTCTCCAAGGTCTCTTGTTTATATTCTAACATTGTGTCAAGTGTTGAATGATATGTGGGTAGTGGGGCATGGAGGCATATGACTTATGATAGGCAACTTTTCAGTAGGATTTAAGAGTAAAAGGGAGGTACGAGTGTGGAGTTGGATTATTATACTAATTATTCTATGAGAAAAATGGGCTCCATGTCCTTATGAATGCCATTAGGTGATGTTCTTGAGTTGAATGATGCTTTTTTTTTTTCCGATTTGAAGAAAAATCTTCTTTCATTTTCTTGTATGATAGATCTACATTGTTTGACTGAGTTTGATTCTCAAACGATAATCATTAGAGATTTAACACATGTTGTGGCCAAAGGGGTTCAAGTTGGAGGCCTTTACATATTGTAGGAAAATTTAGTGAAGCACAGTGCTCTAATGCATGGATATACTAAGTTGTGTGAGTTATGGAACATAGGCTTTGGTCACATGCACTATGGAGTGATCCCTATCTTGAAGAACATAGTGCAACGATTTCCATACTTCAAGATAGAGAAGGAATGTGTATGCAGGGGATGTGCTTTTAGCAAACATGACAAGGCTTCTTTTCCTAGTAGCGAGCATAGATCAAGAGGGAACATTGATCTGATCTATTCAGATTTATGTGGACCCATGCCTTCCTCCTCTTTAATAGGTAGTTTGTATTATGCCACTTTGATTGATGATTTCTCTCGTGGGGCCTAGATTTAGTTTTTGAAGACTAAATATGAATTGTTTAGTGAGTTTGTGGAGTTCAAGGCCTTCGTTGAAAATCAAATAGAGAAAATATGAAGGTGTTTCGTTCAAATAATGGAGGTGAGTATACATCTTAAAGTTTGATTCTTTTTGCAAGGAAGCATGGATCAAATGAAATTTTATAGTGCCTTACATCCCACAACAAAATGAGGTTGTGGAGAGGAATACAAAGTCTATATTTGACACTACGGAGGCTTGTAATACAACCTTGTATATTTTAAGCATGTGTCCTCATAGGATCTTCAAGGATAAGAAACCAAATGAGTCATTCACTACTTTGAAACCAAATGTATCATATTTATGTGTATTTGATTGTCCAATTTATATTCATGTACTTGAGGAGAAGAGGACCAAGTTAAAACTTGAGTATAAACAATATTTTTGTTGGATACAATAAGACTTCCAAAGCTTATAAGATCTACATTCCAACATAGAAAAACACTATGGTGAGTCAGGATATGAAGTTTGATGAGGATGTGATCTCCTCCAATTCACAAGTGTCTCCTTCAAAGATTGAAGGGAGTGGCAAGGTTATTGTTCCAGACACAGATTTAGAGGTTAGAGAAGAATAACATCCAGGTGTGGACAAGGTGATATTGGGGATGGATATTCCCTCACCTTATACTCCAACATGAAGAAACCCAAAATGGATTACTTAGAAATTACAAGATGCATAGAATCATGTAAGAGCACCCAAATATTCTGTGAGGGTGCGTATACCTCCTATGAGATATGTTAACCATACTACATTTACTTCTTCCATTTGTGAACCTTCCAATTATCTTGAGGAGGTGAGTTGTGTTACCTTGATGGAGGAGTGTGATGTTTGGGAACAATTTGTTTCTAGAGCTAGTGGTTGATTTCGAGGCTACCGTGGGTTTATATTTGCATATGTAAAGCTTGATTGAGTTGTAGAGGGAGTAGATTGCTAGTTGTGAAAACAATTTCCCCATAAAGAGAGCATTATCTTTTCGTGGTTACTCTAAAAATGTTTACCAGCATGCTTAAGGGTGCTTCATGTGATTCAGGGTGCATGGTGTTGATTATCATTGGTTGTACCATGATGTATATACACATTTGAGATAGCTCGCTTATGGATTGTTACGCCTTGTCTTAATGATTATGTGGCTCACTTCCTTGGAGTGTTGGAGAACAATGTGTCTGAGTGAATTTATTTATGTAGATTAGACATGGAGAACTTGGTTTCTTGCTTGGAAACAACTCTGTTTGGAAGAAAAACACTTGGCAGCTTGGAGGAGGGCATTGAGCTCTAAATGGAACAAAGAAATTATATTACGTGCATGGAGGCTTGTACTTGACTTGAGTACAATCAGACTAAGGAGTGATCATGTAGGTGTGGTGGACCTAAAGGTACATATAGCTTAGGAGGGAGCATTGGAGGCCTTTGGAGGATGAGCATTGGACATTGTCTTAAGTGTTCAACCTTGGGAATTTGCTTGTTGGACATGCGTGACTTGGAGCTTGAAATGTGTCACTTGGAGCACTCTATATGTGGGTCTGTTTAATGCTTAAATAGGTTTCTTATTGTAGACTAGATCCACTCATTGTTTTTTTTTCCTCCGTCACCTTCCATATAAATAAAGGGAGGAAACAATATTTCCATCATATTCATTCTTGTTCACTCATGTAATGAAGCAAACTTACTAGTTACTTCACCTTAGAATCCATAATAATAGGGATGAATCCATTTATTCCACGATGAAACAATAATATATATTTTATATCCATTGACATGATATGAGATACAAAGACGTGCATATAAATACATGTAGGGATGATAAGTCTTGTCCTTCACAAAGGTCATGACTTATCATAATTACATAGACTTGTCATTGTCATGACTTATCATTTATTACATAGACTTATCATTATTACATTATGATTCCTTTACTACATAATAATTGACCTATAATTATTACTACATGATAAGAAATGTAATATATATTTAGGTATATTACAAGTCTTCACCCCTTAAAAATTATTTGTCCTCAAAGCATAGGGAATGAGAAACTATTCTGATAGAATGAACAATCTTTTGTAACTGATATCGATGAGATAAAGTTGAGGACATGAAGAAATATTATGTTTGAGCCCTTGAACAATATTGGCTCAACAGACTCATAAAAAAGAATCAATCCATCCAAGGTGGATTCTTTCTGGAACTCTTCAATGATAAGATTTTGGATACAATATTTTTTGTTGTTGACTTTGAGGCACATAGATATTTGGTTGCCTGGTAAGTTTATCCTTCTTAATCTCTAGTTTGGTCTTGTTGTGATTTACTTAAGTCGTCAAGATTATCTCTGATTTTTTTTGTATTTACTGTAATTACAACATTCTTTGACTGACCTATGACTTCATCAGTGGTGATCAATGGTATGTCAACCTTAACTAAATCCATGGATGTTTCTTTATCACATTATTGTTTCTTAATCACAACTTCTGGAAATTGTTCCACTGATAAGACTTCATTAGTAATCTGATTTTTAGTTTTGATCCCTTCTGTTGAAGTCACTTTATCTTCATTTTCAACTTTTGGAGGCCCTTCCATCGATACAATTTCATTGATAACATAACTTTTTCCCATGTATTTGCATCCATGTTAGTGCATCTATCCCTCTTTTGGGATTTTTGTTTTGTCTTCTTCTCTTTCTTTAAATTCTTCATTTATGTTAATAGACTTTTAATATGATTTCTCAAACGAGAAATTTCATCGTCTTTATTTGTGATAACCTTGTCCAATTCTTTTTGCATCTTTTGTATCAGTTTCTGACTATCTTAAAAGATCATCTTTGAGATATCTTTAAGGTATTTTAATGAGGGTGTTAATGACTCTAACTTCATTGTAATGTCCTGAAATGTCATCTTCTTCTCCTTATAGGAGAACATCAAAAACCAATTCTCCATGTTTAAGTAGGTACCCAATTTTTCAAGCTAGGTTGAACCAAGAATTATGTCCACCTCTTTTTGATACATAGTTGTAACATTGAAATTAGATATGTATTCATAATCATCAATTGTTACTTGCAAGTCCTTAATTTCATAATGTCCGTTGAAAAAAATGATTATATTTGTCTTTAGATGTAATAATTGATTTGCCAAATCGATATTAATGTAATTTTCCATACCAACTGCAATATAGTCACTTTTGAAACATAAATTCCAGCTAGAATCCACTTATCTCAATTTCCAACATATGCCTACAATGAACATCAACGTAAGCATGCATATCATAGTCATTTCTAAACATTAAGTATTTCATACTGATGGCAATTACACAAGTATGAAATACCTAATGTTTAGAAATGGCTATGATATGTATGCTTATGTTGATGATCACTGTAGGAGTATATTGGAAACAGAGGTAAGTGGATTCTAGCTAGAATTTATATGTTTCATAAATGGGTATATTACAATCACACCGATAACGGTGCTAATCTCTTTTTCTTGAATACTCCATTTTAAAGTTAATAATCTAAAGCATGAAATTGAAACACCTTTGTAAAAAAGTCTTCCTTTATTTTGTTAACCATTCTTAAGCCCCTTTTTACTTTGAAAATTACCTATGTTAAAAAACTTATATGATTTTTTTAAATGATCCTTTATATAGTTGGATTTACCATCTTGGTAACAAAAAATAATTATAAATCCACTTAATGTTCACTTTTTCTTAAGATATTTTGGCACTTAATTTGGTACCCTTATATATGTTAACTATTGTGTAGATTTATTTCACGTACAAATAATTTGGCAAACTACCAATATTTTCACCTTTTTCACTTTTAATTTACTCCATATGAAAATTCCTCCACGTAAAAAGTTAATTTTTTTTTCATTCCCTCATGCAAAATTCATCCACTATGAAATCTTGCCTTAAACTTCTTAATTATGTTTTCTTACCATGCAAATGACAATTAACTTTACTTATTTCCAACTACGAAGTCTTATTTGACTTTATTTGACTTGTACTTCTTGACATGCACCATAATAATACTTGGATAATTTTTTCTTTTCCTTGTTTTTTTTCTCCCCTTCTTTTTCTCTTTATTATGAGAATAAAGAGTGGGCCACCAACTTGAAGATTATTTGCATAATTTTTTTTCTTTTTTTCTCTTTTTTTAATGTCACTAGAAAAATAAACTTAATCACAGATCAACAAAACAACTAGAAAAAAAAAAAAATTGACCACAGGCCAATGGAAAGTCTGCTCTGATACCACTTGAAGTGAACCTACTTGTTACTTCACCTTAGCATCCATAATAAAAAGACGAATCCATATATTTTGCGAGGAAACAATAATTAATATTTTTAATCCATGGCATGATATGAGATACAAAAACATGCATATAAATACAAGATGATAAGTCATGTCCTTGCGAAGGTCATGACTTATCATAGCTATATAGACTTATCAATGTCACGACTTATCATTATTACATTATAATATCTATAATACATACTAATTGACTTGTAACTATTATTACATGATAAGAAATGTAATATACTTTAGGTATATTACATGCAATCACATGTGTTAGTGATGTGAGAGCTAAAGTGAACTAGTCTCTTTGTACTCTTCTTCACTTGTATTTACACTTTCTCTTGAGCACTAAGTTTCTTAAAAAATTCAAGGGAAGACCAACGTTAGAATTTTTTTCTAAGAAGACAAGGAAGATAGGTTTTGTGAGAAACCTTAGAGGAGTAGAGAGAACACTTGATCTTACAGCTCTTATGAGAGGAAAACTAAGGTTTTGTGGCATTTGGAAACCCTAGTGCTACTTGGAGTGCTTGATGTGGAGTAGGGAGACTATCTTATACCCTTGTGTGATGCAAGTGTAGGTGCCAAAGAGAACTTGTCTATGTGTGAGCTAACTTATTTAGGATCTTTGGTGGAGTAGTCAACTTTGGTTATGAGTGATTCCTAGCTAGGAAGAGTTGGTAGCTAGGGTTTTCTTATTGTTTCCTTAGTTAGGGTTTGAAGAGCTTGACTTGTACTAGTTTGTATTGATTTGTGTTATGTACTTGTACTTACATCTTATATATACATATGAAGTGTTCTTGTGTACTTGCAGAGTTGAATTTCAACTTACATTTTCATCACGATTGAGTAGATTTCAACGCTTGTTATGCATGTTGATTTGACATAACATTGAACATAATTTGTTAAGTGATTTAATACATATATAAAGGCTAAAGGGGCAGATTTACTATTGTATTAATTAATTTCCAGATTGTTATATGCTTGGACACTATGCCCTAAGGGACGAAACTTTGTGGTATTTAAGAACACTTGTTTGGTATTTATTTTCTTGCATTGTCTTGTGAATTGGGTTGAAGAGAAGTGAAGTATTTTTCATTATAAACTAATATTTCAAAGTTGACCCTAAGGTTGAAAGTTCACAAGAAATAGATCCAAGTGAGGTGAAATTTTTAAATTTGCAGTAGAAGCCAAATTCTTGAAATTTCTACAATTAGTTCAACCGATGGACACTAATGTTGCTTCAAGGGGTTAGCTCAATTGGTCATTCCCAATGTTGTTAGACATTCGGCTAGTTCCATCCTAGTAGGTGCTTAGTTCAAATCCACCTAGGCAAGGCATCAAGGTTCTCACATGTAGTTGGGCTTTCAAATCACTATGCCTTGCTTTGTCAAGCAATTACACACTCGTTTGCACTAATAGGTTTACTAGGGACACCATCCATAAATATGGGGAAGCATCTTAGGCCAAGGTTGTCAGCTTCAATTGTCATCAATGTTATTGGGCATTTGGCTAATATGTGCTAGTAGGTGCCTAGTTTGAAACCCCATGGTTGAGGTGCACTAGTCTATACCAACAGATTTACTTTAGATGTTATCCACAAATGTAAGGAGTCATCCATTTTCCAACGAGGTTTTCCTTAGTTGCGTGTGTGTAAGGGGAAGATGTTACATGCCTAAACATCAAGAGGTGAAAGTGTTCAATGATAAATATAATTTTATAAAACATATTAATATAATAATAAGTATGGATAATGATTTTATGAATTGCATGTTTGTAATGAGTTTTTATTGTGCCCCCCAAACCCAAAACCATTATTATTGAGCATACACAAATATGTAGGACTAAGGTTATATTTATATGTTTTAAACATCATGGTTTTAACATATTGGACCTTTGTTCAAAGTATCAATCTAACTATGCATTGTAAATCTTATTGTCGACATAGTTATTGATGCCTAAAACCACATAATTATGACTTAATTAAATGTGGTCTATTACATTAAACTTACGATAACAAAAATGCATCTTACAAAGTATAACATTCTACACTAATTAAGGAGGGCAAATGTTTCCTTTCCACCATTGTTACCATGTTGCTTATAAGGCAAGAGTGTCTCCAAACAACTTGTCCTCCACTCCTTTCATTTAGTTGGATGCCATCTCCTTATTGATTGGCCTCCTCCTTCCATCTTTGGGTTTAGAGTGCTTACCACTTGATCAACACCTACAATAGACTCAACCAATTAAAGTTTCCTCCCTATCAATCTGTGCACCCCATTCACCAATCTTCTCCTTGAGACCATCTGTCATGGCCCTCCTTATCCATGCATAGGTTTAGGTCCAATCTAGATAACTAACTTCTCAATGAAGGGCTCCAACAATAACTAAAGTGATATGACTAGTGCATAATGTTGTAACCAAATACCCTGTGATCCTTCAAAGTTTCTCAACATAGAAATCTTAGCACCATAATCTTCAAAAATGTAATCAACAAAACAAATGAACAATGAAAGATCATATAAAAAAACATGGAATCCTACACTATTGATCACAACCAAGTGATGTGCATGTGTTCACGCATTGTCTCAACCTAGTTGTCACCAACTACACTTGGATTTTTCCTCCCCCACAACCATCACTAAGTATGGATTACCTTATCAAATTCCAAATAGTACAACAATTCCAAATGTTGATAGCGCAATCCATCTAAAGTTCCAAGTTTAAAATGAGAACGAGAAATAGTTAGTCGAGAATTAATCTAATGACTCAAATAAATAAGCATGAAATGTCATCATTGGTGATGTGTTGATTTGCATCATTGATTTATTATGGTGTGCCTCATCGTCTCTCTTTATCTCAACCTTCCTCCCACGCTCTTCCTTGATAATGCATTTGACCCAATCTATCACAACACTCCCATTCTTCTTAGTCTACATTGCAAAGCTTCCATATATCTTTAGTCTAATTGTGAAGAGACAACTACCTCACTTCCTATATGTTTTGTTCCTCTTTCTTGGTGCAAGTCCTTAGTCCTTAGTTACATAATTGTTGTACTAAAAGGGCAACATCAATGGTAGATATATAATATTTGTGTTGCGTCAAGCACTAAAGGGGCAATAGGTGACATCCTAACTAACGACTTAGTTAAGAGAAAATTTGGAACCCTTAACCCTACCATCTCCTTCATCAATTAGATAAACACACTTTTAAATGGATAACGACAAATTGCTTTCCTTGTCAAAGGTGTTGAATTCACATGAATTTGCAACCACGTTTGTGAGAGTGGTGTGTGGAACATTGGCCCTCATGTTTTCAACAAAGAATGCAAGGGATTATCAAGGAAGTCTACGAATTTCAAGTAGTTTATAGTGGACCTATACATAACTCCTTGTTGCACATGTTAGAAGCATTCCTTTCATTTTCTTGAACTTTATACTGATGCCAAGTGTTGTGATCCCAATGCTCATGCACATTCCAAATTTTAGCACAATGTATTGACAAGCTCCACTAATTTCTTTCTATATAACTTTTTTTCAAGAAATCTCGTGTTTGTTAATATAATAAGTGCCATGTTAGGATGGTTTTTTTTATTTATATTGTAAAGTTCATAATAATAATAAGTTTAAACTTTAGAAGGGCAAACTCCGCTATTGATATGGCTATAGGGTAGTATCTAGCCACTATTGTGTACTAAGCTTATCTGAAACATTAAATTTATTTTCACCATGACCTAAATAAAGAAAGTAAAGAAAAGAACTGTCACAGCATCATTCACGAAAGTCGAATTATTCAAAGCTCTTATTCAACTAATTGTCTATACAATATATACATGTGATCGACAAAATATAGAGGGAATGCACAATATACAATAGGAACTACTTGTAGAGAATACTCAACAAGAAAAGTGCTCATAAATTCAACTAATTGTGTATACAATATATACAGATTATCAACGAATATAAAAGTAATGCACAATATACATTAGGAATTACTTGTAGAGAATAACTCAATGAGGAACGTGCTCATAAAGATCCCTACATGAATCTCGAGAAAAATATTCACTTAACGTATTAGGACTTCCTAACTAGGACTTCATACTGATGTTATACTGATCTTGTGCCATAACTTAAGGCCCACTTTACAATAAAATACATCTTCACATCATAATAATAAGAACAAATCCACGATTCCATTGACTACACACCTTGTTTTTACATTATCCGAGAAAATAGGACTTAATTCTAACTCACACAAAAACAATTTACGCATATATGCATTTTAGGTATTGAAATAAAATGGTTAAGCCGTGTGGTGTTATAAATATATAATTAAACAGAATGAGAAGCATAATGTAAAACACACCTTAAATGTGCCCCTGGATAGTCTTACTTAAGTTGGACTCATGATGGTGAAATGCATCATGAACCTGACAGTTTTTTAGTACAACAGAAATAGCCTATAGGACAAGCCCTCTAAACCCAAAATGATGTGAATTGGCATTCAAAAGTTTTGTAAATGCTGCAATGTTGCATTATTCCCAATATCTTGACAAGAATTCAAACTACTGATAGAGAGTTCGTGGACCATAGATATTTCCTTGATTGTAATTGCTAGATGTTATTGACATGTTGATCCCAAGGCTTAGTGCTAATAAACACGATGCAAGTCAAGAAAAGTAAAGAAAGTTCTTGGAAACGTGCAGATCATAGATCACTAAAAATTTATGGGAAAAGAAGATTGAAATCGCCCTGGCATATTCACCTACAAATATTAAGAGTAAGAACTAATTACATTAGGTTATTTATGTCTAATGCAATTTTGCAAACAGTCCTCATTGAGGGATTAGATTTTGCAATACATGGTAGCATAAAGAAGTGAAATTTAGGCTTAAATTTCTTTGTTTCCTAGAACTCTCTATAATGCAGAACAAACCTCTTGAGGATATACCCTGGTGAATTACTGAAGCAAAGACCTAGCATGCTTTTATACTGTATTAACTGAAGATTTTACTGGCTAGACAATCTCCTGTTAACAGCTTTTGACAGCATTACCATTACTTATTTTCATTGAGAAATGAATATACAGAATAGAATGTTGTGATAAAACTTTTCTTATCAAAGGGGAGCTTATCCCCAAATTATCGAACCCTGGAAATTATGTCTGGAACTTCAACATCTAAATCATTTGCATCTGTACATGTTAATGAAAGGATCAATTTATTTTCAGTCATGGGAACTATGACCTTCCCAACATTATGTACAAGTTCAAGAAGAGTCAAAGGCATTCTCTCCTGCATCCTTTTCTTGGGCAAAAATTCCGCATACAGGAGGCTCTTTCCATACATAATCATGTTAACCTGAAACACAAGACCAGAGATTGATCAGTTATTTAAAAGGTAGCATAAAAGGTTGTGTCTATAATAAAATGCGCATAATAGAAAACATAAGCTATCCAGAAGAACAAGAGAGCCAGCACCTAAAGAACTTCCACTAGTTAGAAATGGGATGGTAGTTCATTATTTAAGATATTTAAGAAATCTTGCACTTTTAGCAGGGAAAAAATGACTGAACATGAAAAACTTGTTTCCCAAAGTAAAGCATATGATTGCTCATTGAATCAAAATACTTCAAGCAGACAATTAGTTAGTTTTATATACATTTAAAGGAACATTTAAATCTAAAAGAATGCCATGGATTGGTAAATGTTTGATTTTAAAGTGGCGAATAGAGGACTAGGTTTTGGCATGTCACTGCACATGCTCAATAATCTAGTTAGTGAGTCAATTTTGTTCCATAAGAATCTTGTACATAGCCGACGTATTGATTCAACCAATAATCAACATGAATGGGGCATCTAATCCATCTAACTGGTTTGGATATGCAAGTGTGGTCACATTGAGGTTTCAAAAATATTTTTCAGACTTTGTTCAAGCTATTTAAACTTTCAACCAGAACAGCAATCAGCTCACAATTCACAATGTTTGCTGAACAAAGCAACCAAAAATTGTTCTAAAAGTGTATAAGCTAAGCTAAGCCTGAAAGCCCCTTACAGTATGCTGGACATTGTTATATTCAATAAATTTGATTCATCGTGGCTCTGAAGAAATCAAGAATTGTCCAGAAGGCATACAGGGTAAGCTTTATAAATCTGGACATTGTTCTTGACATTGATGAATTCGGTAGATTTGTTTAAAAGCTTCATGTGAAGTGTCTGGTTATGAAAGTCCCAAGCAGTAAAAAGTTGTGGCCAGTTCAAGGGGAAAAAGATGAAATCATTACGCTGATATATAAGTCTGAAGTAAACTATACAAACTAATGCAAGAGTCCGGAAAACAAAAGTTCTCTGCCCTTCATCTTTCATAGTACCCTTGACTTTGGCCCATTAGTGCGACCTTAAGCCTAGAATAATAAGCCAAGAATCATTGTCATCTTGGAGAAGCATGCTAATGCTAATGTGAGTCTCAACTCTCAAGTATGAGGCAATATTTAAATCAGTGACTCATTGACAATGGCATATTCAATGATATACTTCAGTTGAAAAAGAGACTTGACATACCAATGTCACGGAGGCTAGTTAGGTAATATGAAGCTAAGAATTAAGATGATGAAGAACATTCTATTGATAGAGAAAATAGTCATGGGTTTCAACTTTTACATTAATAATAGCCTCTGTAAAAGAAATGTGCTGGGCTTCAGATAAGGTGGTCCCTAAAAGAACTTTAGAACAATCGAACCTTATATTAGATAAAGGTGACAACCTTTCCCCTTGTAAGCCTTACTTCCATGGAAAAAAGTTTCTTGAAATAGTAACTGAGCTTCTTATCACAAAACATATTTTTATCAAGTCGGACTATAAAAGCAGTTCTCAAAATCAAACTAACAAGCCGGTTATTGATGAGATGACTAGACTGAGGACAACATCTTCAGTGTATTAATGAGACCACTGATATGATGTTGACATCTTCAGTCTTTGAGCTATTAATCAGCCAGTTCACTTTTACTCTTCCAAATTTAATGTTGTTTTTGTGTTGTCCCTAATAACGACATTTTTCAGAGATTACACACTTGATGTCTAGAAAGTTAATGCAACAGGGGTGTAATGGAAGATTTTTGAGGTTCCTAAGAGCTTCCCAACAGGTCTGTCCTTGACCTTATTGGGCACAAGTTTTGAAGGTAATTTCAGATCCGATTTCTTGCTGTTTTAAGGCTGCTAACAAGTCTGATTTTTCTGCCAACTGAATCTGCCCTTAAACTTTGATTTAATGCTCTTTTAATGCCTCTTGTTGAAGGGTTTAATTCAATGTTGTATATCTCGTCTCGGAGAAAGTATCGGCGAGGGCCTGACTAGTTGCCATGTACTCTGCCTCAGCAGAACTCAGTGCCACTGACCTCTATTTCCGACTGAACCAGGAAACAACTGCTGATCCCAACCCGAAACAACACCCTGAAGTGCTCTTTCTGTCAACTGCACATCCTGCCCAGTCTGAGTCTGTGTAACCAATCAACCCGACTCCATCACCTTTGACATAGTCCAATCCATAATCCATTGAACCTGCAATGTACCTCAAAACATGTTTTCCTCGCTGACAGTGTTCACAGCAAAACAAATATCTGGTCTAGTGTTGACCAAATACATCAAAGAATCAATCAACTGACGATATCTCATGGCATCCACCAACTTGGAATCCGAAGCACTAAGCTTCTTCCAGTTGTGACCACAGGTGTCGACATGGGTCTGCAGTCCTCCATCTGAAATCTTCTCATAATATATGTTGCATACTTCCCCTGTCCCAGAAAGACGTGCCTATCCTCCTGCCACACCTCCATACCCAAGAAATAGTGCATCAATCCAAGGTCCATCTCAAACTTTGATGCAAGGTCCTGCTTGCAATCAACTATGAGATGAACAAATAATCAACATATAGTATGAGAATGAATGTATCCTATCAATGAATGATGTAGTAGAGGTTCGGATCTACCTCACTCTTCTCAAAACCCATTTGAAGCAAGTAGGAGTCAATCCTCGAATACCAAGCTCGAGGAGCTTGCTTAAGTCCATACAGTGCCTTTTCAAGAGGCACACATGCAACTATCTCCCCAAAACCTCGAACCCCTGTGGTTGTCAATGTATACCTCCTCTATGAAGCCATTCAAAAATGCAGTCTTCACGTCCATCTGATGGATCTTCCAACCCATCTCTGCTGTAATGGCCAGCCGCCATAATACTCCGGATGGAAGTATATCTCGCATCTGGTGCGAATGTCTCATCATAATCAATTCCCTCAATCTGAGAGAATCCTATTGCCACAAAACGAGGCTTGTGTTTCTCTATGCTGCCATCTGCGACATACTTGATCTTGTACAACCACTTGAAAGTCACCGTTGACTTCCCCTCAAGTCTTGACACCACCTCCCACACATCATTGTGCATGATGGAGTCATACTCCTGCATGGCCTCTCTCCAGACCTGTTGGTCTGCTACCTGTGCAAAAGTAGTGGGATTAAAATTTGTGATGCTCATCACCATAGCCAAGTAGGAACCAAACCTCTATGGCGCTCTGCTCTCTCTCATCAACCTCTGGGGCTCCCCAACATACTCCTTCACTTCCTTCAGGTTCTCCTGAAACCATCTCAATTTCTTCTTCCCTAAAGTAACCTCTAGTGGAGCAGTCTCCTCATGCCCCTGAGTCTCATCCATGTATCTCAACATAGGCGTCTAAGATCCTGAAGCACATGCACCTCTAGTCTGTATACAAGTCATCTGTGAACCTGTAGTTATACTCGGTGTACTCGACACCTGAGGCTGTGTCCCCTGAGATTCATCACTTTGTATCTATGGGACCTCCTCAACTCTGTCTCTCAAATCAAGAGATCTCTCGAATACTCTATCCTCCTCGAATCTGATATCTCTTCTCATAACCACTCTCCTCGGTGCTAGAATGTAGATCCGGTAGGCCTTAGAGACCTCTGAATATCCAACTAGGATCCCCTTCTCTGCAGTGGGATCCAACTTTGTCCTCTTCTCAAAAGGACATGAGAGAATGTTAAACACCCAAATATGCGAAGGAGCTCAACATCATGCCTACTCCCAGTGAAGGCCTCCTCAAGAATCTTCCTCCCTAGAGCTCTATGGGGACTCATGTTCTGTAGATACACTGCAGTACTACAAGCCTCTTCCCATAAGAAAAATGGTAGTCCCTGATCATGAAACATCGATCTCACTGCACCAACTATGGCCCTGTTCTGCCTCTCTACAACCCCATTCTGTTGCGGGTTGTAAGGAATAGTCAACTACCTCCTGATACCCTGCTGGGTGTAGAAGTCTACAAACTCTGTGGAGGTATACTCACCCACATTTTTTGACAAAAAGACCTTGATCTTTGTTCTTGTCCGGTTCTCCACAAGAGCTTTAAACTCTTGGAACCTCTTTAAGACCTCACTCTTGGTATTCAAAAAATAGATCCAGGTCTTCCTGAAGTGGTCATCAATGAAAGTCACATAGTACTCACAACCACCTAAGGAAACTTGTGACATGGGCCCACACACATTGGTGTGTATCAAATCAAGTACCCCAACTAATCTAATGTCATTGCTAGGAAAGGAAGTCTTGGTGTACTTCCCAAGATTACACCCTCTGCACACCTCCTGATGCTTAATGTCGAATTGTGGCAAACCTGTCACAATCTCCCTCAACACTCTCAGAACTCTATGATGCAAATGAGCCATCCTTCGATGCCATAGCTCACACAACTAA
>ML780210.1:815893-829283 GCA_009831015.1 Picea engelmannii
CTTGGAAGAGGAACTTTTGAGTGATCATGATGGCGATCATATTCCTGGAGGAGACATGCCACCCCCATCCACTACAAGGGTTCTAGATTCATCAATTTTACCTTTATCTACACAACGTCCATTGTCACATGGGGGCCATTCAGTTGTTAGTTGTGTTCCACGATCACTTCCACCTGTTCCTGCTCTTATTCAAAGATCACGGGAGAAGAAACTAGAAGTTTCTCATGGCAAGAGGAAAACTTAGATCTCTTTTTTTGTTTCATGTTTAGAAGTAGTCTCTAAAACTTAGTACTTTGTCTTGAGTCTTGANTCTTGACTCTTTATTATGGCTTATTCTGTAAACAATGAAGTTATGAAGTTATGAACTTAAGAACATCATATGACAATTTACCTTTGAAGTTTATGATTGATGTTATGATGCTTTAATGTTGAGTCCCACAAATGTTTATGATTGATGTTATATGTGTAGTATGTTACTATGTACTATGTACTAAATGGTTTATGCTTTAATGATCATCACTAATCAATTAATTAAATGATCTTATATCTATGTTTTCATGTTTTTTGCAATTGATTCAACATGCTGCATGTTATATATATATATATATATATATATATATATATATATATTTTATGTATTATATAAAAAACGCTCCCGCTCCCGGAGATTTTTGAAAATCTGCGCTTCCCGCTCCCACTCCGCGCTCCAAACAGCCTTGGGTCAAACCCTAATTGTAATAGGCAAAATACAAAGTCGGCCCCAAAATATATTAAAGGTGATTATAACCACCCAGAATAAGAAGTTGGCCCTGCCAATGAAAAGACACCTTCGTCCTCACGTGCTAGATTGTATAAATAAAGAGGCTAGCGCCTCATTTGGACACACACACACTTGTTCATCAGAGCACAAGTTCGGAACTGCAGTTGGAGAAGAAAGAAGAGAGAGAAAGGCGCATTCTTGGGAGAGGACTTTCTGTATTTCTTTGAGTTATCTCTTGGCATTGTATTGGCTATCTATATTAAGGAAGTTTTTGTTGGGTTTTCTCCCCCGTGAGGGTTTCCCGGGATAAATGATGTGTCTCTTGTGATTGTGTATTTCTCAATGATCCTATCTATGCTATGGTTATCTAGTGAAATGAAAAGAAACCTAATAATAGCTTAAACCTTAATAGTTGAGGAGCTACATTATCAGCTAAGCTTGGTATGCTCTTCACCACTTATAGTGGAGACTCCATCAGATTTGGCAGCCATGATATAGGAAGGAATAAGTGTCACGCATGATATGAGGGAGGAACCTCTCATGACGAGTTCGGAGGAGGAGCATTCCGAGTTGCAAGGGCTCAAGGGAAGCCATGACTCCAAAAGTTTGCATTGCTCTCTTAGGGATCATGAGCCCTTTATTTTGGAGAGCACATTAGAGGCTCAGGAGATAGTTGAGCACCTTCCTCGTGGACCAACCCGCGAGGAAGCATATGTGTCCATGGATTGGGTGGACAGTACATGGTAGGTATGGACACACTTTGGGATACAGACACAGCTATCATCAGCAGAGTGTTGGGTTTAGTAGCGCGCACAGGACACCAAATGGTACAAGGGGACATAGTGGTGTATGACAGTATGCAGGGGTCTTCATTGGCACACAATAGTGGGCAGTGGAGATTTGGAGCATTTCCACGAGGGAGACCTCCAAACAGAGGCCTCGAGCACACCCTTGATTTGAGGTTACCTAAGATCGGAGAGTGGATGGGTGGGCCTTAGGGAGAACCATACACCTTGATAGTCGAGCTTCGACGAAGATGCCAGCAGATGAGGATCAGGGAGTCGAATACTTACAAGTCTGTTCCCAGATATCATCAGGGGATCTTGGTCATGCCCTTGGGTTTGACCAACACATTAGTCACCCTCCAATCTTGCAAGAAGTTGTCGAGGCATCTTTCGTTGTGGTTTGATGCCCTCTGTAGGACATGGGAGGATTACCAGAGCCAGTTGGGTGAGACAGGTAGCCTCTTAGCAGCGACAGAGTCCATCCATTGGGGTCTGTTGATAAAGGTACAGGGTGCATCGTGGGAGTCTGAGATTCTATTGGAGTTGTGCACAGAGTTTTCAGCAGCAGACATTGGGAGTAGTAAACTTCCAATGAGGTGGTGGGATTTGGGCATTCATCAGGGCAATAAGTTGCTTAGGATGAGATTGACGACTGACAAAACTGAAGTAGTGATGGATCTACATCGTGATGGGGATGAGGTGAGATATGTGGAGTTTTGTTTTTCCCCATGATACCCAGGATCAAGGATAGCCATGGATTGACAAGCGTTGACTTCACTGAGATGTCTTGGCCAAGGATGGTCCATGATAAGGAGTTCCAGGAGAGGAGAGCACAATCTGAGCATGGTGGTCACACAGTGGTGATTGGAGGGATGCATCATCAACACGATGGTTCTCTCGGCGATTGGCATGGGACCCTGGCATTGGAGTTGTTGACAGGTCAACAGTCGACACCGATGGGACTGCTAGTTTGCGTTCTCCGGAGTTTACTCTTGGAGTGCATAGGATTAATAGCTTGGAGGAGCAGTCTTCTGAGGAGTTCACCGAGCCTCGACAGTTTATGATTGCTTGGCTTGTCAGGGATAGTCTGGCAATTTCTTCTATCTGGATACAGTGAAGAAAATAAAATCTAGTAGAGGAAAAGGCACCCCCACCATAAGATAAGGTCATGAAAGGCCAACCCAACGGGTTAAAATTAGCAGGAAGATATGAAATTGGAGCGATGGGAAATTTTTGAGGGGGATAAATATAGCAAAAGATATGGTCAACCCAGTAAGTAAGATCCTAGCCTTTTATTCCTATTATTTCCTTGGCCCCTCAAAGAGCTCCATGAAGGGATGGATTCAGTCAGGACCAACCGAAACCAGTTAGGCCGGAACCCAAGCTAGCCAAATTATATATAAGCTAGTCTATGAGCATATATATATGCTCAGGAAGTGGCTATCCCCACCCCAAGCCTTATTATCTATCTCCTTGGCCTTGGCCGGCATTCGTGTAAAGTAATCAACATTGGCATTTTATATCTTTGTCTCTATCTCTATCTACGAGAGATATTCTGGTACTATCAATTATGAGAGCGAAGACCTTTCTTTGCCAAGGAGATAAGTCAATATGCACTTATTTATCTCCCTAGCATCAATTCTCTTGACAACCTAATGCTAAAGCGTAATCACATAGATAATAGCAGCATTGTCGCTCGAAGGATTGACCTTCCCATCTAGCCAACTCTTTATCACAACCCTGCACAGGGCAGATCAGTGCTACGAGTAGAGGATGATTCGCATCACATAGGGTAGTTAGGGACCCCGGTGACTTCACCACTTATGAGCAGGTCCGAGAGAGTTTCGCATGGAGGGACTTTGTGGACGTTGTGTCAAGACATATGGGGGAGTGTACGACTTGGAAGCAATGCAGGTCGAGGCACACTCTTCAGGCTGGGTTGATACAACCCTTGCAAATTCTAGGAGAAGGATGGGAGAGCATGTGGACAGATTGCATCACAGACTCACTGAGGGTGCAAAGCATATTGATTGACCAACTAGCAGAGCTCACGCACTTTCTAGTGATCTCATGGAAGTATGGGGAAGCACAGATGATAGAGCTACCTCCTTGGCAGAGGCTGTTCAAATCAACGGGCACAGGATTGACTCCCAGCATTAGCGATTACCTTCAGACGATTGGTCAGGCAGTGGTGGGGGACCGACGAACTGAGAGGTATTTGCATGACTACATGAGGTCATGGATTGAGTGGTTACATTTGGGAAAGCATTGTCGCGATACCACTCATGATACCTTACAAACCACCCAGGATCGACAAAGCAGGTATGTAGACAGGCACAAGGTGGAGCACAGATTTGAGATCGGAGATGTGGTGTACTTGAGGGTGCAACCACTTAGACCGTCTCCATGGAGGAGAGGTGGCGTTAAGAGGATAAGGTCACGCCTTTTTGGTCCCTTCAGAGAGCTATAGAGAGATGGAGAGGTAGCTTACGAGTTGGAGTTGTCGGAGGGTAGTCAATGTCACAGTGTTTACCATGTGTCGTGCCTCCAAAGGACGTGGGGACCACAAGTTACTACTTCTAATGAGTTACCGCCAACAGATGAGAGGGGACGGATGTTGTTGACTCTAGAGGAAATTATGGATGTCTGAGAGAAGAGACTGAGGAGTAGAGTGATCAAAGAGTACCATGTCAGGTGGAGAGATTTGTCAGTAGACGATGCCACGTGGGAGAATGAGCATATTTTGCAACATATTGGTTTGCGGTTGCTTGAGGACAAGCAATCTCGGGAAGGGAGAATTGTCACGTCCCCTCCCCTTTGATACCACCGGAGGAGGGACATACTGGCTTAGGGGGCTCCCTGTAGGCCATAGTCCCCAACCAAAGGGGAGTTGTGGGGCCTTAATGGACACAAAGAGGAAAGCGGCTGGTCTAAATGTGTTCATGGGGAAAAAGCAAGGGGGTTAAAGACCCTAACTTAAGGGATAAGCTACCATTGGGTGAAGAAAAGGGTAAAATAACCTTAACTTGAGGGGTAAGCCACCTAAAACAAGGAGGCAAGCTAAAAGACAAATCTATATAAGGAGGAGGAGGTTCATTTGAAGAACACAAAAGGACTAATTTGGAGTTCTCTCTTCTGTTTTTTGGAGGCGGTTGCCTCAGTCCCTTTGGGGGGGGTTGTTTAACCCTTATTTCTGTTGAGTTTTGGTGGTGCCAAGGGCTCACCCTAGCTCAACCCTGGAGCAGTCTGCCCTATTATCTGTCAGCCATTTTTGTAGGCTTCATACCTTGATTGTTCTGAGCTTGGAGACGATTCGTTGTGGAGGTTGAGGGTCACAGTTGCAGCCAGGGAAGGACCAAGCCCTAATCTGGGCCTATTGAAGGGAGCCGAACCAGTTACAGTGTATCTGGGATAGGGCCGAACCCCTCAACTGTATATCTCAGCCTGTGAAGGAGGACCGCACCCTATTCTTTCTAGGACGAGGGTTTGAAAGGGATCACAGCTAGACATTGGACAGGCCGAAGGTTCCTTACCAGTGACTGAAGCTGCCACTGAAGGTTGGAGAAGCCAAGAAGAAGGGTCAAGCCCCATATTGCTGCTAAGGGAGCCCAGGTTTATCTGTTTATGGCTGTAGTAGAGACTAGGGTTAGCTCTGATAAATTTCTGTTACAAAACTAAAACTACTGTTATAATCGCAACAATCTGCTGGTTATTGTACTCTGTGACAGCAGCCCTTAGAGGGGGATTTATTGCTGGTTCGATACTCTTACTGTTGGACACTGTCCCTTGCTGGTTTGTATACTGTTTTGGGATAGTGTTTACTGCTGATTTGGATACTGTTTGAATAATGTTACTGATTGTTTAATATCACTAATATCAGATACTGTATGGTACAATTTATGCCGATGTTATGGTACATAAGTATTGATTCTGTCCTAGAATTGGTTGGATATAACTGCTTACTGTTTGTGGGTGAAATTACTGGTTGGAAGATTGCCCAAGCAGCTTACTTGCAATTGACCTAAGCCCTTTTCCAAGCCCTAAAACCCTAAGGATATTACATAATCTTAAAACATGGTTAAGGTAAGTAATAGTCGAATATGGGATCTGTGTTGTTGGTTAAATCAATCGACTTAGTATTGTAACATCAGATTTGCATCCATTGGCTATTGGTTGGTTGAGTTTTCTTCTACCGAGTTATTGCATTCTGTTAAGATAGGTTATCATTGAATCTTTAAGATGTGCTATCGCAGCTATCTACCTTATGTTATTGAGGTTTTGATTTGACCATGTTTTGAAGATATACTGATAATTAGTTAATCATTTTAATCTGATAATCTCTGATGTGTTAGCGATAGAAAAGTAGACATATTGCAAGCTAAACTCACTTGATTCAAAGGTCATTTTGGTGTTGTCTAAATGTTTTAATGGTTGGTGGTTGTTTTAGACTCGACAACATTATATATGTGGTAATCTTCTTGAATGCATATCAAGAATTCTTTGCATCAATAACATTTATAATTTATTTATTTATTAATTTATTTGTCCTTTATTTATTCGCATTCTTTGGGAGAGCCATTTGCTTGCAAATTGAAGAGCACATTCACATATTTTTATACCCAATCAGATTGGCATTGTATAATAACAAACCCCACGGCTCCAAGGCTGAAGGACAAGGACAATACATGGAACCATGCTCATTTATGGCAATAGTAAAAGTTGTGTACAACATCTAAAGAAATTAATTAAGGGACACATGGGCTCAAATGCAATTAGAACATGTTTCAAGAAATGTCAAAGGCCACCCAAAGTTATATGATCTAAAGAATCAAATGGTAGTAGCCAATGGTAACATTAGTGACATGAAAAAATGGGGTGAAGCCAAAGAAAATTTTTGAGATTTCTGGAAGTAGTCATGGAAACCCATGGGTTGAAGGCTCTGTCACTTCCTCAGGGGTGATAACTTTTTGGATACCCTAGCAAGGGTGTCATGTTGCTGCTTGCATGAGATGTCATGCTCATATTCACTAAATCCAAACAGATTTCCCCTTGATCTCCACCAGATTCATGATCGTGCTAGCTCAATTGTGGTGTAGCTCACTTTCATCCCCGTTCTTCAGACAACAGATGCATCGTGGCATGGTATGGTTCTAGTATGGCTCTCAGTTGCTTCATTTGATATTGCATGTATCAATACCGATTTGGACATGATGATATAACTTCTTAGCTTGTCGTGAAGTGGTAAACACCTAACGATCGTCTTTTAGCACTTCATAATGTAATATGGTTCTATTACTTGCCTCGTAGTACCTTGGGGAACATGTTTTCTTTTACAAATGTGTCATCTTTTGGGTTAACTTGTACCACTAGGTGTCTAGGCTAGATAGTGTTATCCATATCCCAACCATACGAACCACTTTCCACCTCCCCAGTATTATTCATTCCATCCACATAAAAATATTGTCCTGGTCATGTACAATTTCTCAAAGGACAAAAGGAAAGGTCAAATTTAAAGCCTGAAATAAATGAAACCACTAAGGCTGAGAGGCGAAGAGCCAAAGTTAAAAGCCAAATACTAACCTTGAGCAATGCCCCTCCCTATCAAGACAATGCCCCTAGTCCACGGTTGTAGGCTACGAGGGAGTGCCACCCCCCCCCCCCGGCTCGATCTCGCTCCCGAAGCACGCTCCTAAAGGGACCTTTCATATCTTCTTGGTCTTCAGGAAGCAACGATCATGTTTAGGAGGATGAAGATGAGTCTTCGTTTACATATAGTAGCCCCCTTCAGAGATGGAATGATTGAGCTTGTGGCTATCACTTCAAGTAGGATTCCTTGCATGATCAGAGTTGCAGATATTCTTTCCAGCAGGATTTTCTCCCTCCCACCCATCTCCATGATTTTCATTTCACGAATGATTATATATCTATTTATGCTCATGATCAATACGTGCTTGACTTATCTCTGTTATTTTACATAATCAAGCACAGGGGGAGATACTTTGATGGGATGATCAACTGGTTGCACTAGTTATATGACTTCACCTAACATCATCTATTGCCTGATCTCCAGGGCACCAAGGACCCCGGGCACAGGTCCACCAGGAGATGTTGTGGTTCTCATGCACTCTATGGCAAGAACATGTCCCCAAGTAGGAGCCAGATGTTATCCCCATTTTGTGGGATAACTAAGGAGATTATGTCTCGAGGCCCTCAGGTTGCAGATATGGAGTGTCGAGAGACCACATGACTATCAGTATCCACTTGCATTGATGAAGACCCTTCTCACCACCAAAGAGGTCATAGATTTCCAGATGGCATCCACCATGTAAAATGTCAGACCCCAACTCGGTTTCAGTCTCGTTGATTTTTTAGCGAATGTTTAATGCCCAAACCCAGTTTTATGACAGCCAATTAAACAGCATAAAATAAATTTTTCAGAACTAAAACATGAGGATTCTGAACATCGTTTAACACAGAAATAAAATATATCAGCAGCACATAAAACTCAGAAAATAACACGGTGATTTTTGGTCTAACAGAGACCCTGGAAAAACCCACAAGGGGAAAACCAGTGAGAGAGGGAGTTTTTATTATTTGTGAGCTTCAGAGAAATTCTTTTACAGCATATTCATCTTTAACAGTCTATATGCAAAGACTCCTTATGAACAGTCTGGAATAAGCTCCTTGATTTCTATCCCAGAAATTCGTACACTGTACGGTGGTCCCAGCATTAAATGCTATATGGACTGTCTCGAAATTTGTGCCAAAATTTATGCAAAGACTGTATGGAATACCCAGCAGGAAAATACCTTGAAACTCGTGCCAACCTCCTCAAAAAATGTGCCCAGAATTTCGAGATTATATGACCCTTGAAAACTATGCAACTTCGTACGGACTGTACGTATTTTCTCTCCTAGAAATCCGTGCGTAGTAGGATGCTCGATTTTTGTGCCAATAAATGCAGTGTGGCTGCCTTGGGATGCATGCCAACACTCTCAGAATTTGTTGTTGTTGTCCTCCTCGATTTATGTGCACATTAACAGTTGTATGGCATCCACAAATCCGTACTGTACGAACTGTATTAACTGTTGTCTGCTGCCTTGAAGTGTGTGATATCTCCCAGCCTTGAAATGCGTGCCAAAGCTCTGCCAATGTCTTCTCTCTTTCACAAGCTCGACCTCCTCCTCTTGCTCTCTCAAAAAATGATGAATCAACCCTAGCTTGGGTGTGCCCTACTACCCTAGTCGACCTCATGGTGGTAGGTGAAGAGTTTCATAATCCAACAATTGAGATTGGATTAGATTAGTGTATGAGATTGAGTGTCTCTTCACTCATCCCCTCACTTAAGTCATAAAGTCACCATTTAATTTGCATCTCACAAATTAAATGACTAGGGGTCCACATTAGGCACTTTCTCACCCCTTAGGCGCCTAGGTGATGAGAAACACTTTCCTAGGTACTTTTCAATTATTTTTAACACTCCCTCTTACCGAGGAAAGTGTTACTCACCACTCCAAGCTTGTCCCTAAAAAAGACAAACTTGCCTCTGCCAATTGCTTTAGTGAGTATGTCTGCAACCTTCTCTTTTGTAGATATGTATTGTAGCTCCACTGCTCATCTCTGAACATAGTCACGGATGAAGTGATAACGAATCTCGATATGCTTAGATCTGTCATGAAAAACTGGATTCTCCGAGAATTTAATGCAACTCTGATTATCACAGTAAATCAAGGTACGTGTCAACTGCACAACAAACAATCCCACCAGCAACTTGCGAAGCCAAAGGGCCTCACAACTGGCCTGACTGGCAGCCATATGCTCAGCCTCTGCAAAACTCAATGCCATTGACTTTTTCTTCCGACAAAACCAAGACACAACTCCTGAGTCCAATCCAAAACAACACCCTGAAGTACTCTTCCGGTCACTGACACATCCTGCTCAATCTGAATCTGTATAGCCAACCAGACGAACTCCATCTCCTCTCTGATAGTCCAGACCATAATCTATCGTACCACAAAGATACCTAAGCACGTGTTTTGTTGCCACCCAGTGCACTCTCCTAGGCTCCACCATGAACTGACTAAGAGTGTTGACAACAAAACAAATATCTGGCCTGGTATTGACCAAATACATCAAAGACCAGATCAACTGACGATATAAAGTGGAATCCACCAACTGTGACTCAGAAGCATGAAGCGTCTTCTAGTTGGTAATCATGGGAGTGGTCATGGGCCTACAATCCTCCATCTGAAATCTCCTCAAAATATCACACACATACTTCCCCTATCCCAAGAAGATGTGTCCAGGCTCCTTTCAAACCTCCAATCCCAAAAAATAGTGCATCAGTCCAATATCATTCATCTCAAACTCTGAAGCAAGGCTCTCCTTGCAGCCAGTGATGAGTCTATGTGCACCTGTAATGAAAATATCATCCACATATAGCAAGTGAATGAGAGGATCCTCTCCAACCACAATGTAGTATAGGTTGGGATCTGCCTCACTCTTCTCAAAGCCCAATTGTTGCAAATAGGCATCAATCCTCGAACACCAAGCTCTGGGAGCTTGTTTCAACCCATACAATGCCTTCTTCAGTCCACACACATGAGACTCTCTCCCATGCACCTCAAAGCCCAATGGTTGCTCAATATACACCTCCTCCTGTATAACACCATTCAGAAATGCGGTCTTCACATCCATCTAGTGGATCTTCCAACCCATCTCTGCTACAATGGAAATCACTGACCTGATTGAGGTATATCTAGAAACCGGCGCAAAGGTCTCATCATAATCAACTCCCTCAACCTGTGAGAACCCCCAAGCCACAAAGCAATCTTTGTACTTCTCAATACTGCCATCTGCAGCATGCTTGAGTTTATAGAGCCACCTGGAAGTCGCCACTGACTTCCCCTCAGGTCTAGGAACAACTTCCCAGACATCATTCTTCATGATGGAATTGTACTCTTCCATCATGGCATCTCTCCAAACCTGTCTACTAGTAGCCTCCTCAAAAGTGGAAGGCTCAGACTCCCAAATACTGCTCACCATTGCGATGTAGCTGCAAAACCTCTCGAGAGGTTTACTCTCCCTCACAACCTGTCTGAGATTCCCCACTGAACCCTGTGCCTCCCTCAAAGTATCCTGAAGCCACTTGGGCTTCCTCCTCTCTGAAGTAGTGTCCCGTGGAGGGGACTCTCCCTGCTCAACCCCATCTCCTAAAGACTGTGATCTTGAAGTAGACTCTGAGTACTCGATCCTAAAACCTATGGACCAGTAACCTACGATCCTAAAATCTGTGGCCCTGTCACCTGTGGACCAGTCGTCACCGAAACTGGTGGCCCCGAACTCTATGTCACTGTAGTCTACTACGGACAAACCTAAATCTAAGGTGAAGATTGGTCACCCCTCTCTGTCCCTCGTGACTTCCTAAAGGTTTTGTCCTCCTCAAATCTCACGTCCCTCCCCAAACTATCTTCCTCAAGGAAGGAAGGTATATACGGAAAGCCTTTGTAGTCTCGCTATACCCAACAAAGATCCCTCTCTCTGTCGTGGGCTCTAGATTTGTCCTCTTCTCAGAAGGGACATGTGAATATGTGATGCACCCAAAAATCCGAAAGTGCCCCACCTAAGGCTTCTTCCCAAAAAAATTCTCCTCGGGATTCGTACTCCCCACTGCCCTGTGTGGACTCTTGTTCTGCAAATAAACTACAGGGTAGCATACCTCAGCCCAAAGAAATAGTGGTATCCCCTTATCATGTAGCATGTCTCTCACAGCCCCAACTATGGCCCTGTTATTCCTCTCAGCAACCCCATTCTGTTGTGGGTTGTAAGGAACAGTCAACTCTCTCCTGATGCCCTCTCCTGCACAAAAGTCTATGAAGTCCTTCGAGGTATACTCACCTCCATTGTCTGTCCTCAGAACTCTGATTTTCTTCCTTGTCTGGTTCTCCACGAGAGCTTTGAACTCTTGGAACCGACTGAAGACCTGTCCTTTGGTCTTTATGAAGAAAATCCAAAACTTCCGTGAGAAGTCATCAATGAATATAACATAGTATAAACAACCAATCAACGATGTCGAAGACATCGGACCACATACATCTGAATGAATAAGATCAAGGATACCTGCTGCTCTACTGTCAATGTTAGGAAAAGCAATCTTGGTGTACTTTCCCAAAGCACACCCCTTGCACAACTCCTGCTGCTCTGTACTGAAATCTGGAACTCCAGTCACAATCTCCCTCAGTACCCTCAAAGCCCCATGGTGCAAATGTGCCATCCTCCTATGTCATAGCTCACATAGGTCACTGTTGTTGGTAGAATGAAACAATGCTCTTCCTGGCTGGAACATAAGTTTATGCAGCTTCTCATGTCTAGTCCCAATCACTTTGGTCGAAGTGATACTAGACCCCTTGGGGAAAAGGAGCATCTGCCCATCACGAAACAACACCTCATAGCCCCTCTTCTGAATAGCAGAAACTGAAACTAAGTTCTTCTTCAAGCCCGGAACATATAGGACCTCTCTCAACAACATGGGAGGCAAAGACTCCCTCTGAAATGATAAAGTCCCACAACTAACTGCCTTGACCACCCAGTCATCTCCAACCACCACCTCAACATCACCAATCTCAGTAAGATCTGTTAAGTGCTCACAAACCCCTGTCATATGGCGGGAGGCACCACTGTCAATATACCACATATCTGAATGAATGGTCCTCATGGAAAGGCACTCAACTAAGGAAAACTCCTTATCAAACTTGGCTAAGAACTCCTCCACCGATGTTGAAGCTGTTGTTTTTTTCTTCTTCTTGTTCGGACACTAACTTGCATAGTGCCCAAACTTGTGGCATGCAAAGCACTTAACTTTGCTCATGTCCTTCTTCCCTTCACCCTTCGGTTTGTTTCCTCCCTTAGGACGATTTTTAATCTTCTTCTTGTTGTTGGGAGCAAGAGCCACATTCTCCTCATCATGACCTGTAGATGAACTGCCATGTACATTGTAGAAATTTCCAGGTCCTATCAGCTGTCTTCTTGGTCTGTCTTTGACCAAGCTAAGACTCTAAGTTTCTTGCTGTCATAAGTTTTTCTGTTGTTTTATAACAGCCAACTGTAGTTTTTGTTTTGCTGATGTGTTATGGTTGTTATCTTTGTTTGGGTGTTCTTGCAAGTAGTTTTATGTTAAGAAAAATACATAGATGCTTACCAAATAATAACAACACACCTAAACTATCTTTTCTGCTGAAATATGGACAGATCTAAGAGCTAATAAACAGCCACTAAAATGCATGTGTAGACACAGGTATTTTTGGTCACATGACCCTGGATAAAACCCCCCCGGGGAAAACCAGTTTTGAGATATAATGTATATATGAGGTAGAGCTAATATCTTTTACAGTAAACAAAATACAATAAGAACCTGGTACAATAGCAACTCCAGAATGAAGAAGATATCCAAGCTCAAACTGCCAAATGCACAAATAGATGGTGCGCCCCCTCTGAAACTGCCAGATCTGCTCCAGAAATCCACTGAGATGTCAGAATGGAAAACCCCTCCACAGGAATGATCCTCCTGCTGCTATCCTCACTATGCAACAGACATCAAGGAAAATTGATGGCTAGAAATCCCTCCAGGTGACAAACAGCCTGCCAAAGCCATGCGCCCTCCTCTGCTGAAGAATCTCTCCAATAAAATAAGGAAGAATTCTGCCCCAAGCTGCCAATACTGGATGCAAGCGGCCTCCTCTTCCTCTCCTCATGCAACAAACCTCATCTCCATAGCTCCAAAGCTCCTCCTCTCACAAGCAAAAGCCTCATGAAACAAATGCGCCCCTCCTTTGCTCTTTTGCCCCTC
>ML780210.1:838196-873585 GCA_009831015.1 Picea engelmannii
CATTGTATTATCATTTTGTTTCAAGACAAGGTTATTTTGCTAAAGCTAGTTGGGAAGTATAAGGGCATACACCCCCACCTTAGCCTCCATCACTTTATGCTTAAATTTTATTGGTTTAACCAGGGTTTTCTAAGAGAAGTATAAGTGCATACACCCTCTTATCCTAAACCCTAGCTAGGGATACTTTCCTTGGGGAGTAAGAGGATTTACACCCCCAAGGAGGTAGTACCTTTAGCTCTTTCTTTTCTTGACTCCATTAGCCCAATCATTAAAGGCACTAGTCATCACTTGTTGCATTGGAGATATAAAATCGTTGCTTTGGGAAACATGAAATTTCGTGATTTTGAATTTGTTCCTAGTGGAATCAAATCTATGTTATAAATGCTTGCTTGAGCCACTAGGACATTTCATTTCTCCAAGTATTCCTTCTTGCTGTTACAAATTTAGCCTACAGCCATTAGGGCTGCAGAAAACCCTATCCAAACTCTTCAATAACTCCTAATTTAACCGTTGAAAAGTGCCTAAAATCTGCCCACATAATCTACCAAGTACAACACATCTTTTGGCAAGTTTTGAGCAAGTTTTAGTGGTTAAATCTCTTGCTGTAATAACAAGTTTGTTACAGCCATAAGGCTAATCAATATCACTGCAGTTAGCTTTTTATGATAGCCTTGTTTGTGCTAAAGTCGTGTTCTATCATTGTTGAGCTAAACTAGTTTTTACTAGCTTATCTCGTGCTTATTCAATTGGACTTCTAGCACTTATATTGCAGCCCTTATTATCTTTTATGTGTTGATATATATCATTTACTATTGTTGCAATTAGGGACAGCAAGCTTAATTTGCTTGTCCACCTAACATTACTATATGCAAGTGTGGCTTTTCTTGTGTCTCGGGCAGGTACAAACACCCTTTGCAAGCATCCAAAGACTTGGCAAACTTAAACCACCTGGAGACGAGTCATCAAAGCCATATTTCCTCTTTCATCACTAACCTTTAGGGGGGTACTTCTCTTCCTTCCCTTCAATCCATATCAATCCCCCCAGGGTCACCGGGATCGCCTCCCTAGAGTGACCTAGTCACCCTCGAGTGCGGGACCTATATCGAGGTGACATTGGGTATAGTGTTCCTTAGTTGTTGTCACTTGGTGGTTGGGTCGGGCTTTGCCCAACCTACAACTTGTGTGATAACAGGCCCATTCAAAATTCAGCAAACTTAACGGTTTACAGGATTTCAAGATTCGCAGGATTGCAACGTTTCCACTAGATTCTATCGTGTATGAGGGAATGGAACTAGCATTTAATCAAGAGCACCAAACCCTCTATGTACCTTGATGTTGGTGGCATTGATTGTTGAACTCTTTTGTCACAACCCTAGTAAAAATGTACCCTTCACTCAAGTAAAATCACTTATTAGGCATGTTAAGCTTTTTCTATCTTATTTTAATGCTTAGAGGGTGACAATGATGATGAGGATCCTAATATAGGTAATGATTTTGATGATATATTGTTGTTTGTTGTAGCATGATTTTTTTTGGACTCTAGAGGGTATTTAGAGCCTCTTTGTTGATGTATTTTGGTTCAGAGATGAGTTGCACTCGGTGCTATTTTGGTTATATGCACTCTTGCTTGCTATATAAATGAGAAACGTTGCATATTTGTGGATAAATGGTTTGGATTCATATGGATGCACATGAATATATAAGTTTTTTTTCAAAATTTGAATATTTTATGTATTTTTTGGTCGACCGGTTTTTTTCCAGTTCCAATCCAATTCACAATTTTAGGGTCAACCGGTTCGGTCACTGGTCCAGTTCTGATAACTATGGCTTGATTAGGGTAAGATAAATTCAAATGCATAAAACTACAGATTACCAAGATAAATCATGGCAATACTCTGTCTAAGTTATTTATTCTAAAGAGAACACATTGTTCAAAGATGTTTATTACCAAGCACTTGCTATGATGAAAAGGTCCAATTTGAACCAACAGAAATTCATTCTTTGACAGTGTTAATTGCAAGATGTGCAAAAGGCAAAAGTGGAATTTTCAATGTAATAGAAATGTCCATTTCATACTTTATCAATATTTATGGCAAGCCATTGGCTTCAAAACAAGAGGACCAAAAGGTAAAAGTTAAAAACAAGTTCACAGAAATATAAAGAAGAACAAGAAGTAATCCTTTACAAAAAAATTTAAACCAATGATAAATTCTTACCGTATTCTCTACAGCCTTAATAGGGTGAGCAGATGCAAACATTGGCAAAGATAGGTTAAAATATGAATGCCTATAATCCTCCAAAGGCTTCTCTTGCAGGATTTTGTACACCTCAAGACACATCAACCCCCCAACAACTGCATCTGCATTAATAATTGAAGGAATTGCCTTCCCACCAATAAGCCTTGCCTGTCATCAAGAAGTAAAATATTACACACCTGCATGTAATATTATTATGCATAAATTCAAGGAAACAACGCTACCTGAATTTCCTTGATGTAGGCATACCATGGAAAACAGTAAAATCATATGTTGCAAAATGTTACTTATGGTAACATTCACGTCCTGGCAAAAATATGTCAACAAAGAGCCAAGACATAGTGGCTATGGTCACCCTTTTAAGGTATCCACATGTTTGCAAAAATGAACCATTAGCATATTAATCAATACACAGAACACAATGAGAATAACAGTAAATGCCTTTGGCGATTCAAGCTGTAATTATTACATGTAAACAATTATGTTCCGTGATAAACTAACTATAAGGCCAACACAATAAATGCACTAATCAATAGCAATCAAATATATGAACATTGAAAAGAACGAGATAGAATCATTTATTCATTTACCAAATTTTGATAGTTTTTTTCCAAGGAAAACCTCGTGGGATCCCCTCCACTTCCCTGGAATATCAGGATTGATGGAGGCTCAACCACCAGCCACAATAGCAGCTGGTAACCCCAAGGGACTCAACCATATTTAAACCTGTGACCTATGGCCTCCCAGTTGGCAAGATGCCTTGGGTGGAAGGTCAAACCAATTGAGCTAACCCTTGGGGCTAACATATTTTGATAGTTACAAGTGACTGATTCTTTATTAGTTTTGAAATGTATATCTTCAATCTTCAAAAACACAGTCAAGACTGTGGGCCTGATATTTCAAATTATATCTTCATATTTCCAGAATAAAAAAATAAAGGATTCAGATGTTGCTCATATTCACTGACACTCATGGATGAATGGATTTTCAGATCCTTTCCACAGAATGCCTGCAATGATACTTTGGCGAATCATTGTTATTTTAAAACAAGAGTGAAACCTCACTACCAGCTTGGAAATGAGAAACACTGATTCTAATTTATAGTACTTACTACTTAGTAAAATAATACAAGAAGAGTGCACTTAACTCAATTTCATCTTCAGAAACTCTCCCAAACAATTAGATTTATCCACTAAGATAAAAAATGGAAAATATGTAGAAGCTAAAACAAGAAGTCAATTACATTGTCAATCTTAGCATTAGAGAAACAGGTGACAAGTCTGTCAACACCTTGTTTGTAGATTCTGTTGGAGTATTCAAACAACAATAATATTCATGTCGGTAATGGCTATATGTTTGTGTAATATGGTCACTATAAAGTTTATACTAGTGACATGGGCCAATTATAACTGAAAATTTAAGGGTTTAGCAGCTAAACGATCATAACCACTTACAGGTGTTATAAATTGTAATGAGACATGACAAAAGATGCCCAACAGAGATGTATCTGACACAGCATCAATAATAAAATTTGATCCTTAATTCTTTCTCTCCACCATCATGTTCCTTCATATATATGTGCACTCTATAATAATCTACTCAGTATCAGAGCCCGAGCCTGACGTATAGTTGTAGAAAGTTGATATACATGTGGGTCCAATGCTAAAAGAGAGGGAAGATTTAGAAAGAGGCAAGTTCAAAAAAAGTCCAAGTTAAATTTATTTGCTTGTTGTACTGCTTTAATAAAATTTTCAATTATTATTTAGAAGAGAACATGTTATCACAAAGAAGGGCTTTGAGGAAGTTGTTTACAGACCAAAAATGACACCCATCCACGAAAAAATGCAGACACCGTAAAACATGATGTTTGTGGGATTCAAAAGTCAAAATGAAAAATATAGATAAGGTTCTAAAGTTTACAACTTTAGACATCGAAAAATATTATAATTTGGCAGTCGACAGAAGTAATGGAAGTAATTGCAGTGACCCTACAAACAAAGAGCAGAACAAACAATGTGAAGTGGACATCCCAGTCATACACAAGCACTGTAGACATTTAGCAGATGCCAGGAAAAAAACATTGGAATCCAAGCAGATGTTGCGGAGTAGAAAGGCCCACAATGTCACTGTAGTTACAAGAATAAAATTCTTGCTCAAAATAAAACACCAATCCAAAGAAATGCCATTGTAGACCTGTTTTCTTGCACAAGTCAACCACTGTCAGAAAAGTAAGAGTACAAACTTCCTGATTCAGAATATGAATTATCAAAGCAGGATTTTATTACCGGCCACTTTGAGGGGGCAACCTCCATTGCCACTTCAAGGGGTAACCTTTACTTACAAGTTCTCAATATTCAGAATGCCTTCCTTATACATGCAATGTCTTATTAATATAGTAAGTAGGTGTAGTAGTTACACACAATTGCTAATAGAGAGTTGAGACTGTACTCAGAAAGAAAGTTACTCATGAGTGAGAGAGAGAGAAAGAAATGAAACAAAATGAAATGAAATGAAATCAATGTGCACATATGACCAAAATAGGTCAATGGGACTATAAAATACAACCTACCAAAATGCACGATAGGGGAGTGCAAAAGTCATCTCCCAAAAATACAAAAACTAAAGAACAAGAAAACTATACATATCGTAGGAAGCCAACTCTACATACAATCTCAATGTATTAGAAGAATAAATTGTAAGAAGAAGAGTCAGTTGTTATGGTACCTAGAGCCAAGAATAGCAATCTCTGCTTGAGGAGCCTGTCTAATAATGTTCCCTAGAGAATGTCCTGAGTTGTTTCGCACTTGCGGAGTGATCCACAGTGACCTTTTGATGTTCCCAGTGAGGGCATCATAAGAAGTTGGGGCAGACATGGGTGCCAGGGCAAAATCTATCCTAGCGAACAAGGTCAAAGTATCATGCCAAACACCTCTGGTTGGGGGTATTATTCAGCTTCATGAGAGAGAGTGAGAGAGGATCTAATGGAACTGTTACCTCCCAGCTGCACCAAGACGGACTTATGGATGATCCACAAGGTTAAGCAAGGCACTTGTTCAAAATTCGAAGTTCAGAAATCTTGTTGGGCATTCTTTGCCCCTTTCTTCCTCTTCTTCTTCTTCTTCTTCTTCTTCTTCTTTATGCATGTTCCATACCCCCCTGGGGGAATTGTAATAAAATGAGTTAGCATGACGTCTCTTGCATGTAAAAGACACAGCTCCCTAAGACTTGGTTATTAGTGCATACTCTAGAGTGTTTTTTTCACTTGGTTAATTATACCTCGTTTTTCAGCGAGTTCTAATTTAAGTTTTTTCACTCATTCCTGCAAAGTTGGAGTGTGTCCTAAAGGCTTGGCCTTAGTGTGTTATGTCTTAGTCTAGTGTCAAATGTATATATTACCATGCTAGTCATTTTTTCCAGAGTCTTATGGACATGCATTAGGTCCTTCTAGGATTTTTTAATTGTTTAATAAAACGTAAAATTTCCCATTAAAATGGGATTTTACCTTGTAAATTGATGTAAATATTAAATAAGTGGTACTAGGAAGTGTTTAACACCTTGGGGGGTATTGTTTTCTAACCCAGAATACCCATTTTACCCTTGTACCCCCATTTTGAGTGAAATAATTGACTTTTACTTGTAAAAAATCAATCATTTCATCAAAAAGATGAATAAATCAGCTCCCTATTTTTAAGGAAACATGTCAGAGACATGTTTGTCACTTGAAGATGTCTTTAGTCTAACTCAGCTTAACTGGCTGTTAGTGACAGTTGACAGCTAGTAAGGGAGAGTTAAGTGAGATATTAAGTGAACTTGGTAACAATCCCAAGGAGAGGTGGTGCACTCTCCTTGAGGGCACCAATCCCAAGGAGAGTTGCACCTTCCTTTTGAGAGGTGGCGCCCTCTCTCACTCTCTTAGCTTTCTGATGTGGTGCCTATCTTCACTTTGCCGGAGATGTGGCATTGATCTGTCCATCCATTTGGATCATCCTTCATTAGGATTAGCACCCCCCTTCTTGGGAAATGTGCCCCCTTTTTGTATTTATTCAAGCTTCCTCTCCCTCATTTGGTTAATGAGAGTTTGGGTTGAGCTTGCTATTGTACTATTATTGTAATAATTTTGTTGGAATAAAGAAAGGTTTTGGAGGTCAAGAAGGTGGGGTGCATCATTTGTGTGGATGTTGGATGTCTTGTGCTTATTATATGAGGTAATCTTAGCATAGTTTCTTGCATGTAAATTTATTATTTTGGCCTTTGAAGGGGTGTTATCACCCAATAGGATAGGATCTGTTATCGCACAATCTGTACTTGCCCAAAGCCCAAGGCAAGCGGATGCAAGATTGCGTAACAGGGAGTGACCTTTCACTGTCACCTTAATAGGAAACACCTTTCTATCTAGGAGTATATCAAGATTACCCCAGGGGAGACGTCCCCACTGACCTAAAGGGTTGATAACTAAGGCAAGGATGCAAGAAAATCCCCCTCACTGGTCACTCAGTTCAAAAGGTTCTTATGGCTTTTAAGGGATGAAGCAGATGATAAAATGGAGTGTACCTACCCAGAACAAGACAACAAGAAAATATAGCAACTTGCAAGTACAAAGATATGATGTTAGTGCTTCTTAAGACCATGAACCTTCAAAAAATGGGCTAGCTGATATAAAGTCGCAGCAATGTAACAGTTTATAACAGCAATGAATATTTTGTAACAGCCACAAGAATTATGCCTTGAAAATGCTTGAAAAAGACAAGATGAAATAGATTTAACCTAGTGGAATGATAAAAGTTTGTCACAAGCAAGTTTGGCAATGTCTAGCTAGTGTAATATGTCACTTTTGCAGAGAATTTGCTGCAGTTAGATGGCTGTAACAATCTTTTGCAACAGCAGGAAATTTGAGTGGTCAAAAGTGCAAGAAAACACCATGCAAACTCAACACTTATCTAGTAGATTGACTGGCAATTGTCACAAGTGATTTCCGGATGATGTAAGTGTGAGTTATGTAGGTGAATGCGGCAATTTGGCTTGAATTAGTATGGTTGTAGCAATGTTCTGCAACAGCAACAAGTTAGCTAAGGAGTTAGTCTAGTCTAGGGTTAGCAAATGTTAGTAAAAGCTTAGAGGAAGAAGGTTTGAGTGTTTGTTTGATCAATCAATTCACTAAAGCAAGTGGACTAGTGCCTTTAGGGTTAATGGAGTCTAGAGGTAAGGGTTTTCTCTTGGAAGCAATAACAAAATGATTGTATTTGCCTAAGGAGAAGGAATGGATGGATGAGGTGTTGGCAACCCAAGGCCTCAAGAATCCAAATCCTAGGGACAAATTTGCTAGAGAGTAAGGGATCTTAGGCCCTAGCGAATTTTCCTTCCTTGGACTATTAAAAAGTATTGAGGGCAACAATACCTAGACAATGGCTTCTAAAGAGCTAGCATTTAGGGCTTTAGAAATTTATCCAAGTCAAATCACCTTGGTAAAAGTCTAGCAAATGAAGAGCAAAGAAGTAGTAACTTAAGTCCTTTACTCCTAGGGTTTTTCAAGCAACCAATTTCATAATCTTTAACATGAATAAGCAAATATACCATAACATTCACAAAAAAATGAAGAATTGCAGATTTACTTACTTCACCAAGAATAATCAAGCATTAAAACCCTAGATTGCCAAGTAAATTCACCAAGAAATGATCCAAGTTGCAAATTTTAGCCTCCAAGACAAGTGCGCCTCCCAATTTCAGCCAATAACTCCCAAAAAGGGCGCAAATTTCAAAGTTCAAACCACACCACTTGTGTGATGAATGATGATGAAAAAATGAGAGTATTTTCTCTCTATTTATACAGTATCAATGACCTTTAATTAAAATTAGATCATAAAAAGGCCGACCTGGCCAAATTACAATCACTTTTGTTATATGCCACCAAAGTAGTTGGCCCATCAATCAACAAAAAACCAGGAAGTAAAAGAGGTGGGCCACGCCATTGGACATGCAATGTTTGTGGCAATGCACCTTTTGGGCATAGGTGGCAAAGGGGTTAATGTATGTACAAAATTAACCATGCTGCAAAAATCCAAGCTTTTAAGCATTCAAATGGAAGCAGATGCAAAGGGCGCCTTCTCTAGCCAAAATGTCAAGTGCCATCAAAATGTGGAAGAGGCTACAAGCTCCAAAAGAAAATCAAAAGGAAAGCAATCATCCATGGGCCTTATGCCTCCACCATCTCCTATTGGGAGTGGGATATCTTCATCTAAACATAAGGGTTCTCGCTCTTATTCAATGGGACCAACTATTGCGGGGATGTATAGTAAGTTGAACCATGATGATACAGATAATGCCATTGGCAAATTTCTTTTTGCCAATGGCATTCCTTTTCATGTTAGTCGCTCTTCTTATTATAAGAAGATGGTCAAGGCAATTGCACAAGCAGGACCCTCATATGTGCCCCCGGGTGAACATAACTTGAGGACAGTGGTCTTAGAAAGGCAAGTGTCCAATATTAATGTGCAGAAAGTGCAGATGAGACAGACATCGGTGAGGGCAGGTTGTTCTATTGTTATGAATAGGTGGGCAGACGTTGCCAAACGTCCACTTATCAACATCATAGTTACATGCCGAGAGGGTCCTTTCTTTCTTAGAGCTATTGATTGTTTTGGAAAGCACAAAGATGCAACCTTCCAATTTGAGCTTCTTCGAGATGCTATAGAGGAGGTTGGGGCTACCAATGTTGTACAGGTTGAGGCAGATGTAGCAACAGTGTGTAGATCAATGGATTACTGATTCATGGTAAAAATAGACATTTTCTGGACCCCTTGTTATGTGCATGCACTCAACAATGCACTAAAAGACATGGACAAAATTGAGTGGGTATAGTTTGGTCACAGTTGCAAGAAATGTGCAAATGTTTATCTGCAATGACCACGCCTCCTTAGCCATGTACAGGTCTCACTCAAGGAAGGAATCCCTCAAGCCCACAGAGACAAGATATGCTAGCTATTTTCTCTTATTAGAGAGGATGTTGGATGTGCAATCACCATTGCAGGCCATGGTTGTGACTCCAGATTGGAGCATGTGGACATAATCCAAGACAGATGAGGGGAAGAAAATCAAGCTTCAGATATTGAATAATGATTGGTGGACAGATTGTGGTTATTTGGTGTCACTCTTAATCCTTATAGTTGAAGTCATTCACTACATTGACACAAATTCTCCTAGCCTTGGAGAAATCTATGAGACTTTTGATAGCATCTTGGGTCAAGTGAAGGTCTCCATTTGTGAGAAAGATCCCTCCTTAGAGTTCTATATGACCCAGATTCAACCCATTATTCAGTGTAGGTGGGATCGAATAAACACACCTTTGCACATAGCAGCATATGCACTCAACCCAAAATGGTATGTGGCAAGGCCTAGTAGAATTCTTCCCATTGAGGATCCAAAGGTCAAGAAGGGATTTCGAGCAGCCATTACAAAGAAGTACAGATCAGAAGAGGGGAGAACACTTATGAGATAGTGGATGCAGTTTGCAAGTCTCAATGGTCCCTTCAACAAACTTGATGTGAGAGAAGATCGCAATGACTAATGTCAGGATGACTCCATACCATGCATGGGGATGATGCTCCAAAGATCCAACATCTTGCTATTCGCTTATTGTCTCAGATTGTTTGTTCCTCTGCAGCAAAGAGGAATTGGTCCACATATAGCTTCATCCACTCTATCAAAACAAATAGACTTGCCTCTAGGAGAGTAGAGTAGCTAGTTGCAATGAACAGTTCCCTACGTCTTACGCATAGGAAGACACCAGACTATCAGAGGGGACTGGCGACACGATGGGATGTGGATCCAAAGGATGGTGCACAAATAGATGAGATGGATGGACGAGATGAGAAGCAACACGACTTGGTTGGTGTGCCATTGGTTACTCATCAGAGTGACTCTAACTCAGATAGTGATATTTCCATTAATGGTTTTGATGACTTCATGCAGCAGATGGATGTAGAGGACCAGTCAATGAGATTGACTCCTTGATGTTCATTTTTATTTTCAATGTTCATTGTCCAATGTTAATTTTTAATTTTAACTTTTGAGTTTGGACTCTAGATACTGATGACCTCAGAGCAAGTCTTTGACTCGTCACTCTTTACTATTTTTGAGTTTGAGTAATTTCAATTTTCTATTTCAGACTTTAGTATCTATTATTTTGCTTAGTACTAATTGGAAATTCTAGAATGGTGAATGACGAAATTAAATCAATGTATATAGTATTTTACTATTTATATTTCATTAAGATTTATGAATCAATATATTTCATTACAGAATCTGAATCTAAATCATGTTTATATCATTTACAAATTTAAATTTAGTATTATTTCATTGTTTACTATTTAGTATTTACATTGCACAATGATGAATTTCTATGGGATGAATTGTTATTGTTGGTCTTTTATCATTATTATTTTTATTTTTTTTATTTTAGAGATGGGGAACCCTATGCAAGGGACCCTGACATCCCCCCTGAATTTCCCTAAAATTTGGGGGTGCTCCCACTCGTCCCCATTTGCATCTCCAAGCTCCCGCACTACCCCATCCTGGAAACTTGGTGGAACATTGGAAAAAGTAGCAAAACCTCCAGAGGGTTCGCTACAAGTGGTATAGAGCATGTCGATTTCATTTTTCTGTGCATTGTTTAAAAAAAGAGGGAAACAGAAAAATTAGGGCTGCAACACTTCAAGACTTTTCTGAAAATTTTACAGCCAAATATTCAGAAACAAAATGAAGATTGGATTCTGCTAAAAAATATACACAGTTTGAAAAAAAGTCACTCATATTGGAGATTGGACAGTTGATATATTGGGGTTTCAAATTTTAGGTCTTACAAACCCTGATTTGTTGGGACGAAAATAGCAACAGATTTGCAGGTACAATATCTTCCAAATGACAAAATTCGTGGGCTTAAATAAATATTAGGGAGGAATCTACAGTTAAAATTCCAGCCCATTTGGCTGTGATATGGAGGCAATATACATATTTTAAGTTTCAGGTCTTCGAAACCCTTATTTGTTGGGACAAAAATTGCTGCAGATTTGCAAGTATAATATCTCCCTCATCACAAATCCATATTTTCTGAAATTGCACGAGTCTAAATATATCATAGAGAGGAATCTACAGTTAAAATTTCAGTCCAATTGGCTCCTGATGTGTAGGAGATATACTCATTTTTATTTTCATGTCCTAATTTCTAAAAACACTTGTTTGTGGAGGAAAACAAGCAGCAGATTTGCAGGAGCTCTATCTCACCACTTGTCAAACTTTGATGCAATTTGGAGGATGGTGTGCCTAGACGTCTAATATCTATAATCCAAATTTCAGGGATAGTGAAGATAGTCCAAATTCTGTGCTTAATTGAAGATCTAGTGAAAGCAAGTGAAGTACAAGGGCATTTATGTCTTGTGAGGCTCATCATTTTTCCACATTATGATGATTTTGGGATGCTGAAATTACATGTATTAATCTGCTGTAAGGAGTTTTCTATGAAGGGCAGTTGTGCTCCCAAAGAAGGGCTGAGGTTGAGGTTGTAACCCTCCTTTGTTCTTCGCTCTTTATCATTGATCAAATAAATATCTGCCACTGTTATTTCAATGAAAGGCTGTTGCTGGTTTTTTCTGTTCATGGTAAACACATCTTTGCTGCTATCTTATTTCTGTTTGAATACAAGCACCTTTGAAAGGGCCCTCAAGTAATTTCTGCATCTTAAAACAGTTCACTTGGTTGATTATAGCATGTTTGTAGCAGCATAGTCACGCCTCCACTATCTATATTACCAAACCCTCTTGAATTGTACATTGACTCCATTTACCCTAGCTGGATTTAGACTAGTCTACACTTTCACCCATTTAATCAAAAGAATATCTTAATCATTTTACTTAGGGATTCCCCCCTTGTGCCAGAGGAGAGCCGCCCTAAAGAGAGAGAAGGTGTTGTTGTGGTGACATTGAACAGCCCTTCTATGTTACCCCTAGAGTTGCACTTGTTTTCAGGGATTTATAGCATTAAGTATAGTTTTGAGAGATGACAATCACAACTCCCACCATAATATCATAAAGAACAAAGAAATAAATTGAACAGAAATGAAATATTTCAATGAACATTTATAGATCAATAAAAAACTTGCTTCACGTGCAAACAATTACTACACGATGTTAAAGATACCCTATAATACTATATCCATTTGAGTAACTCCCATGCTGCTACTCTTTCTAGAACTCACTAGATATCAATGTACAGCATCAGTCTTGCAGAGGCAAAAGCCAATGGAAAATGCTAATAAGATGCAAAATAACTCCCAACACACCTATTGCAAAGTACATTAGACCTCTTACTTCTACTGGTGAAATATCATCATCACAAGGAAGTAAAACCCTAATAAAGATGAGAGAGAAAGTATTGTTTCTCTAGAAAACTAAGATGATCCCTTTTACTGCCACAATTCCAGCACAATACTACGAAAATCCCAAAAAAAAAGAAAATAACAGGGCAACTATAATGACAAATAAATGAGAAGAAAGATAAGATTTTCATATAAGTCTTTGCAAGGCCCCGGTTGGCCCTAACTAATGTGCAATCAACTTTGGTATCCTGTTTCACACTTAACCATGGTAACAAAACACCTTCTCTCAGCCCACCGGTCAATGTACTGCCCAACCATTATTACATAAGGTCATCTTCCTGACAAATATGTTTGCAACATGTAACAGAAGGTCACCAACCCATCTGCGAGACCTTTGTTGATTTTGACATAGCATGCATCAAAGCATGTCATTCAGTGGAACATAGTTTTTTATTCTGTCGTATAATTGCTTTTTTATTACTGATTTGAAATGATTTGGCTATAAACTAACCCAGACACATCATTAAATCCCTGACAGATAAAAAGGTAGAACAACAAACTATTCTGAATCAACTATATCTAACCTGTAACTTATCTGAAAGGCATATTCCATAGTTTTGTGCTCGCAGGTTTGCTGTTGCATGTACAAACTCGGCATGAAAATTTTTTTCATCATCCTTATCAAAATCTATGGAAGATAGCCGATAGCCCTGCAAAATAGTAAATCATATTGATACATATAAACAAAGCAAAATTCAATGTGATTAAACAGGACAAAACAAAGAATGCATGCACATTACTTTTATCACAAATGGAAGCATAACATATTGCATTAAGGCTATATGTTAAACCCATACAACTGCGGAAAATGTTCACCCATATAAATAAAATACAAAATTCAATCTTTTTCACATTTTACATCTTTAGAGCAGAGAGAACAAACATGCTCACAAGAAATTACCAAATCACTGAACGTTAAGTGGTATAACACCAGCCATCATGAACTTCTGGCCATGTCTTGAGAGTGTGCCAATAAAGAAAAAAGTTTATGTAAAGATTAAACTCAATTCCTTAACAGAAGTAGAATGAGTATCTTCTCCTGCTGAGATTTGACTCGCTGTTGCTTTGGGATACGAAAAGCCTGACTTGGAAGCAGGGAAAACTTTAAAGAATGAAATATTATATCTAAGTGTAGTATTCTAGGTGAATATTTTGGTTTGATAAGGGGCAGCAGGTGCAGGGGGAGTGCTCTATGACTCTAGAGGATCAGAGATTCTTTCTTTTGCGTGGGGTTTGGGGATCGCTCCAACAACCAAGCGGAGGCCGTGGCAGTTTATATGGGTCTATAGCTTATAAAAGAGGAGCATTACACAGATATTATCATAATAGGGGACTCAGAATTGGTCATAAACGGGCTTCAACATCCCGAAAAATGTCACCAGCTGAGTTTACAAAGGAATTATCAAAGAATCATCCAAGAGGGGGCAAATTTTCACTTACTTCAATTATTTCATGTCCTTAGACATCTAAACTCTAGGGCAGACACACTGACCTAATCAGCCCGATCCCTCAAGCAGGGGCAACTCAAAGTTAATGATGTTCTTTCTGTCCATCTTCTTGCTTAATATGGCAGGATTATCTATAAAAAAATAGGAAATTGCATGAATTCATGGACCCAACCCAAAGCAAGTTTAATTGTTAAAAAAAAGGGGGGGAATTCGAACTCAAGGATTATGGTTAAAGGCAGTTTCCGTGTTGATGTTTTAGTAGCATCGGACAAGTACTTCCACATTGGTTTGTGTCAAACACGTGGGTGTCGTCCTTAATACCTCTCAGGACTTAGGAGATTCACTTTATTAAAGTGACTAATATAGTGAATGTACTTATGTAATTAATGGAGTTTAATTTAAGTCAAATGCCTAAGCATTTGGCATTAGTGAATTAAATTAAATCCTAGCCATTAGATCTAAAGTGAAGGTGAGATTTAATCTCATCCCTTGATCACATTGGAGATCTAGGGTTTTGGATTTAGGGTAAACTCAAGGTTATAAAAGGCAGACTAAGTGAGAGGAGTAGACACACACAGGATGAGTGAGTGAGATCACATTGATTGGGTGGAGAATGACTTCCTAACCATGTCATTGATTAGACTTTGACTCAAAGGGAGTCAAAAGGAGACTTCTAGGTATAACCAGTGCATATACTGGACAAGAAGGTCATGGTGCTCCAGAACAAAGCCATTGAGCAGGCAAAGGTCCAGTGGACCTGCTACAACCTTGAAGAAGCGACATGGGAGCTGGAAGATGCAATGTGGGAGGCATACCCTCAGTTGCTTTTGGATTTTTTATGTAAATTCTATATATGTGTACCTTGCATGGTGATGTGCACCAAGGGCAGTGCCAAAAATAAGGGAGAGGGAAATGTAATACCCCAGTTTTGATCCCCAAATTAGAAATGTATGTTTGTATATGATGAAAGGTTGGAGAGCCTAACAACATAATAGCCTTGAATAATAATAATAATAATAATAAATGCATCACTGGCAGTAGACAAACAAGGATAGAGTCATAGGGGGCTATGATTCCACAAGAGAGGGGATTAAAAGGGCTAATTCTTATTGTATATTATTCAATTCCTAGCCTTTGAGTTAGATGGCAAACTGGTTACAATGCCTTCTTGGAGAAAGCCAGGTGGTTCTTTGAGAGCATGCACATATTAACCATACCTTTTGGTTGGTGGGGTATTCCTCATTCATTTTCTTGTTCTTGTTTTGGCATAGAACGGAAGGGTTACTATTGGGTTACTATTGCAAAGAGTCAATGCTAGTTGGCTATATGTGATTACTGGTTATACCGGCAAGGAAAATGATGCATGTGTGCATGAGAATGATGGTGGTTGAGGAGAACTATCCACAACTGAGATTCCCTTGAGTTCTAGCACCGAGATTTTCTAGCCAATCTATACTGGAGCCCTAGAGAGAAGTGTAATAACCTGAGGGACCGCATTGCAAAGAAGGGAATTCCTTTAGTTGGGTTGTGCAGGTTGAAGGGGAAAAAGAGCTGGCAAATTGGGATTGTTGAGAGAGAGATTGGGATTGTTGAGAGAGAGAGAGAGAGAACAATTTGTAACAGCGTAAAAGTTAGGCTAGTGTGTGAGACTTAGAGTCATCCTAGGCACTCGTTCTTGTGGATTCATAACCCCAACTCAGGGGTGGCTTGTTGTAGGGAGTTATTGTGCAACAAAGCCTATGGTTGGGTGGAACGTCCAACGTCTACAACCAGTCGATGTAACCGGTTTATAAAGATAAATAATCTGTTCTCTGTGTATTATCTTCATGCTACATAAAAATGTGTTTATTGTTGCTTAATGTTGCTTAATGATGTGTTTTGCACATGCTTGTGAATATTAACGTTATCTTGAATAATGCATGAATTGTTTGTCATGTTGCACACTTCTTTCTTTTATTTAATAATGGTATCAGAGTCTAAATCATTTCAAGATCATGAATCTTGAGGTACCTAGAGATGGGTATGTTACAAGGAGTAAAGTGCTTAATGTTTAAATGATGTTTTATTACCCCCTTCATAATGAATCATATTGCCTATGATGCACCATTCTCTCTTAATCTATCTTATTGCAATTATTGTTATAGTTCTATCATCGTATCAAAGCCATTTTGACAACTTGGAGCTTGGTTTGAGAAGATGGATATCCAAGGATGAAGACCGATAGAAGGAGGCTGCTAGGGCAAAAGTGTTATTGGTTTGGTGAGAATAGAACATTGCAACGCATACAAAGGTGTGTAGAAATAAAAGGGTCATAAGTGCATTTATTATTTTCAAAGACAAGAAAGGTTTAAAAAAAAAAGTTATTCCCAAGCACAAAACTTAGGAAAGAGGAGTGTACTAAATTTTTAAAAATAAAGAGATCATTGTTTCGTCGTGACAAACAAAACCTAAAATTCTTTAACCATTGAAACTGTGAATAAGTCGTCAATCCTTTTAAACTGTCATTTTCATTTGCATGAAGAATAAAACAAAGATAATAGAGAACCCGATCCACCACCAAAGAGAACTCATCCTGCCATTGGATACTAAGCCTTTGTTGAATACAACGTTAGAAAAGAAAACAAAGGGAGCATGCAAATGGGAAAGAGGTAAAATAAGATAATTTTATTAATGTCACAACAAGAGATCACAAAAGTAGGTCACAGGTGTTAGCTTTTGGGGTAATTCAGACAGGTACTTCTGCATTGGCGGTGCCTCGCATGCGAAGGTGTCCGAGCGACACTCTCTAGAGAGGCTTTTATGTAATGACTAAAGTGAATTTTGTAAGGTTGAGAGACTTAAGTGATCTAAGTCATCTCAATGAAAGATTAAGTCGTGATCATTAGATCGGGAGATCCAAGATCTAATCTTGGCCATTGAGATCTACGGTTAGGGTTTTAGTCATTAGGGAATTATAAAAGCAAATCTAAGGAGAGTGTGAGGCACACAATGAGTGAATAGCAGAAAGAGAGAGTCGTGCTCATGTGTCTGAGTGGGCAAGGCTAAGGAAGTGTGCAAAGGGGCGGCGAGAGAGATAGCAGCCAGGTGGGATAGGCTATCATTGCATTGTAATCCTTTGAGAGCCATTATCCCAAAAAGGGAGCCAAATAATAATAAAACTCAGAACAGGTTTTCCCGCAAGGGTTTTTCCAGGGGTGTTTACCCGAATCTCGCATGCAATGTTTGTATGGTTTCAATGTCAATGCTTCTGCTTATTTTCGTTGAGTAACCTAGTTGTGCTTTAGTTCAATAAATGTATTTTGCTCTGAATTAACTGTTGTGTGCTAGGTTAGTAGAATTCAACATGGTATCAGAGCTTGGACTCTGAAGACGAAGCCGAGATTTGCATGAGATCGAGATTGGCAATGAGAAATTTGCAGGTCTGTCGAGAAACTTTTTTTTCAGATCTGTTGTTGCGGGTAATAATTTAAAAAAAAAAAACGTTGTATGGATCTGAACGATTCGTACGGATTGACTACGTAGAAATAGCTCTGGCCTGCAAGATCTGCAGTCGGGCTCGCATGGAAGTAGCAAGAAGGAGCCACAGGCGTAGACTACGAGTTTGTAATGTTCCTGACTTGGCTAGTCTAGGAAACTCTGCTAATGTGTGTGTAAGATTAATTGTTTACAACATATAAATGAGCATTCAAATAATAATGGCAACAAAAGACTGCAAAGCTTATATTATGAAATCTCCGGGAAGTACAAATGTCGAATGTGGCTGAATAAAATAAATCACTCGGCTAGATAAATGACAAAAGGATCTTAACCAGAATACAATAGCAACTAAAACAATAATACCCAATACTCGAAGAATGTGGTGGAATGTAATGGATGAGATGAAGAACTGTTGCGGATATGACAGCTCGTACTGCAAGTCTGGAAAGTTCACCCTGGTGGTTGTACCTCTCGAAAATGCCTGGAAATTGTCCCAAACAATGTGCCCTGCTCTGCCTCACAATCCTGGTGACTGTCCGGACCTCAACTGGTGTATCTGGTCCCTGGATGGGTCCCCCTAGGGGAAATGCGCCCCCTCTACTCTGGAAAACTGCGCCCTAGTGATTCCACTGTCGGAATCGGCTGATGTGTATCTCAAACTAATCGCATAGGTCTACTGTGAAATGGGTCGGAAGGATTTCCCCGGATCTGAATTGATGATAGCTCAGGAACCCCGAATGTGTTATGCCCAAGTGTCGCACTCCCAATGTCCGCAAAGTGCACCTCAGATGATTCCTCTGTCGGAATCTGACGGGGAACCAGGCAAAAGATGCGCCTTGCCTTCCTCTCAACTAGGTCGGAAGGGAATCTTTGAACTCTCCCTGAAAGGGACAAGTCGATCCATTGAACCTCCTCAGAAGTTGTGCCCTCACTCTGAATGAGTGCGCCTTTGTTGTTGCAACCTGCGAAACTGCTACTGAAGATAGATGGAAGATCTGTGTGACCTCCCCAGTGATTAGGGTGTGTCTCTCAACACCGAAATCAACCACTAGTGTATTCCTCCTGGAATCCACTAAGCTACCTCTCCTGAGATGCACCTCTCTCCTCAATTGTTGATTACAGTTGTGTGAGACATCCTCAAGGACACAGACTGAGTAAGTCGGCCTGAGAGAAAGCCCATGAGTTGGGTGTGCCCATGAGTTGAGTGTGTGGTTCCTCTCTGAGACGGAGAAGGAACATTGTGTGCCCCTGTGTGGGGTGAGGAAGCCCATGAGTTGGGTGTGCCCATGAGTTGGGTGTGTGGTTCCTCTTTCAGACGGAGATGGAATGTCGTGTACCCCTGTGAGGGGTGAAGGAGCCCATGTGATGGGTTTACTATTCTCCTCTGTGCAGAGAGTTGAGATGATTCTCCTGTGTAATGCAATGAGAAAGAAGATCTGTTGAGTTGGTTGTGCCTGTGGCTGAGCACAGGTGAACGTGTGGAAAATCCCATGAGTTGGGTGCATCATTCTGAGAGAGAGATGAAATGATGTATTAGCCTCCTCTAAGCAGAGAGTTGAGATGATGTGATACTCCAAATGATTCTCCTGTGTAACGCAGTGAGAAAGAAGATCTGCTAAGTTGGACGTGTATGTGGCTGAGCACAGGTGAACGTGATCCTAGTGGTTGAGCACTAGTGAGTGTGATTCTCCTGTGAGACGCAATGAGATAGAGATGTGGACATCCCTGTGGTTGAGCACAGATGGATGTGCCCCTAGTCGATGAGCACTAGTGGGTGTATGAGATCCCTTGCTATATTGTCCAAGAGTCAGACTTACCTGTAACCCTATTTGTGATGTAAAGGGTACAGGTCAGCGCCGCCATAATGTAAAAAATCATTAATGTAAAAGATAATTAATATAGTAATTATTAATTATATTTTGAGTTATTGAGGTCGGCCCTATTGTGCCAATAGACACATCATTTGATGTGGTAAGTCTTATATAAATAAAGGTGAATCCTCATTGAGGAAACACACTCAACATTGTGTCATCCCATGATTTCAGAAGTTATGGTCTGAAATTATGAAAATTACAGCACCCTCTTGTGTGCTAGATTTGGTGATGGTGTGGGAGGTCTTTCTCTTGAAGAATATAGCAAAGGATTGGCTGGGTTTTCTTCCCTTATTGAGAAGGGTTTCCCAGGATACTTCTTGTGTTCTTGTGCATGCTTATTCTTCTTGTGATCTTGGTTTGCTGCAGTAGTTATGGTTCAAGTAAAAAGCTAAACAGAAAATTTAATTAAATGCATGAGCCATAGCTCATTTAAAATTCAACATGGTATCAGAGCAGGCTTGAAGAAAATTATTGCCCAAGATTGAAGGAAGGCTGTAAATCTCTGCTGTAGGTGTAAAAAGAAGAAGGTCGGACCTCTCTTTAAAAAAATTATGTGGTAATTGTTGAGGCCGGACCTAAGAGGAGACCCTAGGAGAAGACCCTAAGAGGAGACCGCAACAAGAGAGAGGCCTGTTGAAGACCCTAAGAGGAGACCCTATGAGGAGACGGCAGCAAGGGAGAGCCCTGTTGAAGACCCTAAGAGGAGACCGTAGTAATGGAGAGGCCTCCGTAAAGCTGTCGCAGAAGAACTTAACAGCAGACCCTTCAATGAAGAGGAGTCGGACCTCTTCTGAGGTGAAAATTGAGGCTGCCACAGCCATAAAGAAAATTACAGTTTGTGAGGGAGCCATCATTTGACAGTTCCGAGGCTAATTCGTTAACAGATATGAGGTACATGTCTGAGCAGGGTTAAGAGGAAATTCTGGCTAGTTTTTGAGGGCTATTTGAGTGCCATTACAGGCATGTGACAAACAAGGAAAGGAGGATTGTCATCACCGCAAATCTAAACTCCTAAAAACAGCAGACTTAAAACCAAAACATGACATGTGTGAGTAAGTTCTGTAGCAGAATTCTAAACAGCAGTCTCATAATGAAGAAGGACCAGACCTTTCTGAGGTAAAATCTAAGGCTGCCGCAGCCCAGAACTGAGGTAGTATTCGGCCTAAAATTACAGACCTGTGGCAGCAAACAACTGAGGCAGTACTTGGCCTAAATCCAAGGTCTAAGGTAGCAAGGAAAGTACAAATCCGAGCTGCTATTGGCAGCAGTATTATCACAGGTCTGAAGTGACTTTATGACAGTTTTGAAGCAAACTCAAAAGATCAAATTTCTGATGCTGTGATGAAGGACAAATTAAACGGCAGATCTGAGACAAGTGTAAGGACTGTTTTGAAGTAAACCTATGCTGAGTTTAAAGCTTTTTCAGATCTGGTACAGGAGTAACTTTTGGTGAGCTACAGGGGTAACATTTACTGTGAGTCTTTGGAGCATCCTAAGCATGTTTCAGGACTGTCTTTGAAGCAATTATCAGAGGTTTCTAGGCAAAAGATTTAACTCAGCAAGGAAGCAGAGTATAATGTGGCTACAGGGGCAAACAAGTCTATGGCAAACAAAGCGAGGAATGCCATTGCTCATCATGACACTGACAAACAAGCAAATCTCCATTGGTGTACACTCTCAGGTATGCACTTGTATACATTATTTGCATCACTGTTATAAGGGTACTTGCAGGAGGAAGGAACCCTTGACGCAATCATGGATCTAGAGTAATCTCAGTGCATTCAAAGGAACAACACACTGGAAGTGAAGACTCCAGGTTTGATTGTTTTAAATTATCATGCCTCTAACCTACATTTCTAAGCTTACTACACTACAAGTAGGTGTTGTAGCTGTGACAACAATCCTTAAAATGCTGTGATTCTAGAGATGTACTCATGAATCTCCTCTAGGAGATATTATTGTCTTGTTTCCTTTCATTTGTTTTCTTGTTCCGGGCAGGTTAACAAAGGAAGATGTTTATCCTTCAGACTTCAGAGGCAGTCACTTGACTCAGAAGGAGTCAAACTAATTGAGAAAGAGAGATAGTACCTTCTTCCTCTTCAAGCAGTCTAGAGGGAGATAGCCATTGATACAGTTGATTCAGTTGCTCCAGTTGATATGCCCAGAAGTATTGCAGTAGGGCATAAAAGGCCTGCCTAGGCTCGACAAAACTCTGCAGGAGGCAGAGGAACATACACGCCCCTCAAGGCACATCCCGAGAAAGCAAAAGAGATTTTTGAGCTACCCTTCAGCAATGAGCCACTTCATTGATTCTGAGCCTCCTTGTCATAGAGAAGCGACAGGTGAACAGGTATGGAAAGATGCCATGACAGAAGAATACCAGTATATCTTAAAGAATGATGTATGAGATATTGTTCCGAGAACAGAAGGGAAGTCTATGGTGACTTCCAAATGGATCTATAAGATCAAGCATGCAGGTGATGGAAGTGTCGAGAAATACAAAGCGAGATCTGTAGCCAGAGGATTCCCACAAACAGAGGGAGTTTTCTATGATGAGAGACCTGATCCAGTAAACCCGTTACACTTCCATCCATACTACCATCCATGAGTTAGAAACTACATCATATGGATGGATTCTTGATGAGTTTGGGTTTAAGCAAGAGTGTTGTTGATCCAAACCTATATTATTACATTGTTGGTGACGAGAGCCTGATTTTGATGACTTATTCAAGAAGTCGTGTTGTTGGATACAAGCAAGCTTTGACTTCTAATTTCGAGATAAAAGGATCCGGGTATGATGCACTACTTCTTGGGACAAAAAGTATGACAGAGGATTGATGAGATTTTTCCTGAGTCAAGGAAAATATACAGTGGGGATATTAAAGAAGTTCAGTATGACTAAATGCAAATCCATGCCTACACCGATGGTGATGGATTTGAAGAAAATTAATGATGATGATTCAAACAAGATTGATCCACAACTGATTGGATCACTGATGTATCTGGTTAACACCAGACTCGATATATACTATGCTGTGAATGTACTTAGCCAATTCATGAGTCAGTCGAGACAGACTCACTGGACAGCAGCAAAACATGTATTGAGATATCTACAAGGCACAATTGGATATGGCCTGAGATATGCCTCCAATGTAGACTTGAGTTTGCAGGGATATGCAGATTGGACAGAAAGCATCGTGGACCGGAAGAGCATATTCGGTTGTTGTTTTACGTTGGAGTTTTCCATGGTTTCCTGGTGCAGCAAGAAAACAAAGCTCTGTGGCCTTGAGTACCACAGAAGCAAAGTATATAACATTGAGTGTGTGAGGCAATGTGGCTTCGCAAGCTTCTGACAGATTTACTTGATCATGAGATGGATTCTATGATTATAACCAGAGTTGTGTGAAGCTATTTGAGAACCCTGTGTTCCATGATAGATCAAAACACGTTGAGATAAAATATCATTATATCAGAGACATGATGCAGAGGAAAGCAATACAGGTACAATACCTTCCTACACATGTGCAGATTGCAAATATCTTCACCAAACTGGCTTGGTGGAGAATACCTCTCTAGCTGAGAGGGAGTGTTGATGACTACAGCCAAGACGAAGTTCAAGTACTTTCGTGCGAGATTTGGCCTGATGGATAATGCCTCCCTAGCTGAGAGGGAGTGTTGATGATTACAGTTGCGTGAGACATCCTCCAGCACATAGACTGAGTAAGTCAGCCTGAGAGAAAGCCCATGAGTTGGGAGTGCCCATGAGTTGGGTGTGTGGTTCCTCTCTGAGACAGAGAAGGAACGTTGTGTGTCGCTGTGTGGGGTGAGGAAGCCCATGAGTTGGGTGTACCCATGAGTCGGGTGTGTGGTTCCTCTCTCAGACGGAGATGGAATGTTGTGTACCACTGTGAGGGTGAAGGAGCCCATGTCATGGGTTTACTGTTCTCCTCTGTGCAGAGAGTTGAGATGATACTCCAGATGATTCTCCTGTGTAACGCAGTGAGAAAGAAGATCTGTTGAGTTGGACGTGCATGTGGCTGAGCACAGGTGAACATGTGGGAAAGCCCATGAGTTGGGTGCATCATTATGAGACAAAGATGAAACAATGTATTAGCCTCCTCTGAGCAGAGAGTTGAGATGATGTGATACTCCAAATGATTCTCCTATGTAACGCAGTGAGAAAGATGATCTGTTGAGTTGGGCGTGCCTGTGGCTGAGCACAGGTGAACGTGATCCTAGTGGTTGGGCACTAGTGAGTGTGGTTCTCCTGTGAGACGCAATGAAATAGAGATGTGGACATCCCTGTGGTTGAGCACAGATGGATGTGCCCCTAGTGGCTGAGCACTAGTGGGTGTATGAGATCCCTTGATATATTGTCCAAGAGTCAGACTTACCTGTAACCCTATTTGTGATGTAAAGGGTACGGGTCGGCCCCACCATAATGTAAAGGATAATTAATGTAAAAGTTAATTAATATGGTAATTATTAATTATATTTTGAGTTATTAAGGTTGGCCCTATTGTGCCAATAGACACATCATTTGATGTGGTAAGTCTTATATAAATAAAGGTGAGTCCCCATTGAGGAAACTCACTCAACATTGTGTCATCTCATGATTTCAAAAGTTATAGTCTGAAATTATGAAAATTACAGCACCCTCTTGTGTGCTAGATTTGGTGATGGTGTGGGAGATCTGTCTCTTGAAGAATATAGCAAAGGGTTGGTTGGGTTTTCTTCCCTTATTGAGAAGCGTTTCCCAAGATACTTCTTGTGTTCTTGGTCATGGTTATTCTTCTTGTGATCTTGGTTTGTTGTAGTAGTTATGGTTCAAGTAAAAAGCTAAACAAAAAATTTAATTAAATGCATGAGCCATAGCTCATTCAAAATTCAATATCAATGACAAGTCAAAATCTACATAATGATGAATTAGGTCGATGAACCTTCTCTTATAGCTTCCTGAAACCCTAATTTGTTGTTGACTTCTAATTTTAGCTCGTAAATTGGCTTAAAAGCGCTTTTAGCCACTTTTAGCTCAATGTCACTTTCCGAATATAACACCTTTGACTGGAGTGACCTCTAGTAACCCTATTTACCCCTTTCTGCCCCTGGCTATAGTCTAACGAGGCGGTTTATACCATTAAGCCTCCTCTCTGGAGCTCCTATTTGGAAAGGGACATTACAATCCTCCCTTCCCGAAATTGCTTGTCCTCAAGCAATACCAATCCAAGGTGTTGCAACACCTGCTCGCTCTCCCAATTAGTGTCCTCTACTAGAAGCCCTCTCCATCTAATCAAACAGTCTCTAATGACCCTCCTCCTCAGTTTCCGCTCCTGGAACTCCAGTACCTCCTCCGGAACCAACTCCAATTGTCCCTCCTCATCCAATGGGGGAAGCTCCTCTGATGTGTTGATGAATTGACCCACTGCCTTTTTGAGGCAAGATACGTGGAACACGTTATGAATCTTGCTCCCCTATGAAAGCTCTAGCTCATAAGCAACCTCTCCTACTCAACGCATGATCCTGTAAGGGCCATAAAATCTGGACTTGAGCTTCTCGACCCCACTCTTCTTCAGAGATGACTGTCTGTAAGGTTGGAGTCTCAAGAAAACCAGATCCCCAACCTCAAAGTTGCCCTCTATCCTGTGCCTTTCCGCACTCATCTTCTGTTGGTTCGGTGTCGTCTGCAGGTTCTCTTTCAGCAACTTGAGAATCTCCTAACTCTCTATGATCCAATCCTTGGCCTTGGGAGCTTTGTTCTCCCCGAAAACCAAGTCTACCAAAGTGGGAGCATCATATCCGTACAATGCTCGGAAGGGTGTCAAGCCAATGGACATGTGAAAAGTGGTGTTGTAGCAATGCTCTCCTAAATGTAGCCACTTGACCCATGTTTTTTGTTGTCCACCTACATTGTTCCTCAAATACCCTTTAACCCACTTGCTGACGATCTCGGTCTGCCCATCTATCTGAGGGTAATAGCTGGTGTTGGGTGTCAACTCTGTCCCCACCAATCTAAACAACTCCCTCAAGAATGTCCCAATAAACCAACTGTCCATGTCACTGATGATGTTCCTCGGCAACCCATGAAATTTGAAGACCTCCCTGAAGAATAACTCGGCTACCTGAATTGCATTGTACTCTGTCAATATGGCATAGAAGTGAGCAAACTTGGTCAATCTATCGACCACTACATAGATATAGTCCTTACCCTGGACCTTGGGTAGGCCTCTAATGAAGTCCATCGATATACTTTCCCATTTCTGCTCTGGAATGGGAAGTGGCTGAAGTAGCCATGTTGGAAGAGTATGCTCTAACTTGTTCTGCTGGCAAGTCACACACTCATTGATGTGTCTCATAACATCTTGTTTGAGGCCCTTCCATGAGAACCTCTCCCTGATCTGTCTGTAGGTTTTGAAAAACCCTTGATGGCCTGCTAGTGGTGAATCATGAATTGTTGTGAGGATCTTCTTCTTGAGCCCTGAATCTGGCACTAAATAGACTTTGTCCTTGTAGAATATGACATCATCAATGACCCTATTCTTGTCATCCTGTATCTGTCCATCCATAACCTCACAAGGGAACTTGTTCTTGGAATATTCCACTAACAAGTGGGATTTCCAATCTACTGAAATCTCCATCAAAGAACATGTCGCAAGTCTCCTCGATAGTGCATCGGCCACAATGTTCTTCTCCCCCTTGATATACTCTATGTCGAAGTCGAATGCATGTACCTTCATTACCCATTTTTGTTGGCGCTCACTGAGGTCCTTCTGTTCAAGGAAATACTTCAAGCTGGTGTGATCTGTTTTGACCACGAATTTGTTGCCCACTTGCCAACATTTCCTTGTCATAAATGGAGTACAACCTCTCGGGCTGACTGAGCTTCCTGCTCTCAAATACAATGGGGTGTCCTCCCTGCATCAAAACTTCCACGATACCCTCGCCAGATGCGTCACACTCTAGTATAAATGGCAAAGTGAAGTTCGGTAATTCCAACATTGGACAAGTGCCCATGAACCCAAGTCTTGCGAGAATAATCATCAATAAATGACACATAGTATACACACCCTGAAAGAAAAATCAAGATACTCAGGTCAGATAATGGAGGAGAATACACCTCAAAAGAAATCGTAAGCTTTTGCAAAGATGTCGGGATTAAGAGGGAGCTCACCACTCCCTATAATCCTCAGCAAAATGGTGTAGCAGAAAGAAAGAATAGAACAATAATGGAAGCAGTGAAGACTATGATCCACAATCAAGACCTTCCAATGCACTTATGGGTTGAAGCAGCAAGAACAGCAGTTTATGTCCAAAACAGATTATCCCATACTGCACTTGGATTCAAAAACCCCGAAGAAATGTTCTCCGAAAAGAAGCCATAAGTAAGCCATCTGAATATATTTGGTTGTCCAGTGTTTGTACACACTCCGAAAGAAAGGAGAACTAAGCTAGACCCTTCAGGGAAGAAGGGAATATTTGTTGGATACTGTGAGATCTCTAAGGCCTTCAAAATTTACATACCAGGTTACAATCACATTGAGATCAGCAGAGATGTAACCTTTGATGAAGAAGCAGCACTTAAAAGATCAAGGAAATGCTAGCTTGAAGAAGTATATGAAAAAGAACCTGTAGCTCCCAGAGCTGCAGAACCTGTGAAGGAAGGAAGTTGCAGTGAACCCTGATGATGAGATTCCAGAAGGTCATGATATGATAGAATCTCAAGAACCTCCCCATATGACGATCTCTCACAAGAGAAAGCCAGCTTGGGCAAGGGAACTTATTCAAGATGGAGAGAAGTATGGTGCCCCAAAAGGAACCATGAGACAAAGCAAGAAACCTAAGCCATTCTCCAGTTATATGGCTTTGATGTGTGATCTCATAGAAAAGGAACCTACTTGCTTTGAAGAAGGCATTCAGAAGAAAGAATGGGTGGATGCCATGACAGAAGAATACCAATCCATTATAAAGAATGATGTATGGGAAATAGTTCCCAGACCGAAGAACAAAGATGTTGTATCTTCCAAATGGATGTACAAGATAAAACATGTTGCAGACGGAAGTATTGAAAAATATAAAGCAAGATTTGTAGCTCGTGGTTTTTCTCAAAAGGAAGGCATTGATTATGAAGAGATGTTTGCTCCTGTAGCCAGATACACTTCTATCAGAACAATCATAGCTCTTGCAGCCAAGATGAAGTGGAAGTTGCACCAGATGGATGTGAAAACAGCCTTCTTAAATTGTGTTATTGAAGAAGAAGTGTATATAGAACAACCACAAGGGTTTGAAGTTGAAGAGAGAAAGACTCATGTCTACAAATTGAAGAAATCTCTTTACGGATTGAAGCAAGCTCCTAGAGCTTGGTGTGGCAGAATTAATAGTTTCCCGACGAGCTTGGGATTTACCAAGAGTAAAGTTGATTCTAACCTTTACTTCAAGGTTATGAATGATGAGCCAGTGATATTGCTACTGTATGTAGATGACTTATTATTAACAGGAGAAGAAAAGTTCATCACAAATTGTAAGAAGAAACTCGCTGCAAAATTTGAGATGAAAGACCTAGGCCTGATGCATTATTTCTTAGGTCTTGATGTTTGGCAGAGCCCAAAGAAGATCTTCCTTAACCAAGGGAAGTATGCAGTTGAAATACTGAAGACTTTTGATATGTTGGAATGTAAATCCATGAATACACCCAATGGAAACAAAGTTGAAGCTCCCAGTTGATACTTCGTCAGAATTGGTTGATGCTACTCTATACAGACATATTATTGGTTCATTGATGTATCTGACAAATACTAGACCAGATATATGCTTTGTTGTGAACACCTTGAGTCAGTATCTAATAGAGCCTAGACGTGTTCACCTTGTAGTCGTAAAGCATGCGATGAGATACCTTAAGGGTACATTGGATTATGGTCTCTGTTATACTGGAGATCATGACTTCAGACTGGTTGGTTATACTGATTCAAATTGGGCTGGAAGTGTTTCTGAAAGAAAGAGCACTTAAGGATGTTGTTTCAGTCTGGGGTCAGCCATGACTTCATGGCAGAGCAGGAAGCAGTCCAGTATTGCTCTTAGCGTGGAAGAAGCGGAATACATTGCAGCATGTTCCGCCAATTGTGAAGCCATATGGCTTCGGAAGTTGTTGATAGGTCTATTCGATTTGGAGATGGAAGCCACCATGATTCTATGTGATAACCAGAGTTGCATAAAGATGATGGAGAACCCAGGGTTCCATGATAAGTCGAAGCACATAGAAATCTGGTATCATTGCATTCGTGATATGGTGCAGCGAGGAGTTGTAAAGCTCCAATATGTTGGCACAGATGAGCAAGTTGCAAATGTGCTAACCAAGCCTCTGTCTCATGTAAAGTTTGAATACTTTCAAGACAAGCTTGGTATAGTCCAAAAGGACCTCCCTCGAAAGGGGGAGTGATGTTGATGATACTATTGTATTCTGACCTACAGTAGGTAGCTCCGTTAGGATTTTATATCGTAGGGGATTGATCATCCCTGGACAGATCCCGAAGGTCCGGTAAGGACGGTCTGTCAGAGTACCTGTGCATGTATATGCTAGTTGTGGTCAGTAGTGGTAGCTCCGTTAGGATTTTATATCCTAGGGAATCTTTTGATTCTTAGGCAGATCTCGAAGGTCCGGTAAGGACGGTTTGTCAGAGTACCACGTGGTAACTCCGTTAGGATTTTATATCCTAGGGAATCTTATGATTCCTGGGCAAATCCCTCAGGTCTGGTAAGGACGGTCTGTCAGAGTACCACAAAATGTTGTTGTTACACCTGCCTCATTCTATTGCTATTTGATGATGATGTTGTTATCTCAACTTCGTGTTGATGATGTTGTTGTATCAACCTCGTGTTGTTGTTGATGATGTTGTTTCAGCCTTGTGTTGTTGTTGATGATGATGTATCAGCCTCATGTTGTTGATGTTGTTGTTATACTAATTGAAGTTGATGTTTCAGCTTCATACAGATGATGATGATGATGCTATTCCAGCTCCATGCTGTGAACGATGATGATATTGATGATGAGAAAAACTTTCGATGATTTATAGATGTGCCAGTCAATGTTCCAGATGCTAATGATGTTGCTACCCTCTCTCTCTCTCCCGATGATGTTGTATTGGGTTATGTCACTGGAATACCCTTCTTGTTAAGGGGGAGTGTTGAAATATTGTAATTGCAAAGAATATTCTAATTATAATTGAGTTATTATTATATAGATCAAATCCCCTTTTGTGGATTGATCATGTCGGGTCTTGTATAAGACCAAATGCCCTCTTGTGGATTGGTCAAACCATATTTATATGGTGGTAATTGAGAAGTCGGCCCCTAGGGTTTAATAAAGTGGTTTTAACCACTATTGGAAGAAGTTGGCCCTACTTGGTGAAGAGACATAACCCTAGCGCCCCTCAGCTAATATAAATAAGTGAGGATGGCGCCTCATTTACTGACTCACTCAGTCACTCAACAAGTGCGCATCTTTTGGAGGTAGTTGCAGTTGCAAGAAGAAGAAGAGAGAGGCGCATGCTCAGTCCTAGTCTTTTCTTGGTGGTTTTATCTTTAGTCTCGGCATTGTATTGACAATCTATCATTGAGGAAGTTTTTGTTGGGTTTTCTCCCCCATGAGGGTTTCCTAGGATAAAATGTTGTGTACCTTGTGATTGTGTTTCTTTCAATGATCCTTATTATGTTGTTATGCTCTAGTAAATTGAAAAGAACTCAATAACAGCTCTAAATTTAACACCCCCCAAGTCTGAAAATAGGCAGTGATATCTACCTCTAATCTTGTAGTATAGGGGACACCAAAAAATGAGAAGTGCTACAAATTGGGAGGCCTTGGGAATCTTAGTACTACGAAAAAGAGAGGGAAGATGTCATAACCTGGTAGCGTTGATGGCCAAGGACATGTGAGGAGACCAACAAGTGATCTTGATGTCAAAGTCATCAAGTATTATGAAAGGGTCAATGCACAAACAGATGATATCCCCCCAAGAGTTGTTGCTATTAAGGGGGCCTACGTGTATTATCTAAGGCAAAGGGAAAGAATCCACACATAAAAATGTAGCTACTCTATTGAACTTGGTGAGTAGAATGTCGGGAAGGAGGAGCCCATCTCTAGGACCACCTAAAGATGGTTTGTCTATTGGTATGGTTGTGTACAGCCTATGACCTAGAATGACAACTCCACATAGGCCTTGAAAAGGTTGATCGACCCCTTAGGGAAGGAGGTTGAGAGGAGACACGAGGCTTCATTGATATAAGGTTCGATATATCTTGGATCTCTATATGTCATTTGTTGCTTGAATCAAAGGGGACAACCAAGAAATATGAAGTAATCCTCATAAGGGCTTTCGATCAAGGAATGATTGTAAACACTAATAATTGTAACTAAAAACCTCTCTCATGAAGAGAGCAAGGCATATTTGGTCAAGAAAGAAAAAGAAGACGGAGAGAGAGCCCACCAAGTCCCAAAATAGGCAATGATATCTACCTCTAATATTGTAGTATAGGTGGTGTTACCCCCTCTCTCACCTAGCCGTAACTAGAGGAGATCATTCTCCATGATCCACATTGCAGATGTTAAGATGATGATCATCATTCTCCACAGACAGCAGCCCCTCAAATGCCTCCCCCTTCATCATAGCTAAGCTCATTCACTCAATTAGCATGGTTCATCCGATGATGGTGTTCCAGGCTCCAGCACACATGAGGTATATTAGTCATTGTTTCATATAAAGTGTTACATTTAATGTAGTAGGCATTTAGGTGAGGATATAGGTTGATTTCAGATAATGGATCATGACGCTTGGAAGTTATACTTTTTGCCTTGTTTCACCTTGGTGGCCATTATATGTGTCCTGGTCTAGTGTTGTCACTCTTGGGGAATAGGGGTACTACTGAGAAGCCTTAATAGGGGCAATGTACCATTCCCTTCCATACTTAACACATTCCATTTATGTTCCTTCCATTGTCCTATCTTTCGAAAATGGTTGTTACATGTACACCAAAAAGGTTTATGCCTTCATCCTCCTATGAGATGAAGGGGCTAGAATGGTCGAGGTTGATGCAACTGGTAAAAGAATGAAAAATGAAATGGGATGACAAATGATCAAATCAAAATCCAAAGAATTAACTTGAGTTGTACCCCCTCGCTATGAGGCCATCGCCCCAAGTCCTAATGCATTGAATGCATATCAACTTAAAAGGACTTAATAAAATCCCAATAAAAATAAATGCATAAACCTAAAAAAGGGTCTTGCAAAGCAATAAATGAATAATCAAAAGGCAAGAATAGGGGTTTGGAATACACACAGTACCGATGAAAGGATAACTCAAGCACCAAGCGCTCCCTCTAGAAAGGAGCTCATGGAGATGAACCCACATGTGGCCTTGCATGTCAATGACACCATGACCATGAAGTAAACCCCATGCCATGCCATTCACTTATACTTACACTTTGAAGGGTTTCTTGGGAACTACTCCTCTACTTGGGTATTGGCACACCGAATAGCGTTTTATGATGGTCCTCCCATACCTAAACTTGGCGAATTGCATAAAGTCTTAGGCTAGTATGAAGTTTGAAGAAGATACCTAATGTGAATTGCTTACATGGCTTTTGTATTAGATTGTGGCTTACTTTGTATGATTCTAATGACTCTTCTATCCATGATGGTTGGTTTCGCTTGACTTCTCTGAGCATTGCTTGACGATTATGCACCCTTAGATGTGGTTCTTCGAGGATGTTTCATGATGACGTCATGCACTGTATGGAGGATGTTGCACCTTTAATGATGAGCGTTGGGTCATGTGATGACTTGACATGCTCCTTGATACCCTCTAACACCTCTTGGACCTAGGATGTACACTTGAGCTAGGACGTTGTGTATGTAGCTTGATGTGTCACTCAGAGACAAGGAAGCCCACACCTTGGACGTTGCACCCCCTGAGGACATTAGGGTTTGATTGGATGCCATGCCACTTGATGAGGATTGTATACCCCTTTAGAGGAATGATGGAGCCCTCTTCCTTCATGACATTGGCATTTCCCCCTTGGCTCAATCATGATGCCAAATCCCAGTCATCCCAAGGTCCCTCAAATTTCCAAGAACAAAAACAAAAACAATAGGTCCAATCACCCACTATCTTGAGCAAGACAGACCCTAAAATCACAAAAGCCTAGGCATTATTAATTTTGTCAATCCTGAAAAGGACCTTTAATACCATGAAATTGTTGAGCCTAACGAATCCAGTGCCATGCTAAATATTGCCAAGGAGCATCCAATATTGCCAAGGAGCATCCCCCTCGACGATGCACATGATCAATTTGCCAGCAAGAATCGCCTCGTGACCTCTTATGATAGGGATGCCAAATCCCCCTTGATCTCTTAGTAAAGTGCAAATATACCAAGCCACCAAAGGAATCACTTTCACCCTGTTGACCACCTATTTCAACTAGGGGGTCAACTCCATGTACCATGAAGATATGCACCTGATGGTGCTACCACGTTGAAGACTTGATGGTTCTACAAGGCAGTTTTGGCCTTCAGCAATTATTTTTGTTATTGGAATTTCCGCTCCCCTGCGTGGGATAATAATGTAATGTGTCTACATGGATCATGGTTTAGGCAGTTACCTAAGACTTCATCATTAGAGGAGTCCCTTTCACTAAGTGTTTTTTTTTCCTCAGGTTATTAATTTGGCCTAACCAGCCTTATTAATTTCCTTTAAGTTTTTCACTCCCACAATTATTCTCCAAAGCGGTGAAAGGCGTTCTAATGATCAAGCCCATGGGGTAACTAAGGTCTAGGAGTATTGTAAATGACCATGCTAGACATTTCCTAGAGTCTTGCGAAATTCCATTAAGTTTTGATAGGATTTTTTTTAATAATTAAAATTCCCGCAAACTGGGGATTTTTAATTATTTTTTATGTAAAATGTAAAAAAGTGGTCCTTGGGGATTTTGTATAGGGGTATGAGTACTCAAATCAAATGGTTCATGAACCCCTACACCCTTGGACCAAGTCTCAGCTCATTTGGACAAGTTTTGCTAGGCCATTGTCCATGAGGAATCAAAGTCGGTGAAAAATCAGCATGTAATTGGCTTAATTAAAATAGTCAAATTTTGTTAAAGTCACTAAAGTCATGAGAGAGAGTGGGAAAAGTGTCCCAAATGCATTTCCTAAGTTGGCAAAATGATTTCCAACTTAAAAATAGCCCCTTTGCTTATCCCACAACCTACATTGACCATCTCCCTAGAAGAGGGGCGCTCCCTTTGCTCAATAATTCATGAAAAATCAAAAATATACCATGGGGGGCCCAAAAACTTTGGTAAACCCCCCCATTCATCCCCACTACACTTTTAATTAATAGGGAAGGTGGTTTCTCCCTTCCCCACTCATCCCTCAACCCTCACCCTCCTCTCTTGACCCAAAAGTGCACTCCCCTTAATGAGACCATCTTCCATTGGATGGGTGTCTCTTGGAGCTCATCCAAGTGGGCTCTCTCCTCATCTTCTCCTATAAATTGGATCCTCTCCTCCTCATTATCTCATCTATTCTCATAGCAAGTCTACTATACCAAAATTTCTCCTCTCTTTTCCTTCACTCTCCCATGCTCTCATGTGTAAATCTTGCTACAAATATTTGTAGCAACATTTTGGTGGATAATAAAGGAAGCTTTGAAGAATCTATGGTGTGCATTGGGAGTCTTCTTGGTGCCTTCATTGTATTTTTGCGAGGTGATATATTTCCATTTCATTTTTGCATTTTGCTTCACTAGTTCTACTTGGAGACTCAAGCAAAGTATTTTGCTTGGGTGATATTAGTAGTAGTATTGTTATTGATCTTGTGGTAGTTTCTTATTAAGTTTGCAAAGTATTTTACAATCTTTTTGGATGCTCTCACCTCCATGTTTCCTTGTGTAGCAAAGGCAATCTTATTTTGGGAATCACTAAAGGATTGAAGGATTGGTTTTAGAGTGGAAAGCCAACTCTTTTCAATCATCCAAAGTTTCAAGATTTATCTAATTTTCTTTTCCTTCTTTCTTCATTTCTAAATATTGTTATGATATAGAATAGACACTAAAGATTTCACTATCATTTTTTTAAATTTTACTTAAATTTATGTATCATTGGGCTAATCAAACTTAACAAGTTCTTGGTGTTTTGTAGCATTTTCCATAAAAGTATACCTTGGTGATTTTTTATGCAGATTTCTAGCAACGAGGAGGGAATGCTACTAGTTTGAGCCCCAAAGGCCTCCAAAAGGCATTCTAGAGTTGGGATATCAAATCCTCATCCTTCTCACTCTTCCAAGTCATTGTAAGCCACCCTTGAGAGTCTCTTGGGTGTGCCTTCTCTCAATTTTATATCAAAAATCTGATATTGTAATAGTTAGAATAAATTGCCACACCTTGCAAAGAGAGTGGCCTAAGCCATCCTTGCAAAATCGTGAAGGCTAGATTAGATTTGCTTCCTTGCTTTTTCTTTTACAACCACCTTGGCCAAAACGGTAGGCATAGTGCCTCCACTTGTGTCATTTGTTGTGGGGTTGCAATTTATTTCCAAGTTTCTATTTCTTTCATAATACCCAACTTGGCCAAAATGGTAGGCATTGTGCCTCCACTTGTGCCATTGTTGAGGTTGATTTTGCTTTCAAATATTTTAATTATTTTTATTACATCCACCTTGGCCAAAACGGTAGGCATTGTGCCTCCACTTGTGCCATTGTTGTGAGGTTGCAATTTCTTTTTTTTTTAAGCAAACTAATAAAGCATTTCAATTTTTATTTTTTTCCCCACCTTGCAAGAGATTGGCATAAGCCATTCCTTGCAATAACGGAAGGCTTGTATAATCTTAAAATCATTGCTAAAGTAACCTTTTTGTTCTCCATTTTTACC
>ML780210.1:936138-964653 GCA_009831015.1 Picea engelmannii
CTGCTTTTACCTTCTGGGCCTTTAGCCCCTTCTTCCCACAAGGCAAGGTGCAACCCTTAAATGATTGGCCAACCCAATGCCCGGACCAATGAAATGTGATGGATGAGCGGAAAGAAAGATGGAAAGTGGTAAGTATGACGGGAGCGAACGATGACTCTTCAGAAATCCCCCCAATGGCAACTCAAAACCTATGGGCACAAGCTTACTAGGGCATCCTGTCATTCCCCCCAGACATGGTCAAGTGGATAAGTATAAGATCCAAGCACCCGTTGGAAACAAAAGAACTAAATGCACATATTCAAAGGTTTTGAGGATCATAGTGACACATACAATGATACCCAAACTAATTACCTCATGGAGCAACATCCATCTCTGCTACAGGACCAAGCCGAGGTGATGGATGTTGTTGTTGTTGACAAAGTGGAGGCATTGAAAGGAAGAAAAGATTGGCCCTCCAGGGCCATGCTGAAGTCGATCTGGCTCTCGCTACTCCATGTCTAGGACCTGTGGGCCTCGAGACGTAATCTTCTTAGTTATCCCTAAAAGTGGGGGATAACAGGGCCGACTTGTACCCTTTACATCACAATTAGGGTTACAAGCAAATCTTACACTTAGACAATATAGCAAGGGATCCACACGTCCACTAGTGCTCAGCCACTAGGGACACGTCCACCTATGCTCAGCCACAGGGACATTATACTCAACAGAATCATCTCGAGTACCAAATCGTCTCAACTCTCACACATAGGAGAACAATACACCCATCACATGGGCACACCCAACCACTGGGGGACGACTCAACTCAAACAGAGGAGAACAATGCCCCAACCACTGGGGGACGACTCAACTCACACACAGAGGAGAACGATGCCCCATCACGTGGGTATGCCCAACAATGGGCTCCCTCTCTGGTCGACTCAACTCAGTCACAGAGGAGAACGTATCCGAGAGGATGTCTCACGACGCTGCAATCATCAACAATAAGGGCATCCACAATAATTTAAATCCATTTGAGGAGAGTCGTCCGACATTCGGTGTAACTGTGTGGCCCCTATAAGCTGGGCACACAGGATTCAAAATCCTCAACGGCATCAAGAAACCAAGATATCCGTGTTCCCAAAAGACACCCTCAGCCGCAGTGATCTGCCTTTTCCCACTACCTTCTCGTCCTCCTAAAAGGGCGTGCAAAATATGCAATTTGACAAAGGAGCTAAAGAATGAGCGAGCCTTCGCCATCTTGCTCAACGCGATCGTGCTCATCGGAAAGCCTCGCTAGGGTTCGAACCTGTGTGTTGTCCGGAGCCCCTTCCGTCCAGCTAGAGAGATCGAATGTGGGTCGTCCGCCAGAAGGCACATGCCCTCTCCTGTTGTTCTTTCTCTGAACTTGAAACCCCATCACAAACCCATGGTTGGATCAACCTCTCCACACGTGGTTGGGTCGTCGTCTTCTGCATGCGACCTCTGCGATTTCTCTTCATGGTAGCAATCATTCAATGCGAACGTTATCTTCATAAAAAAACCAGAGGGCACAAACTCAAACTGTTGTTATGTTGTTATGAAGGGAAGCTCCGCTTAGACCTCTAATGGCGCCATTGCTCATCTCCAGAACCTCGTTGAGGTCCATCCCAATCCTGACAAGGCATCGGACGATCCACACGCATTCTGACCTCGAATCGAATGGCCCGCAATTTCCCAGGTATGAAATCAACCCTACAAAGCATGGCCGAGAAATATCTCAGATTTTAAATTCACAGTGCACAAGAACCCTCGGTACACGCAAGGACAGTTGCGGCTGGTACCATAACCTAGTACAGAAGCTCCTTAAAAATGGATTTGATAAAATCTTAAGTCCTAAAATCGTAGCTCAGGTCGTTAGCGTTCAAAGAAATCCCAATATCGCACTATTGATTTTATCCGTCAATGTCCATATGCAGTTTCATCCATCATCCGAGAAATGCCTAGGCCCTGCCTCCAATGCAAGAGGGAAGATATCGATGGCTCCAAAGTTTAATAAAACCGGGATCCAGATTTGACCACAATTCTGGGCCTAAGTCATCCAACTACCAGATCGTCGTGTCACTGGGATCTTCATCTTCTAGAATATCTTAAACATCAATGAGGATCTTTTGTATTTGTCTTACACAAGAATCGTGTAGTGGAACAGCTCTGATAACAGCTATCTCTCTCATTTTCCCGGGCCCTCCTGTGATGGAGTCAAGCCCAGTCTCACTTTGATACCATGTTGATTTTTCGATATAAGATGATATTGGATATTCAATATATTATTACAATGATGAGTGTTCCATATATAGAGAACATACGGTGACCATCCATGAAAGGATGTGTCCCATAACTATTTATTATTATCATTTACTTATTATATATATTATTTAATTATAAATAATTATATTATTAATTATTAATCTAGGAGAATGTCTTCCCGATGTTGTCCAAACATCAACAGTACCATATATGTATACATACACATGTTTGGTAAATATACTATAAAGTAATAGACAAGAGAGACAATTGTTGACAGCCATAATTTAAGTGGGAGCACTAGCTATTTTAACATTATTTAACTTGCTTATATGACCTGTAATTTAGTAGATTTTATTTTTGTATTTAAGTTGAGTCGCCTTGGCCATTCCCTTATTGTATTCAATATTGTGCAGGATACATTTAGCAGCCCCATTATCAGTCAGATGAAAATGAACAAAAGTCATTAATCTGTTGATAGCAATACACAGTTCAAAACCCTTTGCTACTAAGCCATGGAAATTTCATGGGTTCCAACTTGCATGAGCTGAAAACCTGAATTGATATAATCAACATAGAAAACAGAGAAATAATCAACTAAAAATAAGAGGTATTACATACAGTTCATTCTTTGTACAATAACGATGTGAAAAAAATCCTTCACTACTAAGCCATGGACAGTTCATGGGTTAGATGAACTGAAAGCATGCATTGATTTTTCCGCATCGTACCATCTACGTATACATACACATGTTTGGTAACTATACTATGAAGTAATAGACGAGAGATAATTGTTGACAGCTATAACTTAAGTGGGAGCTCTAGCTATTTTAACATTATTTAGCTTGCTTATATGACCTGTAATTTACTGGATTTTTATTTTTGTATTTAAGTTGAAGTTGCCTTGGACATTCCCTTATTGTATTCAAGATTGTTCAGGATCCATTTAGCAGCCCCATTATCAGTCAGATGAGAATGAACAAAAGTCATTAACCCTTTGCTACTAAGCCATACACAGTTCAAAACCCTTTGCTACTAAGCCATGGAAAGTTCATGGGTTGCATGAGCTGAAAACCTGATTTGACATAATCAACTCAGAAAACAGAGAAATAATCAACTAAAAATAAGAGGTATTACATACAGTTCATTCTTTCTACAAGAACAATGTGAAAAAATCCTTTGCTACTAAGCCATGGACAGTTCATGGGTTAGATGAACTGAAAGCCTGCATTGATATAATCAGCTCAGAAAACAGAGCAGTAATTGACAAAAATAAGAGCTATTACAGTATTACCTATCGGATTCATTTGTTTGGCATAAACAGAGTAATAATTAAGAAAAGATACATTACATATATTTTGCTGATATGTGAAAAATTACCATTCCTTTGAATCTAAAACTCTCTAAAATGTCTAAGCAGCAATTCATGAAAACGGATAATTTTTCTTAAACATAATTGTCCTATTAGATTTAATTGTGTGATATAAAAAGCAACTAACAAAACTACATAATGAATATTTGTACCTTGGGTTTGAATTCTGGCACTTGAAGCTTTTGAAGGATTTGCATAAAATGCCTCCTATCCTGGCAACCTTTGAGTCCATAGACAGTTGCCTGTAGGTTTGCCGCAGCAACAATGAAATCCATATGCAGAGGATCATCAGGGTCAAAGCTTAAAGCTCTTGGTAACCTTTTTGTACCACTCCAAAAGGGGGCCCCTGCTGTTGTTTTCATGTCGACGGGGAAATTGTAGCAAATCTGTATCGCCAAAGAGGGTGAGTGCATAAAAAAGATAAATTATGTGGAGAGAGCCAGCTAAAATTACGGCTTATGCATGCAAATCAAAGAGGGTAGATGCAGCAGAAAATGATAGGCTTCAAGGGCCATATTCCAGTTCTATAGTTTTGCATGCTTCTAACTGTGTGCTGAATCTCTTTGGTTACATCACTTCAACATTTGATTTCCAGTTTATTAATGACACGTGAATTCTCATAACTCAGAAGTAAGTTGGACACTCTCCAGATGTAAATGATAAGGCAAGTTTTATTAAATAAGCTTCTTTTCCAAAGAGCAAATCCAAATCATACCTGTTTGATGCTACTTGAAAACAAATCTTCAAATTGTAACCGAGCCCATTCCACACAAGCATCAAAACTAGAATAAAACAGGAATAGTCCATCAGGATTCAGAAGTGAAATGCAAACCAGGAAAGACCGCAGTAAACCTTTTAAGTAAAATTTCTATGCATAAATGAAAATTCCATAAAAGAAACTTCCATGAGTAAATTTTTCAATGTCTTATGATACAAATTACAATGGTTACAATAATTTTTCCCAACAACATATATTCTGTTTAGAGGATTAGAAAATATGTCGCACTATTTTTATGTATCACTCTTCCTAATTCCAAGATGCAATTGACAAGCCTAAAATCATGAAAACAAAAATTTGTCTAACAAATGTGTCAAACAAAAAGGTGCATACTAGCCATCGCAGTTCTTTAAATAGCAACAAGAAATTATGACTCACTAAAATAAAAGAAACCCAGATATTGAAGAAGAATACAATGTTCCACCAAGTTTCATGGATGGGGGAGCGCGGGAGCGGGGAGATGCACATGAGGAATGTGTGAGAGCACCCCAAAATTTTAGGGAAATTCAGGGGGGACGGGGGGACGTCAGGGTCCCTAGCATAGGGGTCCCCGTCTCTAAAATTATAAAAATAAAAATAATAATGATAAAATCCCAAGAACAACAGTTCATCCCATGCAAATTCATCAATGTGCAATCCAGTGGAAACGCTATAATCCTGCCCATCCTAAAATTCTGAAAACTGTTAAGTCTGTTGAATTCTGAATGAGATGTGAAATTCTACTTTCTCCATATGAAGTCCAATGAGGTTGGAACTTGGAACCACTCTCAAACATCCTGAAACAATTAATGGTAATGTTTAAAATTTAAGTAAAAGGATAGAAAAGGTAAGATAAAGGAGAATGTCAACTTTTATGATAGAAAAGGTAAGATAAAGGAGAATGTTAAACCATTAATTACCAAGGTCACAAACTCCTCAAAGCTCTATCCCCTATCTTTGTTCTATCTTAAATTAAGTTACCAAGATCCGGATAGGGATACGGATCGACCAGTTTTTTGAAAAGCTGGGATCCGGATACGGCAGGGAAACGACAAGTACAAACAATATAGATATATTTTTATAATTTTTAAAAATAAATTTACATAAAATATATGTATATATATATATATATATATATATATATATATTCAAATTTTTAAATATATAACTTATAAATATATAATATTTATAATACTTATAATTAATAATATATAACTTCTATATATAATACATAACTTTTATAACTTAAATAATAATATATAATTGTCAAATCTCACTAGCACGATTGGTTTCGAGGGGCCTCATTCTGTATGGTGGCCCAGGTTTGAAACTCCGCAATAGCAGGAGGAGACACCTAAAATCCAACCATGTTAAGGGTTGGTGTGGCCCAGGTTGGGTGCACTCTCTGGGTGATTTTGACGGCTTAGATGCCCCTGAGTCACAGTTTCTTAGACCACAGGTAATCCTGCAAGTCATGGATACATCCTAAGTGGGCCTAATTGTTAAGAACATGTGTTTCCTCCTCAGAGGTCACAAGTTCAAATCTAGAGTGGAGTAGGGTATGTATACCTCCGTAAACTTTAGCAATCAAATTGTTGCACGGAGGGGGTCCCTTGTCCCACAAACGAGGGGGTCTCATACACCAATTTGGTGTATGGCTTGGTTGTGACCTTAAAATTAGATTATTATTATTATTTATATAACTTAATTATAATATATAATACATAACTTAATAGTTAATTATAATATATAATATCTAACTTATATTAATATAACTATTAATATATAACTTATATATTTATAGTACTTATAATTAATAAAAGTCCCCTAAGGAAAGCAGAGCCTAAGCTAATCCCTCTACCTTTCATGTGCCCTTGTCCAATCTCGTGCTAACTACATGTTTTCCAACTGGGACAGCAACACGACCAACATGGATACAGTGGGTCGAAGACAAAGAATGATGGGTCGCCCAAAAGACCGACACGAAAGCTCACACTGACTCACTTCTCTCACCGGGTCAAAATTAGTGGGTAGTATAGATCATATTAGCAATAGCCTAACGGACATCTTGGCATTTTTACGGACGGATCCGGATCCGGATCCAGATGCAAATCTGATCCAAGGATCCAACCCTCAGGCCTGACGGATCCGATAACATAGGTCCTAAAGGGTTGTTAGACAAAAATGCAAGGGGGGAGCACCGAGGCATCCCCCTTTTGGAAAACCACGTCCACCACACTAGGGAAACATTCCCCAATGTGTTTCCCCGAGTTTTCCCGACAAGGGGATGTGGGCAAACATTTCCCCAAGCACCCCCTACTCCCAAAGACTGGGAAACATGGGGGGCACACCCCCAACCTATGGGACGAGTCACCGTGGAACACAAGAAGAATATGACTATTGTGCGGCAAAGGATGCACACATAAATCTAAAATTTCCTGAATAAAATGCTCAACTATCAACCATTATAATCTTTCATGATTTACAAATTTAAGGAGTGTTTTGGGGGAAGGAAGATGATCTTTTGATATCAGGTACAATCCATTCTATTAGGCCAAATAGTCTTCTATTGCAAGAGATCAACAAAACTAGGTTTCACCTCCATCACTAACAAACAATTGTTAGCAAGGGAACCATTTTCACCAATCATGAGCGGAGAGGTAAGCAATTTGCATAATCACTCCTTTGTTAGTCCCTCATTATGGGCAGAGGAGACAACCCGTTTGCCAGATGGTGTTGAATAACAATCGTCATTTCAAGGAAAATTAAGAGCTTTCTCTCAAGTTATGGACCTAATGATCCTATAGATGGAATACAATTTTGGGACTAGATGGCGCACTCTCTTTCTACTGAGAGTGGATCAGTGGAAGGGATCCTGATGTGGTCAAATGAATTGGAAATAGAGTTAGAGGAAGATTGATCACTATAGGCCCTACTGAAAAGCATAAATAGGATCACTCCATGTCTGTTCTAGGGATATCAGCTCGGTAACAGGACACGACCCACCAGGGTGTCGTGACCGTATCCTACGTGTCGGACACGTGTCTGATGTTAAGTTTTGGTACCTTAGGAAGTGGTCTCCTAGTGTTATTGATGTGCTTGAAACTAAAGAGGGAAAAGTACCCCTCCCTCACTTTACTTTATGTTATAAACTCAAAGTGACTTTATGAGCTCATTAATGAGAAAAGTGACTTCAGAAACTTAAGTTAAGGGGGAGACTTAATCTCCACCCTTGATCTTAGAAAGCTAAGATTTAATCCTAACCTTTGATTCCCAGGTTATCTTAATGAGATAACAAAAGCAAAGAGAAGAGGAAAGGGGGGTGCATTCTTCACTTGAAGAGAAGTGAAAAGAGGAGAAAGGATTTGGAGAAGAAGGAAAGAGGGGCGCATTTGTTGAGAAGGGTGCACTTGAGGATGAGGGTGCACTTGCTCTAGAGGAAAAGGGTGCACAGAAGTGGAAGAAGGGCACACAGCAGGACGAAAAGGGCGCACAGCAGAGTTGACGCTAGGTGCACTTATGATTTATTACCTTGAAGAGAGCGCATTTCCCCATGAGAGCTCTCTGCATTAAATGCTGAAAGGACAGCACTGATTCTTGAGAAAGAGGGCACAAACTTCAAGGAACTGCTGGCACTAATTTCAAGGAAGATTGGGCAGCTAACTTGAGATAAGTTGGTTGTAATCTTTGCTGTAATATTTTTCCTATAAGCTCCATAATAAATTTCCTCTTCACTGGTTTTACCCTTGGGGGTTTTTCCAGGGTCATGTTGACCAAAAATCTAGTAAAAAATTGTGGCTTGCATATTTTATTATCAGCATTTAAGTGGAAAAGATCAAGAGGTGTATTTCCTGTTTTTAATGAATGTTTAAAGGAGAAGTATGGACAGCAAACCTATGTTATCTAACCTTGAAAACAGTAGCATTAAAATGAGCTTGAAATCAGTTTTTGAAGGCAGCAGTTAGTGACTTTGAAACAGTCAGCAAACAGACCTGTTAGTGACCTTGAGACAGTCCCTAAACAGACCTGTTATAACAGCCTTTAAAGAGCCTCAAATTTCTTCATCTGACACATGTAAGAGGTCTTACGGTCTCTCATTGTGCGGGTGAAGGGTATCATCGAGATTTGAAGGGATTCCGAATGTTTCGTCTGTTCTAGGGATATTAGCTCGGTAACAGGACACGACCCCCCAGGGTGCCGTGACCGTATCCTGCATGTTGGACACATGTCTGACACATGTAAGAGCTCTTACGGTCTCTCATTGTGTGGGTGAAGGGTAAAATCAAGATTTGAAGGGATTCCAAGTGTTTTGTAAATGTTTTATTTTCTAAAAAAAATTGATCTTTATGTCTATATTTCATTTTTGAATTTGCAATTTGTAATTTTTTTAATATAAATAATTTTTTTGAATCTCTCTCTCTCTCTCTCTCTCTCTCTCTCTCTCTCTCTCTCTCTCTCTCTATATATATATATATATATATAATGTGTCCTGTTTCTGAGGTCAACGAGTCCCATGTCGGACACTCATATTTTCGTGTCCTTCATGTCCCGTGTCGAACACGTGTATTTCTGTGTCTCGTGTCCTTGTTTCATGTGACTTAGGATATCTGATATTAATTGGAAACAGAAACACCTCCCTGCTCATCCAATGACCAAAAGGAACAGGAAAAACAATCTTATCTTGACTTGTTCTATGCAAATATGCAAATGGCTACCTTTAGAGGCAAATCCAAGAGATCAATTGTAATAGAGGGCTCAATTACAAAAAGAGATCATTTAGCCATCACTAACACAATAATTCTTGTTGAGGCCAACGGACCTTCTCTAGAGTGCCGTATAAATTAAATGTTTCGTTGCTTAATTAGAAGACCACATTCTGGCTCACCCAGATTTGGAATCTTGTTCCTCATACTCATACTGAAATAGGTTGGATTTTATTGCAGGAGGTAGTTGTGCAAAGAACGATAAAGTGTCTTAAAGGATGGTGGAGGATGATAGAACAAGGAAGAAGGGCAAGAGACCATAGACCTAGTCAAAAACTTGGCCAAGCCAGGAAGCAGCTAGGACCTTTTCAACTAAGAGAAATAGTACAAGGTGGGACATCTTGATAAATGCCTTCAAGTATATAAAGATTTAGAAGATTGGTAAATTACAATCAATGCTAGAATTGGTTGGGTCAAGGATTGTTGGAACTCCATAAAATTCTATTTCCATATCTAAAGAAAAAGCAAGCCTCAAAGAAAGTCCTAGTCCTTAAGGACCAGCATGGTGTTTAAAAGAAAAAGCACGATAAAAAGAAATTATTCAGGCACAATCTCCAACAAATCTTTTCCTCACTAGAATGTGATTATAACATAAAGGAGGGCAAAAATATTGTTAAGCACGTAGTCCCTTCAAAGGTGCAACAGTATCAGAAGGTTCATTTGTCACAGCCTCAAGAAGAAGACAAGCTACTAACTACAATTCAGGATATGTCAAATGGTAAATTGCCAATGTATGGAAGTTCTTACCTGTAAGTTTCACAAGAAGCTCTAGCCAATAACTGGATCCAACTTACTAAAGGTGAATACAGTAATGATCAAGCTCATCACTAAGGGGACAAAAGGGACATGGTGGGTTGGTGGAGATTGATCACAGCTTACCGTTAGAATGTGAGACATGAGCAAACATGCTTTATTAAGGGCTGGTTCATTTTGACAACCTAATTACTACATGAGAAAGCATTGGGTGGGCAAGAGAAACTAAGCAGAAGGCTCTTCTCGAGATTGATTTTGACAAAGCCTATGACAGTATTGAAGGGGATACCATTTTACATATGTTCAACTAGTTGGAATTTGGGAGATTTTTATTCTTCTTGTTGGCACGTTACTCACAAATGCTTCCATCAAAGTATGTGAATGGGAATTTGTGACAGATAACCCCACTCCAGAGATATATTCATTAAGGATATCTTCTTGCCTCCTACTTGTATGAAATTATAGTATAAGCACTAGGATACCTCCTTGAAGTAGCACATATTCAACATCAAAGTAGGGGAATCTTTCAAGTTTCTAGCTGACTGAAGTGAGCTTCATAACGTGCATATTGTAGATGATATTCTCTTATTTCAGATATTTACAGAATATTCAATGGAAGGATTCACGCATTGTCTTGATACTTCTGCTCGAACAATAGGTGCTATCGTGAAGTGAAGAAAAGAGGTGGTCATCATTCATCGAGATGAATTTTCTGATTGACTTCGTATGAGATAGAAGACTTTTAAACTAAGGCAAAACATCAAGTGGCATCCTCACTGAAACTGATGTCACCACTTAATCAGTGGAGATGCATACTAAGCAGCTTTGAGAATAATCTCCAAAATTGGTCCACCAGAAATCTTCTTCTACTAGCAAAATTATTATAGTTGACAAAATTCTAACAACAGGGCATGCTTTCTACTCCCCTCGACTTCTCTCATCAACAGATGGTTGTAGAAAACTAGGGATGATTTTGCAGTCTCCTTTGGGGAAAGCAAGGAGAAAAGAAAGGGATACCTTAAGTAGCATGGGAGATGTGTTCTTTACCTAGAGAGTCATGGGGGTCTTTGTTTAATCGATGGTTGATCACAAAGGAATCTCCTTGCAAGTAAATGGATAGTAAGAGCCATGAATAGAGATGCCCCTTGGCAGATTCTTATTTGGCAATGTATTAAGAATGCTGTTCATGTGGGTGGTATTAAACAGGCTTCATGACTTACCACATAGCAAGAGAAGTTAATGCTTTCAAACTCACAAGTCCAAAATGATTTAGAAGGCATGGCAAATCGTATCAAAGGATTTGCATGAGAGTATGATGAATAGAGAAATGGATGGAATTTCGCAATGAGATCTATTTGGGCATTTCCCTGTCCTAAAGGATAGATTTTCCCTTTGTCTTATTATGTAGGAAAAGATTAGCCAAACAGGGTTTCACACTCGGGAGATTTATGGGACAAGCATTAAGCTAAAATGAAGTTTCATACTTGGGGAGATCTATGGGACAAGCATACTGGTTCTCAACTGGAGTGGAGTGGGGAGAATAGATCACATCAATTGCCAACGATTGGATAAACAAATTAGAGCCATGCAAGGATCTCCCTGAATCCATTCTCTTCAAAATTAACTAAATGCTCAAAGGCCAATTCGAAGGATTGAAATGAGTTTATGATAAACCATTTAAGGAATATTCAAAGAAATCACCAAATGCCCCAATAGAAGCAACTCTAATAAAGATAAGGAATACAAGATATGAAAACAAGTCGATTAGAAGACTACTACTCAACTAGAATCTAGAGATGAAGAACAGGTTGCACAAGTCAAGTTTGTCAAATGGATGTTGAATAGTTTGTCATGAGGAAGAAACTGTCTAGACTGTCTGCTAGGATTCTCAAGTGGCTCAGCTCTTCTCGGAATGGGGTGTTTAAGGGTTTTCCATCATTTTGGTCAACCCTCTGCAATGGAATGGAGGCACTCTACGGGACAGATGAATGATAAAGCAACATGAGAGAGAAATATGGAGTATAATTCAACGGGTGGGGATCTATTTCCTCTAGAAATGGACAAGTAGGACCACATTTGATGAGGATCCACCTCCTCTCATCTAGGATAGATCAACAACTTTAAGGTAGAGTCAAACAATTCAACTCTCAAATAGGATGAGAATCTTTAGAAAACATATAAAGTCCCTTGAGAATGGAGCCAAAGCTAGCATGTGAGCATTTCTCATTGCTAACCCCAAGTTTGTCATGAAGTATATAATTTATTGTCCTTAATGACATGCAGTGGATGGAATCTTGTTGTTCTTACTATCATAATGTGGGTCGTGAGTTATGTCGCAAGGTTACTAGGAATTCCTAATTGATTAGATGAACATTTGCTCCTGAATTGTTGTGTATGTGTCTCCATGTGTACGAAAAGACCCTGTTCAAGATTCAAGCAATCAAGACAAGTGGAGTTCCTATTATATTGTGTCACCTCCATCTCCATTAATCACATGTATAGATTGTATAGAATACGAGTTGAATAAGAGCTTTCAAGATAATTCCTGCTTACTTTAAAAGATTGTGTTTGTTTCTATCATTTCTCTTACTTTTGTAAAACATAACATATCTTTCTCTACAGTTATCCAATACAAGATGGATGTTGTCAAAAAAACATACATGCTTTTCTGTAATGTCCCCCACCTCTTGATGAAGAGGTTTAGAGAGACTCAGTAGTCTAGTTGTCCCCACTACACTATAGTCTCAGGCATTATGGGGACAAAGTCAACCAAAAGCCATTACCTAAGCACAACGTTATATTATTGAGTTGACTTTGGGAGAAAAAGGTAACTAAAGGAAAGAAAAGAGCATGTGGGGAAAAGCTAGGAGTTAACCCTAGGGGTTAACTAACTCAACAGAGAAATAGATTTGGAGTATAAAAGTAAGGAAGGGCACACTTCTCATTCATTCTGGATTATTATTACATTTTGAATCTGGGCTCTTAAGCACAAAACAGTTTTGAGGGTTTTGAGACTACAAACCCTAGGATCAACTCGGTGGTGAAAGATCCCACCTCTCTTGATCCAAGCTTGGTCTCAGGGATGCAATACTCCACCCACACCATTCTACAGCAGCTACAGGTACCATCAAGCAATCAAGGAAGGAACAGGGTGCAACCTTGGGGGTTTCCAGCAAGGAGGGCACACCATTGAAGGAAGAAGAGTTCGATCAGGGAGATAAAGGAGGTTTTTGGACTATTGGACATCTGGGTTTTCTCTGTATCGCCTCAACCATCATTCCTAGCATATTTGGAGAGAGGTTTACTTGCCAATTGATTTATTGAATCTTGGCAAGAGTTGGAGAGAAGGAGGGCGCACTACAGAAAGGGATTTAGCCAGTTTGGAGGAGCAGATCTTCATTATTCAGCTGGAGACTTCACCAGGGGGTTTGTCTAGCCCTGGTCTACATTCCCAGCAAGTTTCATAGCATTTGGAGGCTCCTAGCAGTGAGGCCGAATTATTGGGTCTCTGCAGTCATCCAGGAGGGCGTATTGCAGAAGGGGGTTTAGCCAGTTTGGAGGAGCAAATCTTCATTATTCAGCTGGAAACTTCACCAAGGGGTTTGTCTAGCCCCGATCTACATTCCCAGCAAGTTTCATAGCATTTGGAGGCTCCTAGCAGTGAGGCCGAATTATTGGGTCTCTACAGTCATCCAGGAGGGCGTACTGCAGAAGGGGGTTTAGCCAGTTTGGAGGAGCAGATCTTCATTATTCAGCTAAAGACTTCACCAGGGGGTTTGCCTAGCCCCAATCTACATTTCCAGCAAGTTTCATAGCATTTGGAGGCTCCTAGCAGTGAGGCCGAATTATTGGGTCCCTGCAGTCATCTAGGAGGGCACAACTCAGTTTGGGGTTTCAGTTATTGGAGGAGCAGATCTCTACCTTTCAGTCTGAGACTTCAGGAGGGGGTTTGTCTTGCCCCGATCTACTATTCCATCTAGTTTCAAGGCGTTTGGAGGCTTCCAGCAACAGGGCAGAATCATTGGGTTTATACAACCATCCAGAAGGGTGCAGCTCAGCCAGGGGGGTTTGGATCTGAACCTTGGAGGGAAAGAAGTTAATCTTGTATCTAGCTTCAGCTTATTATCTGGCCTTGGGAGGCTTATATCTTCATTCTTGAGCTTTTTGTAGCAGCTCTCATTCCAATTGGAGGCTTCATTTGATATTCTTCTAGATCTGCAAATCTGTTGTATCAGATTCTCTATATTATCTAAATAAAGGTCAGATCTAAGTTATTTCGTTCCATATTGGTGTCTCTTGTTATATCTTGTCTTTCTTTCTGATGCATCTTCAGATCCATGTCTACATGCTTTAATAATCAAACATATAAACCCTAATACGCAACTTCATGAGCAAACCTGCAAACACACATCCAAACAACAGTAGACAGTGAAGAGTTAGTGTTTCCAGCAAAAAAATTGGCTTGGGAACATTACAGTGGTATCAAAGCATTGATCCTCCCAGCCAGTGGGGATTAGCGCATGCATAAATTCAGTGGTATCTATATGGGCAAACGTAGAAAGCAAATAGGCGAACCAGAGGCAGAAATGGAAGGTTCAGGTGAGGACAGTGAGCCACAAGTCCTAGCAAGCTTTGCAAAAGACTTACAACACTCCATACGTCAGACAGAAAGTGCATTGGTGCACCATCTACAGGAAAACCAGGAGGCAATACGCAGGGGGCAGTTTGAGTTGAAGGAGACCTTGGAGAGAGTAAATGCCAGTCTGGATAAGATTACGCAGGTCCTATTACATTTGACCCATGCCGGAAAGGGGCTAGAAATCTATGCAAACAAAGAAGCCAGTGGGTCTCATGGGGAAACTAGACCTCATCAAGAGCAGAACTTTCATGATCACACTAAGGGGCAGAGTTTTGGAGGAGGAGCTCCTAAGGGGCTAACACACAGTAGAATACCCCTAGACCCTACCTACCTACATTCTTGGATAACCAATCACAGCACAACTACCAAGATGAGATTGAGGACAATTTTGAGCACTATGCCACGGAATATAACTCACTAAGCGCAAGGTTCCAAAGGCAAGTCACACTGGATCAATATTGTGGGATCAAATTCAAGGGTAAGCCCAAACAGTATCATAGGAATAACTATGAATTAGAGCACAGGGCGGGCAAGATGGAAATCCCATACTTTGATGGATCTTCCAAGGTGACTGCGCAAGCTTGGGTGCAGTAACTTGATACCTACCTACAACTTAACCCAATGAGAGAAATGGATGCCATCAAGTTTGCCACCATGTACTTGGAAGGCAAATCTCATGACAGGTGGTACCATGGGTTAACTACATTGGGCCACAATCAAACCACTGCTTACACGGAGTTTACACAGGCTTATTGACAGATTTGACCAGGGGGATCTAGAGCTACATTTTAGGGAACTCACCCAACTCAGGCAGACAGGGTCACCAGAGGTATATATAGAGGAGTTTCAGAGGATAGCAGTTATGGTGCAGGATGTGTCTCAAGCGAGACTTATGATGCTCTTCACAGAGCGGTTGATGGAACCCTTAAGGGGTTGGGTTAAGGCTTTTAAGCCTACCAACTTATAGGATGCTATATGGAAGACGAGGGACTTGGGATCAGCAGCAAAGACTAGATTTACCCCTAGACGTCCTCTAAACCCAGGGGGAAGAGACCAAAGACCTCCCATGAACCAAGGGGGGAGAGACCAAAGGGGGTTTGACCGAGGAAGGGGTAGAATGGATGAGACCACTAGGAGGGAATTGAGAAGGAAGTTGTTGTGCTTTACTTGCAAAGAGCCTTGGGATCCAACACACAAATGCATGGGCAAATACAAGGCTCACTACATTGAAGTGATTTTTGATGATGAGGAGGAGGAAGGTTTCAGCCACCTACAGAACATGGAGGCAAATCCCACCAAAAACGTAGAAGAGGAGGATGCAAGTCACGGCCTTGCAACAGATGAAAAGGTAACACTAGCATCCATCAGTGGGGTACCCAAATTCAACACCTTCGGGATGAGAGGGGTGTTACAAGGGCAGAAAGTTTTAGTTCTCATTGATGGGGGTGCTTCACACAACTTCATTGATTCGGCCCTACTGCAAAGAAGACACATACCTATAGTTGAATTTGAAGGGTTCCGTGTCGAAGTAGCAGGGGAGTGCACTATGCCCTGTGACAGGTATATTCCGAGAATGAAGCTTACATTGGGCAGGCATGATTTGGCACAAGATTTCCATGTGATGGACCTTCTAGACACCAATATCATCCTTGGAGTTCAATGGCTTAGTACGTTGGGGCCAATCACTACCAACTACAAGACCATGGAGATGTCCTTCATAGAGGAAAATGGGAAAAAGGTGGTTCTTAGGGGCATGACAGGAAACACACCTACAGTGGTGACAACAAAGCGCATGGAAGCCATCTTCAGGAGAGAAGACATTGCATATGCAGCGAATGTAGAATATTAGTTCGGGTGGATAAGAAAGGGGAAACTCACTACTCACCGGAGATTCAGAGAATCACTGACCGGCACAGCAAGGTCTTTGAACCCATTCCACTAGGAGCACCACCAGATAGGGGGTTTGAGCACATCATAGAATTGGAGGAGAGAGTGAAACCTATCATCACCACTCCCTATAGGCACCCAAAGAAATATAAGGATGAGATTGAGAAGGCTATTAAAGAATTATTAGACATGGGCCACATTAGGCCAAGCTCCAGTCCCTTTGCATCTTCAGTAGTGTTAGTGAAAAAGAAGGATGGGACCATGCGCATGTGCATTGATTACAGGGCTTTAAATAAGAAAACAATCAAGGACAGATACCCCATCCCTAGGATTGATGAGCTATTGGATGAGCTTCATGGGGTTGTATACTTCACAAAGGTTGACTTGCGCTCTGGCTATCATCAGATAAAGATGAGGGAGCAAGATGTACCCAAGACTGCTTTTAGATGTCACTACGGTCACTATGAGTTCTTGGTGATGCCTTTTGGGCTGACTAATGCGCCAGCCACCTTCCAATCTTGCATGAACCATGTCTTCAACAAGCAATTAAGGAAGTTCCTCTTAGTCTTCTTTGATGACTTGTTGATCTATAGCAAAACTTGGGAGGAGCATCTTCAATCTTCAACATGTAGAACAGATTCTGGCTATCATGGAAGGGTAATCTTTGTATGCTAACGAATCCAAATGTGAATTTGGAATGACAGAGGTCCTTTATTTGGGACATATCATTGGGGTGAAAGGGGTACATGTACACCAAGAGAAGATACAAGCTATACGTGGTTGGCCAACACCTAAGACCCTCAAAGAATTGAAGGGGTTTCTTGGCATATGTTGCTATTAAAAGAGGTTTATCAATGACTTCTCTCAACTTTGTGCACCTTTGACCAATTTGACCAGGAAGGGAGCATTCAAGTGGAGTCCAGAAGCACAGTTGACCTTTGACAAAATGAAGAAGGTGATGAGTACGTGCTCAGTATTGGCTCTACCAGATTTCGCACAACCCTTTATAGTGGAGTGTGATGCCTCAGGGGAGGGCATTGGAGCAGTGCTTATGCAGAATAGGCACCCTATTGTCTATGAAATCCAAAAACTGAGGGGTCCTGAGCTTCTCTACGCCATCTATGACAAAGAGATGCTAGCCATCATGCATGCGTTGGCCAAGTTCAGGCAATATTTGGTTGGGGCAAAATTCGTTGTGAGGATAGATCACAACAGTCTCAAGTACTTTTTGGATCAAAAGGACTTAAATGAGAGGCAACAGAAGTGGGTTAGAAAGATACAGGCTTATGAATTTGACATTGAGTTTGTCAAAGGGAAGAATAATGTGGTGGCAGATGCCTTATCCAGAAGACCATCAATTTATGCTATGACCGACATCTCAGTTGACTGGAAGGCCCACTTTTTGGTGAAATACTCAAAGAACAGATTTGCATGTCAATTGATGGATAGACAGGTATAAGATGACAACTTCAGATCTATGGATGACATCATATATTACAAGGGTCGAATCTTCTTGGTCCCCGAGTCAACCTTTAAATCCAAAGTACTACAAGCATGCCATGATTCACCAGTAGCAGGACATCAAGGGTTCATCAAGACATACAGGCAAATAAGGGAAAGATTCGCTTGGAAAGGCTTGAAGGAAGAAGTGATGCGCCACATCAAGGAATGCACCACTTTTCAGGTAAACAAGGATGAGCACACTCATCTAGCAGGGTTACTGTAACCACTACCCATCCCTGAGCACAAATGGGAAAGCATATCTATGGATTTCATCACGAGATTGCCCAAAGCACAAGGCAAAGATTGCATTTTTGTGGTGGTAGATAGGTTAACCAAGTTTGCACACTTTTTCGCCATTGCCACAGACTACAGTGCAGCACAGGTTGCAGATTTGTTCTTCAAGGAGGTTTTCAGATTACATGGTTTACCCAAAACCATTGTGAGTGACAGGGACAGCAGGTTTATGAGCACCTTTTGGCAGGAACTATTCAGGTTGGTAGGTACGGCCTTAACCCCTAGTACGAGCTATCATCCTCAAACTGACGCCAAACGAAGATAGTCAACAAGTGGGTAGAAGGCTACCTCCGAAATTATGTGTCAGGGCAGCAGAAGGCATGGGTTAAGTGGCTTCATTTGGGGGAATATTGCTACAACACCACCCATCATGTCTATTGGTATGCCACCATTCAGAGCCTTATACAGTTATGACCACCTCTCCTTTGTGGAGATTGTCTTTGGCGACAGCAAGGCTCCCATAGTTCAAGATTGGATTCAGCAAAGTCAAGATATACTCAGAGAACTTAAGGACCACCTGCAAAGGGCACAGAATCATCAAAAGGTACAGCCAGACAAGCACAGGGTGGAGCGCACATTTGAGGTTGGTGATTTGGTTTACTTGAGGCTTCAACCATACAGACAAGCATCCATTAAGAGGAGTGGCACAAAAAAGCTCCAACCTCGCTTCTTTGGACCATACAGGGTTAACAAAAAGGTAGGGGCCGTGGCATATGAACTTGATCTACCACAGGGCAGCAAAATACACAATTTTTTCCATGTGTCATGCTTGAAGAGAGCCATAGGCAAACACATCATTCCTATTGAGGAACTGCCACCCTTGGATGAAAAAGGGCAATTGATATTGATACCAGAAGAGATACTAGAAGTCCAGGAAAAGAGATCAAGGAATATTTGGTCAAGTGGAAGAATTTACCCATTGAGGATGCTACTTGGGAAGGTGAACAGGTGCTACAGGAGACAGGTTCAGAATTGCTTGTGGGCAAGCAATTTCTAGAAGGGGAGACTGTAATGTCTCCCACCTCTTGATGAAGAGGTTTGGAGAGACTATGTAGTCTAGTTGTCCCCACTAGACTACAGTCTCAAGATTTATAGTGACAAAGTCAACCAAAAGCCATTACCTAAGCACAACGTTATATTATTGAGTTGACTTTGGGGGAAAAAGGTAACTAAAGGAAAGAAAAGAGCATGTGGGGAAAAGCTAGGAGTTAACCCTAGGGGTTAACTAACTCAATAGAGAAAGAGATTTGGAGTATAAAAGAAAGGAAGGGCACACTTCTCATTCATTCTGGATTATTATTACATTTTTCATTTGGGCTCTTGAGCACAAAACAGTTTTGAAAGTTTTGAGACTACAAACCCTAGAGATCAACTCGGTGGTGAAAGATCCCACCTCTCTTGATCCAAGCTTGGTCTCGGGGATGCAATACTCCACCCACACCATTCTACAGCAGCTACAAGTACCATCAAGCAGTCAGGGAAGGAACAGGGTGCAACCTTGGGGGTTTCCACCAAGGAGGGCACACCATTGAAGGAAGAAGAGTTTGATCCAAGAGATAGAGGGTTTTGGACTATTGGACATCTGGGTTTTCTCTGTAGGGCCTCAGCCATCATTCCTAGCATATTTGGAGAGAGGTTTAGTTGCCATTTGATTTATTGGAGCTTGGCAAGAGTTGGAGAGAAAGAGGGCGCACTACAGAAAGTGATTTAGCTAGTTTGGAGGAGCAGATCTTCACTAATCACCTAGAGACTTCACTAGGGGATTTGTCTAGCCCCGATCTACATTCCTAGCAAGTTTAATAGCATTTGGAGGCTCCTAGCAGTGAGGCCAAATTATTGGGTCTCTATAGTCATCCAGGAGGGCGTACTGCAAAAGGGGGTTTAGCCAGTTTGGAGGAGCAGATCTTCATTATTCAGCTGGAGACTTCACCAGGGGGGTTTTCTAGCCCCGATCTACATTTCCAGCAAGTTTCATAGCATTTGAAGGCTCCGAGCAGTAAGGCCGAATTATTGGGTCCCTACAGTCATCTAGGAGGGCATAACTCAGTTTGGGGTTTCAGTTATTGGAGGAGCAGATCTCTACCTTTCAATCTGAGACTTCAGGAAGGGGTTTGTCTTGCCCCGATCTACTATTCCATCCAATTTCAAGGCGTTTGGAGGCTTCCAGTAGCAGGACTGAATTATTGGGTTTATACATCCATCCAAAAGGGTGCAACTCAGCCAGGGGGGTTTGGATCTGAACCTTGGAAGGAAAGAAGTTAATCTTGTATCTAGCTTCATCTTATTATCTGGCCTTGGGAGGCTTATATCTTCAGTCTTGAGCATTTTTAGCAGCTCTCATTCCAGTTGGAGGCTTCATTTGATATTCTTCCAAATCTGTAGATCTGTTGTATCAAATTCTCTATATTATCTAAATAAAGGTCAGATCTGAGTTATTTGGTTCCATATTGGTGTCTCTTGTTATATATTGTCTTTCTTTATGATGCATCTTCAGATCCATGTCTACATGCTTTAATAATCAAACATATAAACCCTAATACGCAACTTCATGAGCAAACCTACAAACACACATCCAAACAACAGTAGACAGTGAAGAGTTAGTGTTTCCAGCGAAAAAATTGGCTTGGGAACATTACATTTTCCCGAACAAGTTCACAATTAAACTATTGCAATATGGTTTTATTGCAATATGAGAACTATTACCCCCTCACATCCAAGGGCAACTAGAGAAGATATTTTCTCCTATATTCCACATTACAGATAGCAGATCCACAGATGACATCCATGGTTCTCCACGAATAGATGACCAATGATGTTTCCCACATGTTGCTCATATCACTTTCACTTGATGACTATGGTGCATGACCCACAAGAGATAACTTGTTTCAATACTTCGTATTAAGTGTTAATGCCTTATGTACTTGTCATGAAAGTAGTGGTCAAGTGGTTGAATCAGATGATGGATCATGATACTCTAAAGTTGTGCCTCTTTCCTTTGGTTCACCTTGGTGGTTATCATCCCCTCCTAGATAAGTGTTGTCACTCTTGGGTAGGGTTGTACTACTAGGGGGCTTTCATAGGGGTAGTGTGTCCATATCCCGATCCATACATGGCATTCTCCATCTTTCCCAATATCTGTTGTTCCCGCTTTTGAAATGGTGGTCATATGCCACACATATAGGTTCATGCTTCATAATCCCATGAGAAGAAGGAGCTTGAATGCTCGAGGTTGATGCAGATATATATCTATATACAAGGAAAAGAGAAAAGTGCTAAAATCAAGATGCAAAGCAAATGAAAGAAAGAAAGAAATGGCTAAGAAAAAAACAAAAGAAAGCAAAGCATAAGCAATGCCCCCTCATTATGAGGCCATCACCAACAAGTCCTATGTAATGAATGCATATCTAAAAAAAGGACTAAGAGAAAGTCAAAATCCAGAAAAAAGGTTGAATGAATAAAGAAAAAGGCAAATAAGGGTTTGGAAAGACACGGTGTCGAGGAAAGGGCAACTGATTGCATAGGCACTCTCTCATTACAAAGGCGCTCATGTGGATGAATATCCTACATAACCTCACATGACTATGCATGTTCTTCTTCTTTTTAGGCTTCCTTTCAGACTCAGGTGGGGGAGGAACATAATAGAAGGGGTCCATAACATTGGTAGAAGGGATAAAGGAAGAGCCTTCAAATTCAACACTAGCACTTGCTTTCATTGCTGAAAGTTGTCTCTTCCTCCCAATTTCATCATTTATATCCTTTTACATAGCCTTCTCTTCTTCCAATTTCTCAAACTGAATGAACAGATCCATTTTAATCTACCCAATCACCTCATTCAATGCATCACGTGGGAAAATTTGGCCTCATAGACCAGCCAAGTGTTGTTTCAGCCTATGAATCCCCCCCACCTTGATGTGCTTATTACAATATTTGCAATAAATTTGTTGATCAATAAGATCAGCATGGATCCATGCAATGTATTTGACTCTTGGGGACATGGAATTTAAATGGAAAGAAATCTGCAAATTCAAACAAGCAACATTGCAAATGCTATCTTAATATGTTGCATGCAAACTAGCAAGAACTAAGAAGACTAATTTAAAAAGAGGGACAGGTCACAGATTTAAACTTTAAAGAGAAAATTTTTAAAAATAGAGACATATTTCAGTCTTCAGATCTACAATTCAAAGAGAGGGGCAAGTTAAAATATACCTGGGATTCTTCAAGATGGTTTGTAACCTGTAGCCTCCTCGCTAATCCACTACAAACAGTCCAAACCATCTCCAAGCTCAAGCCTCAAATTGCTCTTCAAGACAGTCTTCAATGCTGCTCCAAAACTCCAACATTCAAATGCACAAATGCTCAATGAGAGAGGTGTGAGGCAAATAGAGGAGGGGGTCTCTTTATAGCAATATGCTAGGGTTTAGAGATTAGGTTTTTTGTTTTTTTATTAAAAAATTGAATATTTTAACCCTGAGTCCATGAGGTGGGGTCCTGTACCTACTCGACCAAGTAGGTATGGACTTGGGCGAGTAGGGTCAGTTTGGTATCGTACCGGCAGAGTCATGCTCTGACTTGACTGATTCAGTACCAAACCGGCCCACCGAATCGAGCCAATAGTCGAGCCAAAGCGGTCACCAGTAAACTCAATCAAGTTGACCGAGTCCGAGTTGACTCGGACCGCTTTTAAAAACAGTGATTTTACCAGCTATCTCTTGAGTTGCTTTTAAATCATTAGAGGCCTTGTATCTTAGCAAAAAGCCAAAGTTTCCCTCAAATGCATTTACATAGTAAACGAGAAAGGAACCACCTTGAGGTTTAATTGCTTTAGGATTTTTGTCCATTAACTTTTGGAACCTCAAGTTAAATTCTCTGATCATTTCATTTTATTTTTTCTTGATCTCATTGAATTCTATTAGCAACATCCTACCATCCTTCTTAACTTCCCGTTGCTCTAAGAAAAGTTTCTTAAAATCATTCCACTTGTAATGCTATTCTTGAACCAAACCCGTAATGCTATTCTTGAACCAAACCCTAGCATCTTCTTCCAAATATAACACAAAGCATTTCATTGCCACATCTTCATGATCTACTTCATTTTAAGCCGTTGCATCTTCAAAGTTTGTTATATCGTCTTGTGCTGAAATGGCATTGTTCCCTGAAAACTTAAGAAGCCACTTCTGATATTTATCTAGAAAGGCATGGGGGACTCCCTAAAAGGCTGTGATATCTAAGGCCTTGTACATGACAGCTTTCCATGATTCCATAGTTCTTATTGAATTTTCCTGCACTATGGTTATCAAGAGACAATCCTCTTATGTCTTCAAGAATTTCAAAGGTCTCAAGAATTGATTCTTGGGCTGGTTTGTTCACTCCCTTCAGTAAAATCTTTCCGGATCAGCAAATCGAGGAACAAGCTGTTGTGAAAAATTCCTTGTGGAGTACCTCTTGGTTAAACGTTCTTTATGTGGAGTCGCTAGAAAATCTTTTGAGATGGATCTTTGATTCTAGGTTCAACTAATGTTGTGAGGCATAACTTTCTAGATCCAAGAAATGGACTTTATCCGCAGCAACAATCCACCCAAACCCTTCTGTTATGTGATAAAGCCCTAAACACAAGTTAGATCCTGGGAGTAATGAAAAAGGTCTACCCACTATCACCACGATAGCTCCTTCAGTCTCTTTAGACTGGCTCTCCTCTAGCACAAGGGGGGAATCCTAGAAAGCACTCAGTCCAATTTATGATGATAACTAGGAAAGGGACTTATACTTGGAAAACAAATCTGATTTATGATGTGTCGTGAAGTACATTTCAGATTTGTAAAACGGAAAATAAATGAGTGAATTTTTATACTTTAATGAGGTGGTTGAAAGAGTCAAGAGATCAATCTTAGAGGGCTGTTTTCTTTAGTGATAAGGACAAAACAGAGCTGAAATAACATGACACAGCTAGTTTTATTTTGCTGTTATGTAATGCAGAAAATTCAATTGGAGGACCCTTCCAAAGGTGCACCTCTTAAAATATGTTTGTGGGTGTGCCTATCAATGAACATAAAAATCTACAACAACTCTAATTAAGATGAAGGATGCAACATCAACACATTCAGAAATAAAACAGCAAAGACACTTAAGAGGAGAACACCCACACTCAAGCCCCTTCTAATGGTGTAGTATCACCTTTAAATTAGCCCTTTCAGTACATTTATATGCAAACACATCCAACATCAACATTCAGAAAATTTAGATCCAAAACATGAGCCTCACATCAACAAGAAAGAATCCCTTGAAATTTCCGAACCTTGAAGAAGTCTTGAACAATAGCTTTAGAGTATTTTTGCTCAATCTTTTAACAACCATTACAATAGGAGGGAGCTCCTATTATATAGAGTTAGAGCTCCAAACCCTCACACATAAAATAATAATATCCAAGTTTTAGATCCATGATCTCTCCTAGGAAAACATAAAATATAATATCTCCTAACAAATTCATAAAGACAAGTCAAACAACACATAATAAATAAAAAGACAAGTGAGTGGACATGCCACTTGTCCTCTCCTCAATCAAGCCATCTCCTTGAGTTTGGCTTGTTGACCATGTAAATCCATCGAGAATGACATGTGGATCCTCCTTCTAAGGTGCGCCCAACAAGATGACCTTAAAACATGTGCCAAGATACCATAAATAAGTGAGCACTCCACTAAAATCCAAGAGATAGAATATCATTAAGCACTAACCATATGCCTGAAATAGCCAAAACGGCTAGGGTGTTTTCTCCAAGGAGCCAACTAGCTCGCCCTCCAAGAAAGTCCGGGGGTGAATAAGAGTCAAGACCTCAATTAATGTGCCAAAACATTGATCCATGTGCATGGTGTCCAAAATAAACCCTAGACCCACAAAAGAAGGCATGCGCTCTAGAAAAATGTGCAGGAAGAATGGTTATGCCTCAATATATGTGCCACGGAACAAGGATCAAGGGAGCACTCCATCAAATGAGTCAGCCACCTCAAATATGCTATCCCAATGCTGAAAGTACCACCATACACTAGGGTATTCCTTAATCAAGTCAACGATCACAGGAAAAGTCCACATACATAGCCGTTGGAAGGCTAAACCCTCTAGAAATATGTTTAAACGGGGAGTGCCTCACAAGGTGAGCCATAAAACATGATGAAGAATCCACGAATGAGGGTAATGGACCTCCTCTAATCAAGGTGTTCCACCTAGAAGCAAATGATGGTACAACCTCCAAGCTAGGCGCTCTAGGGGTCAACATAAAAGCTGGATTAATGTACAAGTGGACAACTCCCATTAGAATGCCTCAACACTCACAAAGTGGTCAAAAGATAAACTGTCACAAAGGAAGCGTCTATGAAAGTGTGCACAAGTGATATGCCCCTTGTCAATCCAAGCACTCAATCAAAATTAAACTGCATGCCCCTATGATGTGTGATGAAAATTCCAAATAGATGATAATCCATGAGGTACATGCATCTGAATAGAAACATAATGACAATGTACTCCAAACGCAACCTGATTGGGTAGTGTCTTCAAACTGATATAAGGCTTCATACAATATGAGGGGTAACACAAGGAATATGTTAGCACTCTCTGAGGATCACCCAAGCTCTAATGAGGACACATGGTATCGTTTCATCATCCCAAGGAGAAGTAACGCCCTGTCTTGAGGAGCACTCCCCTTGACTTGGTATTTACCATTACTTTTATGGGAGCGGTTATCTTGAAGAGCGTTCCAAGGAAAATGAGGACAAATGACATGGTGAAAGAAGAATATTTTAAGAAGGCATTTGGAATTGGAGGTTGACAAGTGGCATCCAAGACTCATTCAAAGCCATATTACCACATTTCTTATTATTATTGTGGGGTGCCCAGCTTTGATAAAGTTTCTTGATATGTAATTTAATGTTTTTCTAGGTGAGAAATGTGGATCTAGAATCTAGATAGCTTTACAAGATTACGTTACAGCACTTTCCCCTTCCAAAATAGACTAGAAAAGCTATAGACTCAGCATTTTCACAAAAGAAACAGCAAAGAAAAAGAAAATAAAATTCAGATATATGAAATCAAATATTTTTCCTACCCAGCATACGATTCAGAGTTCTAGTCAGATAAACTTTGAATGATGATACAACAATATTGTTAGTTATCACATATAACATTTCTTTAAGGGGAACCAACATACATGCAAACTACAACCAAATTAATTGATGTTTTGCCAGAAAGCACGCTACTTGAGACAGATTTTGATTGTGCCATGAAATTCTGTTTCAGAATCTTGAAAATATTGGAACACGGTACAATGGAAAAATATGAAGAAAACCAGATGTTCCACTGGGAAGAAAAGCCATAGATAACTTTACAAGATCACATTACTGCACTTTCCCCTTCCAAACCAGACTTGAAAAAGTATAGACTCTCTATTCTTTCAAAAGAAAGAGCAAAGAAAAAAATAACATATATATTAAATGATATATGCTTCCTGCCCAGCATACCATTCATAGTTCCAGTCAGATAAACTTTGAATGATAATACATGAATAATGAAGGACAAATATAAAGAATTCACAATAAATACAAATCTAACTATGGCCATGCAAAGACCCACACCTTAATGGTCTGTATTTGACAAGAGCATCCCTTAACATTTCAAGGATTTGGTGCCTTGCAGGTATTGTTGACTTTTTTAATGACTCCTGAAAGTCTCGATTGGAAAGGTAAGCATTTACATCATCAGGCCGCTGCTTGAAAAGGGTCTCAAATATTTCAACAGCCCACTGTAGAGTATGCTCTGTTGCATAAGGAAAGTTCTTAAGTGTACATATAGGAATCTCCTTATGTTCTGGCGGATCCCTTGTGGAAGCATACATTTCTGAGAGATAAGGAATAAATACCTGCAAATCTCAAAATCTAATCATGTTAAACATGGCAACTCCTTTGCAATTGCTAACCTAAGATTCTCAATGGAAATCATCTTTTAATTTCTCTAGAATGAAAAACATAAAAACCAATCATAATCACAAAGATCTGGCACATGCATAAGAACAACAACTGCAGACTCACTCAAAGCCATACCCACACTCAAGCCCTTGACTTTATATTCAAATTTTCCTCTAGCGCACACTACTCTTCCCATTTACCTCCAGAAGATGTAATTACCTGTACGCTGCCTCTAGTACCATGCTTGCCTCCATCAATCATTGGCTTACGATATGCAACACATCGAGCATCAAGATACAGTCTTGACGATGATGTGTCAACGGCGGAGAAGACACCTACATTTTCATAGCTATTTTTAGAAATTTGTATGAGAAACGTCAAATTTATTATGGATATTCTGATTACAAGTTACAACATTTGTTCTAATGTAATCTTCGCAAGAGCTTTAAGCTGTCAACTGGTTTGCTAGTGTGCTTAAGCACTTGCATGATGTCAGCCTATAATCACAAGATGCACAACCAAAAGGTGATCGCAGACCAACATGGGCAGTCGTTGATTAATTGTATTTAGTATTTACTATTAAAATTTAAATAAAATCTCATATAGCTTACATTTGACAATAGCAGGAACAATGCAACAGAAAATACCTTTCCAAAAGTGTCAAAAACAAAAAAATCCTATAGATATAATCAAACTAGCAATTTCATAAAGCCATTAAAGTAGGGTTGACAGAGGAGTTTCAGTTCTCCACTGCTGTTAGACCCAATATTGATGTAAGTCCTATTTTGTCCTTGGTGTATTTTGTTACTTAGTGCCTTTTGTCTTATAAGCGTTGTAACTAAAGCATGTACTTCAAAAAAACAATAATGCACTCAAAATTTACAAGTGGCTCCATGAGTTGGACGTGGGATTCATAAAGTTATGTTAAGAATCCACGATTAGGAAGTCCTGATTAGTTGGGGAATGGGACAGTTGTCCTTTAAGAGGCCCCATTTTTTTCAAATTTAGTTATTAACTTATTATCACTTGTGGAGACATCATTGCTAGTTTTGTGCTTCAAAAAGCCCCATTTGAATGATCCTCCCAAATAAATAAGTAACTATCATGCTTATTACTAGAGCTCTGCCGTTCTTTCTATTTTCCTATCATGTTAACTGCTCTCCTATTTAAGACAGGCTCCAAAGGATGGACAAAACAACTTTGGCAAGAACCAAAGGATAAAAGAAAACCCTTAAAAAAATTATCTTATAATAATTGGAATTGCATCATAAAAAAACTATTGAAATGGTAAAGACAAATAACTCTGTACTTGAAATGTGAAGGCTGCCTTGGAGGA
>ML780210.1:964703-978456 GCA_009831015.1 Picea engelmannii
GCTGGGTTTTCTTCCCCTAGAGGGTTTCCCAGGATAAATGTTGTGTCTATTGTGGATGTGTATTTCTCAGTGATCTTGTTTATATTATGCTCTTATCTTATGAAATGCAAAGAACTATAATATCAGCATAAAACATTAACAAGCTTGAAGCACTTTATTCAAAGGAAGAGAAAAAATGGAGGATCAAAGTTGAGAATGCTCTAGAAAAAAAGAGGTGACAGAGATACAAAGTTCTTCCATATAGCTACTTTTAGGATCAGAAAGTATTATAGAATTTCCTCTACATTGCATCGAGTTTCTGGGAGAGGGGAATGGAGAGACAGGTTTAGGCAAAGACTAGAAGGCAAAAGAATATTTAAAAATCTAAAAATTTCCCAAAAAATCTCCCAAGAAAAACTTTCAAGGAGTTATTCAATTAAACGACATGTATAAAATAAGAAAGTACAGTATGAAATCCTACTAAAATAAGAAAGATCCCATCGTGAGATTGAAGGAAATAAATTTACCCCGGCTTTTAATTTAAAAGTCTTGTTAAGTTTAAGATCCTTTCTTAATACTTTAGAGTATGTAAGGAATACCTTCTTTAACAGATGGCCCTTAAAGAAGAGATCACTTTATAGCTTAAGAAAGAAAAAAATATATATTAATGTCCAGGAATGACCAAAGTAGGTCAACGGGACTCAGAATTACATCCAGCAGAATAGAAAAGAGCTAAGGTAGAAAAACCCTGGGGACTGAAAAAATAGCTAAACACTAAGATGCTAAAACAAATTGCACAAAGTAAACAACGTAAACATAGTGAGAGGGTAAACCCATGCTATTGTTGAAGTTTTGCAACTTCAGGCAGTCATTCTCCATAAGAAAATACAAAGGAAACCATTGAACAAGAATCCAGAAAGCACAAGAAGATCAAGTCGGCTCCATTGAAGCATTGAAGAAACACTTGTAAAAGAAACAAAAGAAATAAAATAAAGATAAAAGACAAAAAATGACAAGTCGGCCCTGCCAGTAAAATAAGGTGACTTGACTGGTATAAATAAAGGCAAGTTCATTTCATTATTACACATCTCATCAACTCTCGTCTTCTAGTGTGCATTGCCCAGTGGCTTCGTGCTAGTTACAGTGGCAGTTGCAGTTTCCAGTTACAATTGCAGTTGCAGCTACCAGTTGCAGCTGCCAGTTGCAGTTGCCAGTTACAGTTGCAGTTGCAGTTGCCAGTTACAGTTGCAATGCCAGTTGTCAGCTACCAGCTGCGCTATCCTTGTCCAGTGATGCGCTATGCTTAAGGGTTCTTCCTCACACTAGGACGCAACTTTCTATGTGCTTGGATTCTTCATTTTTTCTGGTGATGTATTTCTGAACTTGGATTAAATTTCTTCTAGAGAAAAGTTTGTTCGGTTTTTCTCCCGAGTTCGGGATTTCCCAAGATAAATCTTGTGTCTATTGTGCATGGTTATCTCTCTATGATTCTGTTATTTCTGCTGCAGTTTTATTTCAGTTGAAATTTTCAGTGTGTAATTATTCTATGATAACAGTGGCATTAAAATCTGTTTGAAATCATAGAGTAATAATTATCAGATCTGGAAATTAGAAAATCAACATGGTTTCAAAGCTTTGTTGAGATTTTCTGCTACACATAAGATTTGTCGTTGCACATGAAATTTGTCACTGCACAGTTTTTTTTGTCAAGCTCATTGAGCACTTGTTGTAAAATCGTTGGGACTAACTCCACCACAGAGTAACTCACCTTGCCCTAGCGCACCTACTGGTGCTCTCATACTGACATTCCGTCAAAGTTGAAATTTTAGGTTTTACAGGCTTATTGACATTTTCCTGGACATTGAACCTTCTGATTTAGATTTTGTGATTTCTTCATGTACCGATCGTGTATTGTCTAAGAGTTGGAAGCAACAGTGGTGATGTCTCCTACAGTGTGACAGCTTGAAATCAAATGGAACAGCAGCAGCAAGACTCCAGGTTTGCATATCAGGTTTGATATTTTATATTGTTGCATCTTAAGTAAATGCTATAACTGGGACAGCAGTCTTTAGAGGTCTATTACCGCTGAGTACTTTTATTATCAAATGTGTAGTAACACTTGAATATTGTTGGTACGATGATCATTATGTAAATGCTCATTGTTTAATACTAATGATGCACTTGTTTGCAAGCTAAATTAATCTCTTCTCTAGCCTAGTAACCCTGTGAACAAGGTTAAATGCCATGGAGGTTACCATGGAGATGTTTTTGTTTGTGTTCTTGCTTCAGGCAGGTTACCGTGGAGGAATGATTGGTTACAACACTGGAGGAGTGTTGTTCTTGTTCTTCTTCTGGGAAGGTCGTAGGTGATAGCTCTAAGAGCGAGCTATAGTGACGGTTGCAGGTGACAACAAGTTAGATGGTCTCTAGTTTGAGACATGGAGCAGACTGTCCAGACAAGGAATTGTATACATGACAGTATACATCCATATACCGAAGGAGAACAGGACGAAGTTAGAACCATCTAAAAAGAAGGGTACTTTTGTGGGATACAGAGTGTCTCATATGGAGATTAATAGTGAGGAGTAGGAGGCTCCGAAGGATGACCATACAGATCCCTCTAGTCCAGTTGTTCATCCTTCAGACTATCAAGAGGAGTCAATAGAGCCAGCAGAGCCAGTGGATCTACCTAGAGATATTGCAATGACCAGGAAGAGGCCATCTTGGCTTCGTGATACTTTGCAGGATGCAGTGGGGCATCCAGCTCCCCATGATACTTTTAGGGAGAGAACGACCTCAGAGTCTCTCGAGTTACATAGAATCACAGTTATGAGGAGGAGCAGGTGGCTCCACCAGTGGTGAGGCAGATGGCCCCACCAAGTACCATATGAGAAGGAGCCACAGTTCTGAGGGAGTCGGCCCTCAGTATCCAGTAAGGAGGAGCAGCCTACCAGGACAGTTCATAGGAGATCAGACTTCAGAGGAGGTCAGCAGGTGCAGAGGGAGCAGATGGCTCCAGAGATTGTACAAACTCAGAAGGAGTCAAGTTTCAGAGGGAGCATGTAGACTCAGAGTGAGCCTGATCTCAGAGAGAGTTAGTTGGCTCAGAGGGAGAGTTGATCATTCAGAGGGAGTTCCCCCCTCAAGTTCAAGTGGAAGAGAGACATCTTCCAGGACTAATAGACAGGTGTCGTGAGTTGAGGAGGCCAAATAGAAGCTTCAGAGGCAAAAGGATTCAAGGAGTAGTGAGACCTCCAGGGAGAATGCATTTGTTTCAGTAGACTTTGCTACAGTGACAAAAGAGGCAATCAGTCAGGAGGACTGGGGTATGGGTTTTTCCTTGGTCACAGAGGAAGCAGCCACTGAGGCAGACTAGACAATAGGGTTTGCTTCAGAGACAGAGGGATTTGGCCTCCGAGTTTGAGGTGAAGGACCTTCGCCAAATGTATTGTTTCTTGGGATTAGAAGTGTGACAGAGATCAGATGAGATCTTCCTCAATCAAAGGATACTTATGAGGTTCGATATGATGGACTGCAAGTCCATGGCTACACCTATGGAGACAAATCTAAAGAAGTTGAGTGAATCTACTTCAGATTCAGATTTGGTGGATCTGACTATATATATGCAGCTAATATGATCCTTGATGTACCTGATTAACACCAAGCCAGATATCTGCTTTGTAGTAAGCACCCTGATCCATTATTTGGCTGAAGCCAAGACAATTTCATTAGATTGCAATGAAGCATGTGCTGAGGTACCGACATGGTACAGTTGGATATGGTTTGTCTCAGGTCGTGAAGTGAGGCTGCAAGGATATACAAATTTTGATTGGGCAGGGAGTACAGTGAACAAATTGAGCACCTCGGGGTGCTACTTCAGCTTGGGATCAATTACGATTTTCGAGATAAGCAAGAAGCAGGCTTTTGTGGCACTCAATACAGCAAAGACGGAGTATATCGCAACCATTATCGCAAGTCATGAAGCAGTGTGGCTTCGGAAGCTTCTTCCAGGACTTCATCAGAGACATGGTGCAGAAGGAAGCGTTGAAGCTTCAGCACATATCCACAGATAAGCAAATAGTGGACATTCTCACCAAGCCTCTGTATGAAGCGAAGTTTGTTTACTTCAGGGACAAGCTTGGCAGGATGCAGAATGTCTCCCTCGATGAGAGGGAGTGTTGATGTTTGAGCAGCTTCGAACAGACATTCTACCAAGATTGGCCGTGGTGATTTGACCAGTGGAGAATGGGCCAGGTGCAGTCTTCGGAGGACAGAAGACTCGAGGTGTTGATGGTTCTCCAAGAGGAAGCATCGGGCAAACATTCACTCACAGAGGTGTGCCAGTGGTGAATGGCCCAGGCGCAGTCTTTGAAGGACAGAAGACTCGAGGTGCTAGTATTCCTCTAGTGTGTGGTTGCATTGGGCATCATTCTCCCAAGATTGGTAGTTTAACCAGTGGAGAATGACAAATTCACTTACAGGGGTTTACCTATAAGTGACACTCACTCACAAGGGTGTACTTGTGGTGGTGAGTGGCCCAGGTAAGCATCAGGCAAACCTTCTCCCAAATATGGCCTAGGGAGAAGGATAAATTTACTTCCGGGGTAAATGGGCCCAGGCATAGTCCTTAGTTACAAGAGTTTACTTGTGGACTTGAGGTGCTTCCACGTGTCAGATAACATCGGACGTCATTCTCCGAGGATTGGTAGTTTAACCAGCAGAGAATGGCAGATTCACTCACAGGAATTTACCTGTGGTGACATTCACTCACAAGGGTGTACTTTTGGAGGAGAATGGTTCAAGTGTGGTCTTCATTGAGACCCGAGGTGCTAGACACAGTTCTGTGGAGATGGATCATCAACATGGCTCATGAAGAAACTCTTCTATGACAGAAGAAATCCAAGTATAGAGAATGTCTCCCTCGTTAAGAGGGAATGTTGAAGTTTTGCAACTTCGTGCAGTCATTCTCCATAAGAAAATACAAAGGAAACCATTGAAGAAGAATCAAGAAAGCACAAGAAGAAAATAGAAGATAAGAAGATCAAGTCGGCTCCATTGAAGCATTGAAGAAACACATGTAAAAGCACAAAGCACATTTGTACCTTCATAAACTTCTCCCAACATAGGCACATCTGTATCACAAAGTTGCAACAAATCAAGTAATGTATCCAATATCAAAAAAATAACTCCATCCAACCCCACCAAGCCTCATCAAGAATGATGGTTTTGATGGACATTGTTTTTTCACTATTAGATTCTCTCCATGTTTGCCACTATGGACTAACCGCCATGGAAGACTGTTACCCCTCATTTTGTATGAGGCCTATACTTGTGATTTTCATCACAACACATGTGGTTTTTATCACGTCACATGTTTGCCAGATGATATTGATAGAGCATGTGATGGACCAGGGATAAATAGTTGATACAAGGAGATTGTTTCCATTATGTCATCTTTGCTTGCACCCATGAACTTGGCTTGGAGTATTATGCTATCACTTGATTGATTTGGATGGAGGAGAATCATCTCTTCATTTTACGGATTGGTTATCATGGGTCATATAGTGGTGCACTCCTCATGTTGCAAGCTTTTCATTGGTGGATCACCATTCTAGTAGATTATTTTTTATGAGATGATTGCTTGGGTCATCGAGTGCCTTACTTCACATGATTTATCTTGGCATTATGGTGTTCTTCTTGGTATGTTTGCTCATCATTTCTAGACAGCGCTTGTAATGTCCCTTTCCAAATAGGAGCTCCAGAGAAGAGGCTTAATGGTCTAAACCACCCCGCTAGACTATAGCCAAGACCAGAAAAGGGGTAAACAGGGTTACTAGAGGTCACTCCAATCAAAGGTGTTATTTTCGGAAAGTGACATTGAGCTAAAAGTGGTTAAAATCGCTTTTAAGCCATTATGAGCTAAAAATAGAACAGACGAGCTAAAATTAGAAGTCAACAACGAATTAGGGTTTCAGGAGTGAATTAGGGTTTAGAAAAGCTATAAGAGAAGGGTCAGCGACCTAATTCATCATTATGCAGATTTTGACTTGTCATTGAGGAGAGAGGCGCATCTCAGGAGAGATAGTTCAGTGGATTCCAGGAGGAAGACACCAGTAGGCTGATTTCGATGTTGAGAGACACACCCTAGTCACCAGTAAGATCACACGAGTCTTCCATCATTCTTCAACAGTAGTTACACAGGGTCCAGCAGCAAGGCCGCACTTATCCAGGGTGAGGGCACAGCTTCTGAGGAAGTTCAGTGGGTCGACTTGTCCCATCCAGGGAGAGTTCAAAGATTCCCCTCCGACCCAGTTTAGAGGAAGGCAAGGCGCATCTTTTGCCTGGTTCCTCGTCATATTCCGACAGAGGAATCATCTAGGGCGCATTTTCCAGACTTGGGAGTGCGGCACTTTTGGCAGACACATTCGGGGTTCCCGAGCGGTCATCTGATCAGATCTAGGGAAACCCTTCTGACCCATTTCCCAGTAGGCCAAGGCGATCATTTTCAGACACATCTCAGCCGATTCCGATTGTGGAATCACTAGGGCACAGTTTTCCAATGAGGGGCGCATTCCCCCAGGGGGATCCATCCGGGGTCCAGACACACCAGCAGAGGGGTCGGACAGTCACCATGACTGAGAGCTAGAGCAAGGCGTACCATTTGGGACAGTTTCCAGGCCATTCTGAGAGGTTTAGCCACCCGAGCGAACTTTCCGGACTTTCAGCAATTACCGTGCGAGCTGCCACAGTTCTAGCTCATCCATTGATCCCGCAATGCTCATCTATTGTCGAGTATTAGCTTTTAGTTTGCTTATTGTATTCCGGCTCAGATACTTTTTTCATTTGATCTAGCCGAGTGATTCATTTTATTCAGCTGCATTCAGCATTTGTACTCCGCAGAGATATCATAATATAAACTTTGCAGTCTTTTGTCACATTTGTTATTTGTATGATCATTTATATGTTGTAAACCATTAATCCTACACACACATTAGCAACATTTCCTAGACTAGCCAAATCGAGAACATTACAGTGGTATCAGAGCTTTAGTCCTGCCAGCCTGTGACTAAAGACGATGAGTGCAGCAGAAGACCCAGAGGGTCGTGAGCACGTAGGTGACGAATATGTCACTTACAACAGGCGCAAGGAAAGAAGGTCTAGGCCTGACTTTCCCCCTTTCCCTCCCAACTCAGAGGAAGAGGAAGAGGCGCACAGGGAAGCAGAGAGAAGGGCAGAGCGTGAGGCTGAGTGCGAGGCAGAGAGGATGCTAGGAGACAGAAATGAGCGACCAGAGGGCAATGGTAAGGCTCCCATGGAGCCAGAGGCAGCCTTCATGCAGGTTATCAACAATATGGTAGCTAGTCAGCGGACCATGACTCGGTCCTTGGCACAGATGGCTGATAGATTGGCTATATTGAGCACCCTGTCGGGCACACAAGCCCCACATGCAGCACAGGGGAACTCGAGGGCAGGCAGTAGACCCCAGTCTCCTACTTGCACATACACCTCTTCGAGTAGGATTCCCAGACCTTTATTTCCCAGTTTCCAGAGGGCACCCCCATTGGCAACACAGCTGCCAATAGCACAGAGGTCACCCACTCATGCAGAGGACATTGCAAAGTACAGGAGGGAGTATGCAGCATTGGGTCGTGACTTCCATCAGGACATGACCCTAGTTGAGTATTGTGGGCTCAAACTCAGGAACCACCCCAGATAGCCACAAAGAGGAGGACCGCAGCAGTAGGGGCATAACAATGATTTCATCCGGAAAGTTGGTAAACTCACCATACCTTCTTTCGACAGATCGTCCAAATGCATCACCAGAGCTTGGGTACAGAAGCTAGACACATACTACAAGCTCAACCAGATGACCGAGACAGAGGCCATCAGTTTCGCTACCTTACACTTGGAGGGTGAGGCACACGAGTGGTGGCATCATGGATTGATGGCATTTGGTCACAGTCGCATCACCTCCTATAGGGAGTTCACAGAGAGACTCATGGACAGGTTTGACAGGAGGGATCCTGAGATCCACTTCAGGGATCTAGCCCAATAGAGACAAACTGGCACAGCAGAGGCATTCATCACGGAGTTTCAGTGGGTAGTCGTGGCAGTGACAGATATATCAGAGCCCAAGTTGATCATGCTATTCACAGAGGGACTCACATAGCCTTTGAGAGGATGGGTGAAGGCATACAGGCTGCACACCTTACAGGATGCCATCCTACGCACTCGAGATTTCGCAAACTCAGTGCAAAAGACTAAACCCTTTTCCAAACCCTTCGTACCCCAGAAGGATCGAAACAGGAAGCCATTCCAGAAAGAATGGAAGGGCAAGGAGAAGTTGGATGATGAGACGAGGCGAGAGCTTATGAGGAAGAAGCTTTGCTTCAACTGCAAAGACCCTTGGGTCCCAGGCCATAGGTGCATGGGCAAGTGAGAGATTCATTATATTGAGGTGGCAGCAGATAGTGTGGATAGTGAGGAGGAGGAGCAGAACAGAGGATCCACTAGCTCAGAGGATGAGTCAGCACAGGCAGAGGACCAGCCTCCCCGTAGACCACCGACATAGGCAAGAGCCCACCCTCTGATAGTTCCACAGCCGCCTAAGCAGGCTAACAGACGAAAACCAGCAAAGGGAGGAGTCATAGCGACCCTTTTTGTTGTTCCCAGGTACGATACCCTCCGGATCAGAGGGACTATTCAGGGGCAATGGGCAATCGCCCTGATAGACGATGGGGCCACCCACAACTTCATTGATGCTTCATTGGTATCGAGATGGGCACTTCAAACAGAGGAGTTCGAGGGGTTTGATGTTGCAATAGCAGATGGCCAAACAGTGGAGTGTCTAAACAGAATTTCGGACTTGGAGATAAAGTTAGGCAACTACACAATGAGAGACACATTTTATGTGGTTGACCTATCTGACACAAATGTGGTGTTGGGAATCCAATGGATGATCACCTTGGGAAAAATCACCACCAATTACCAAACCTTGGAGATGGGGTTCAGAGACCGTGACGAGAAGAAGGTTGTTCTAAGAGGTATGTCGACAGGAGCATCCAGGACAGATTCAGCCAAGAGGATGAAGAGGATATTCAGACATGGGGAAGTAGCATATGTCGTAGAGTGCTTGATCACTACGTAGAAGGATTTTGAGGGTCGACAACAGTATCATACAGAGATCAGGAATTTGTTGGGATGAGATCAGCAGGTTTTTGGGTCAATTCCACAAGGGAGACCACCTGACGGGGGGGTTTGGGCACACCATTGAGTTGGAGTAGGGGGCCAAACCTATGATCACACCCCCCTATCGACATCCTAGGAGGTTCAACGATGAGATAGAGAAAGCAATCAAGGAATTGCTAGCGATGGGACACATCAGACCGAGCAGCAGTCCATTCGCCTTTTCAGTTGTCTTAGTTCTGAAGAAGGATGGCACCATGAGGATGTGCATTGATTACCGGGCCTTGAACAAGAAAACCATCAAGAACCGGTAACCTATCCCGCGCATTGATGAATTGATGGATGAACTGTATGGGGCAGTTTTCTTGTCAAAGATTGATCTACGCTTTGGGTATCGTCAAATCAGCATCTGAGAGCAAGACAGAGAAGACGGCATTTCGATGTCACTTTGGACATTTCGAGTTCCTGGTTATGCCATTTGGGCTAACCAATGCACCCGCTACATTCCAGTCTTGCATGAACCACATATTCAGGGATCAGTTGAGGAAATCAGTCTTGGTTTTCTTCGACGAAAACTTGGTCTACAACAAGACATGGCAGGAGCACATGAGGCACCTGGATGAGGTATTGAGCATCATGGAAGCGCAGTCATTATATGCCAAAGAGTCCAAGTGTCAGTTCGGTATGACAGAGCTGCTTTACTTGGGCCACATCATCAGTGCACAGGGGGTACAGGTGCACCAGGAAAAGAATAGGGCCACTCTGGATTGGCCAACGCCCAGGAATGTGACAAAGTTGAGGAGTCTCTTCGGGCTGTGCAGCTATTACAGGCGGTTCGTCCGGGGTTTTTCTTAGCTTGGAGCACTGCTAACGAATCTTACCAAGCATGGGGCTTTCATCTGGACCGAAGAGTCATGGGCACTTGAAGGAAGTCATGGGCACTTGTCCAGTGTTAGCATTACCAGACTTCACCTTGCCATTTGTGCTAGAGTGTGACGCATTCGGCAAGGGTATCGGGGCAGTTTTGATGCAGGGAGGACACCCCATTGTATTCGAGAGTAGGAATCTCAATTAGCCCGAGAGGTTGTACTCCATTTATGACAAGGAAATGTTGGCAATCATGCATGCCTTGACAAAATTCAGACAATATTTGGTGGGCAGCAAATCCGTGGTCAAGACAGATCACAACAGCTTGAAGTATTTCCTTGAGCAGAAGGACCTCAGTGAGCGCCAGCAAAAATGAGTGACGAAGGTACAGGTATTCGACTTCAACATAGAGTATGTCGAGGGGAAGAAGAACAATGTGGCCGATGCACTATCGAGGAGACCTACGACATGTTCTTTGATGGAGATTTCAGCAGATTGGAAATCCCACTTGTTAGTGGAATATTCCAAGAACAAGTTCGTTTGTGAGGTTATGGATGGGCAGATTCAGGATGACAGGTATAGGGTCATTGACGATGTCATATTCTACAAGGACAAAGTCTACTTGGTGCCAGATTCGAGGCTCAAGAAGAAGATCCTCACAGCAGTTCATGATTCACCACTAGCAGGCCATCAGGGGTTTTTCAAAACCTACAGACATATCAGGGAGAGGTTCTCATGGAAGGGCCTCAAACAGGACGTTATGAGACACGTCAGTGAGTGTGTGACTTGCCAGCAGAACAAGTCAGAGCATGCTCTTCCAGCAGGGCTACTTCAACCACTCCCCATTCCAGAGCAGAAATGGGAGAGTATATCGATGGACTTCATCACAGGCCTACCCAAGGTCCAGGGTAAGCACTGTATTTATGTAGTGATCGACAGATTGACCAAGTTTGCTCACTTCTATGTCATACCGACAGAGTACAGTGCAGTTCAGGTAGTCGAGCTATTCTTCAAGGAGGTCTTCAGACTTCATGGGTTGCCGAGGAACATCGTTTGTGACAGGGACAGTCAGTTCATGGGGACATTCTGGAGAGAGTTGTTTCGGTTGGTGGGGACATAGCTGACAGCCAGCACCAGCTATCACCCTAAGACCAATGGGCAGACCGAGATTGTCAACAACTGGGTTGAAGGATATTTGAAGAACTATGTAGGTGGACAACAAAGAACATGGGTAAAGTGGCTACATTTAGGAGAGCATTGCTACAACACCACTTTCCACATGTCCATTGGTATGATACCCTTTTGAGCATTGTACGGATATGATGCTCCCACTTTGGTAGACTTGGTTTTCAGGGAGAGCAGAGCTCCCAAGGCCAAGGATTGGATCATAAAGAGTCAAGAGATTCTCAAGTTGTTGAAGGAGAACCTGGAGACGACACAGAACAGACAGAAGATGACTGCGGACAGGCACAGGATAGAGCAGAGATTTGAGGTTGGGGATTTGGTTTTCTTGAGACTCCAACCTTACAGACAATCGTCTCTGAAGAAGAGTGGGGCCGAGAAGCTCAAGCCCAGATTTTATGGCCCCTACAGGATCATGCGTCGAGTAGGCGAGGTTGCTTATGAGCTAGAGCTTCCATAGGGGAGCAAGATTCATAACGTGTTTCACATATCTTGCCTCAAAAAGGCAGTGGGACAATTCATTAGCACATCAAAGGAGCTTCCCCCATTGGATGAGGAGGGACAGTTGGAGTTGGTTTCGGAGGAGGTTTTGGAGTTCCGGGAGAGGAAACTGAGGAGCGGGGTCATCAGAGAGTGTTTGATCAGATGGAGAGGGCTTCCAGTAGAGGACGCTACTTGGGAGAGCGAGCAGGTGTTGCAGCACCCTGGATTGGTATCGCTCGAGGACAAGCAATTTCGAAAAGGGAGGACTATGATGTCCCTTTCCAAATAATAGCTCCAGAGAAGAGGCTTAATGCTCTAAACTGCCCTGTTAGACTATAGCTAGGGCCAAAAAAGGGGTAAACAGGGTTACTAGATGTCACTCCAGTCAAAGGTGTTATGCTCGAAAAGTGACATTGAGCTAAAAGTAGTTAAAAGCGCTTTTAAGCCATTATGAGCTAAAAATAGAACAAACGAGCTAAAATTAGAAGTCAACAGCGAATTAGGATTTAGGAAAGCTATAAGAGAAGGGTCAGCGACCTAATTCATCATTATGCAGATTTTGACTCGTCATTGAGGAGAGAGGCGCATCTCAGGAGAGATAGTTCAGTGGATTCCAGGAGGAAGACACCAGTTGGTTGATTTTGGTGTTGAGAGACACACCCTAGTCACCGAGAAGATCACACAGGTCTTCCATCATTCTTCAGCAACAGTTACACAAGGTCCAGCAGTAAGGGCGCACTTATCTAGGGTGAGGGTGCAGCTTCTAAGGAGGTTCAGTGGATCGACTTGTCCCATCCAGGGAGAGTTCAGAGATTCTCCTTCGACCCAGCTCAGAGGAAGGCAAGGCGCATATTTCGCCTGATTCCTTGTCAGATTCCGACAGAGGAATCATCTGGGGTGCATTTTCCATAATTGAGAGTGCGGCACTTTTGGCGAACACATTCGGGGTTCCCGAGCGATCATCATATCAGATCTAGGGAAACCCTTCCGACCCATTTCCCAGTAGTCCAAGGTAATCATTTTGAGACACATCTCAGCCGATTCCGACGGTGGAATCATTAGGGCACAGTTTTCCAGTGAGGGGCGCATTCCCCCAGGGGCATCCATCTGGGGTCCAGACAAACCAGCAGAAGGGCCAGACAGTCACCAGGACTGAGAGCTAGAGCAGGGCGCACCATTTGGGACAGTTTCCAGGCCATTCCAAGAGGTTTAGCCTCCCGAGCGAACTTTCCGGACTTTCAGCAGTTATCGTTCGAGTTGCCACAGTTCCAGCTCATCCATTGATCCCGCAGTGCTCATCTATTATCGGGTATTATCTTTTAATTTGCTTATTGTATTCTGGCTAAGATCCTTTTGTCATTTCATCTAGCCGAGTGATTCATTTTATTCAGCCGCATTCGACATTTTTACTCTGAAGAGATATCATAATATAAACTTTGCAGTCTTTTGTCGCATTTGTTATTTGTATGATCATTTGTATGTTGTAAACCATTAATCCTACACACACATTAGCAACATTTCCTAGACTAGACAAGTAGGGAACATTACAGTGCTCCACTTCTACACATTGTTCTACGGTGATCTATCTTTGCATTGGTATAATGAGGTGTGGCTCTTGTGGAGAAACGTCGTAGGTCATATGGGCATTGTTATCGCACGATTTGTAGTTAGGGAAAATCCCAACCCAAACAACAAACGTGTGACACAACTGGGGACACCTATCACTGTCACCTCAATAGATATCCCCCTCGTTTAAGTGGTGGACAAGTCCAACACAAGTGAGGCTTCCCACGTGACCCTAGGGGGATTGTAAGGGAAAAGGCCAAGAGCTGAAGGAACTGTTGATGATTGCAGCTTCGTGAGACATCCTCTAGGACACGTTCTTCTCTGAGACTGAGTTGAGTCGACCTGTGAGAGAGCCCATGTGTTGGGTATGCCCATGTGATGGGTGTGTCGTTCCTCTCTGGACTGAGATGAAACGATGTGTGCCCCTGTGTGGAGTAACGATGCCCATGAAATGGGTGTGTCGTTCCTCTCTGGATTGAGATGAGACGAT
>ML780210.1:1046243-1060257 GCA_009831015.1 Picea engelmannii
TGTAATGTTGAAAAAGGCTAATGAATGAATGTAAACCAATAATTGTAGAGGTTGTTGGTCATGCAGATGTAAGTCGAATTGGCTACAGGGTTGTTCTTGTGTAAAGCAAGAAGGTATGATGTCGATTGTGTCTTAGGTGTGGACCAAGGTTTGGCATGTAACATTTTATTCTGAATGAATAAAACAACAAGAGGGCAGAATGCTCAAGGAATGTTGGTTTTCCCGGTTTGTGTTTCCAGGGTAAAATTTGTGTGTATTGTGTATTGTGTATTTGTTATGTCATTTACTTTCTTGTTGAGATCTTTCTTCCTCTCTCCTGCTAGGTTTAGTGTGGAAGTGTTTCTCATTTCCTAACATTCAGTTGAGGGAGTCTCACTTACCCTTGGTTGGATGATTGTGTTTGTTGGTTTGGTGGTCTTCTCACATGTTCTTGCCTTCTTGATCACCCCTTGGTTGCATATTTGATGGTTATGGAGCATGCTATCTCATTATGATGTGATTTTGGCATATATGCTTGTCTTTGATGTGCCACATCTCTTTCTTGGATGATGGTTGTAACACCCCAAGAGGTTAGATGATGTTGTTAGGAGGTAGATGTTTCATGATGTTGTTGGAGCTTCCTATTGACTTTTGTATGGTGAGTTGAAGTTACGGTGTCGATTTTCCACTAGGAGGAGTGTTCTACATGGTCCTCTTGTGGATGTGTGGTGGGGACATACTTGATGATTGGATAGGTTAGCATTTATATTGTCCCCTTCCCTTTGTTAAATTTTGGTACCTTGGGAAGTGGTCCCCTGGTGTTATTGATGTGCCTAACACTAAAGGGGGAAAAGTACCACTCCCTCACTTTACTTTATGTTATAAAGTCAAAGTGACTTTATGAGCTCATTTAATGATAAAGTGACTTAGGGAACTTAAGTGAAGGGGAAGATTTAAACTCCACCCGTGATCTTGGAAAGCTGAGATTTGATCTTAGTCATTGATTCCTAGGTCTAGAGAATGACAAGAACAAAAGCAAAGAGAAGAGGAAAGGGGAGCACATTGTTCATCTTGAGAGGAGGTGAAAGGAAGAGGAGAAGAGGGCGCATTTGTTCTTGGAGAAAAGGCGCACTAGTTTATGGTGAAAGGGTGCATTTGTTCTTGGAGAAAGGGCGCACTAGTTCATGGTGAAAGGGCACACTTGCTCATGGAGAAAGAGCGCACTTAGAGTTGAGGAAGAGGGCGCACTTGCAGCTACAGCAGGCACGGTTCCCAAGGATGAGGGCAGATTATGAGTAAGAGTGCAAATCCCAAGGAAGAGGGCACGCACTTCAAGGCAAAGCTGGCTCAATCTTCAAGGAGGAATTTTCTGCTAACTTGAGATAAGTGGGCTGAAGCAAATCTCTCATTTCTTGTTCAGAAATCTCTGCTGTAATAAATTCCTTCGATCTCCATAATAAATTTCCTCTTCACTGGTTTTCCCTTTGGGGGTTTTTCCAGGGTCATGTTGACCAAAAATCTTTGAGTAAAAAATTGTCGGTTGCATATTTAATTATCATCATTTAAGTGGAAAAGATCAAGTGGTGTATCTCATGTTTTAATGACTGTTAAAAGTATAATTTCTGGACATCAAACTTTTCCTAAATTAAACCTTATAACAGCAGCATTAAATGAGCATGCTATCAGTCTTGAAGGCAGCTGTTAGGGACCTTTAAACAGTCCAAATACAGACCTGTTAACAGCATTTGAAGAGTGGTAAAACAGACCTGTGTGAACAGCCTTTAAAGAGCCTCAAAAGTCTTCATGGTATCAGAGCCTAAGGGCACAAGAGGGCTGGTATAAGTTGCAGACATTGGACAGAATTTTAACTCACCTTGACAGCAGAGTTCTTTGGTCATTTTATCATCAGTTAAAAGCCATGTCAGTCGGAGGGTTGAGGGTGGAGGATAGGCTAGCTAGGGCTGGCAATTGGCATCCCTGGAAGGCTAGAATAGTTTTGATTTTGGAGGAGGGTGAGCTGTGGGACATTGTGGAAAGTCTTGTGGTTCCTCCTATAGACGAAGTACTCTTGGCAGAGTTTAGAAAGAGAAACATCAAGGCCAAGAGGACTATCCTAGATGCAGTTAAAGGCCATATTATTCCTCATGTTTCTGGTAAGGACTTTGCATTTCATATTTGGCAGTCCTTGTGTACTCTTTACCAGAGCCCAAACCAAAACCGGAAGATGGTGCTCCAGGAGAAATTGAGGGGCACTAAAATGAATAAGACTGATTCGGTCGCCTCATTCCTCATGAGGTTTTCACAGATTCGTGATGAGTTGACAGTTGTGGGGGAGGTAGTGGATCCATCATAGTTGGTGAGGACAGCCTTAAATGGCTTCTCCAAACCATGGGAGAGCTTTGTACGAGGCATTGTAGCCAGAGACCATATGCCTAGTTGGGAGAGGCTATGGGATGACTTTGTAAGTTTGTACAGGAGGAGCTTAGGATTGGCTCAAGATCTACTAGTCAGCAGCGTGGTGGGGATGATGGTGAGGATCTTTCTCTTTCTGCAAAGGGCAGAAAGAAGACCAAGAAAGGTCCCAAGGGTGGGGCCAAGCAGCAGCAGAAGGGAGGTGAGCAGCAAAGGGATATGAGCAAAGTTAAATGTTTTGCTTGTAACAATGGGGCACTATGCCGGACAATGTCCCAATGGGAAGAAGAAGAAGCAGGGTGGTACAGCAACATCAGCTGAGGAGTATGAGTTCGCCTCTTAGTTTGAGAGGGAGAAGTCCTTGCTTGTTAGTCTGTCTACAGTTGAGACACCATCCAGAGTATGGTACATAGACAGTGGAGCATCCGGTCATATGTCTGGTGTTAGAGAGCACTTTACTGATCTTACAGAGTCAGGGATCAAATTGGAGATAGTGCTTGGGAATAACACCATAGTCAGGGCGGCTGGGCATGACACAGTTTCCTTTCAGAGGGAGTTGAGGCCACCCATGGTGTTCAGGGATGTCTTGTATGTCCCTGGGCTGAAGAAGAACCTGATATCAGTTTCCACCATTCGGGATAGGGAATTTTAGGTGTCTTTATGAGGTCGCAAGGTCCTCATTCACCCTAAGGGGTCCATCAGACAGAGTGATTGGGACTCGTCATGGGAAACTGTACAGTCTCATCTTTCAGCCATTGCATGGTTTGGCTAGTAGCAACAACAACAATCAGTTGTGTGAGATTTGGCATATGAGGATGGCTCACTTGCATCATGGAGCTCTGAGGGTGTTGAGGGAGATTGTGACAGGATTGCCATAGTTTGGCACTAAGCTATCAGGAGGTTTGCAGGGGGTGTGCTCTTGGGAAGTACACCAAGACTGTTTTTCCAAGCAGTGACAGTAGATTGGCTGGGTTACTTGATTTGGTACACTATGATGTGTGTGGGCCCATGTAATCAGTTTCCTTGGGTAGATGTGAGTACTATGTGACATTCAATGATGACCACCCCGGGAAGACCTGGATCTATTTCCTGAAGACTAAGAGTGAGGTCTTCAAGAGGTTCCAAGAGTTTAAGGCTCTTGGGGAGAACCAGACAGGGAGAAAGATCTAGGTCTTAAGGTCGGACAATGGGGGTGAGTATATCTCCGCAGAGTTTAGAGACTTCTACACCTGAAAAGGTATTAGGAGACAGTTGACCATTCCTTACGACCCCCAGCAAAATGAGGTTGTTGAGAGGAAGAACAAGGCTATTGTTGGTGCAACAAGATCTATGTTGCATGATCAGGGGTTACCATTTTTCTTATGGGATGAGGCTTGCAGTATTGCAATGTATCTGCAAAAAAGGAATCCACATACAACTCTGGGGAGCAAGACTCCTGAGAAGGCTTTCACTGGGAGGAGGCCAGATGTTGGACACCTTTGCATATTTGGGTGTCTGACTTTCTCTCATGTCCCTTCTGAGAAGAGGACAAAGTTGGATCCCACAGCAGAGAAGGGGATCCTAGTTGGATACAGCGGGGTCTCAAAGGCCTATCGGATCTACATACCAGCACTGAGGAGAGTTGTTGTGAGGAGAGATGTTAGATTCGAGGAGGATAGATCCTTTCAGATATCTTGTGAGTTGAGAGATAGAGTTGAGGAGGTCCCACAGATACAGGATGATGTATCACAGGGGACACAGCCTCAGGTGTCTAGTACACTGTGTTCAGGGGTGACTGGTCCACCCAATACAGCTATAGGATCACAGGTGTCTGGTACACAAACCACAGGTGCACGTGCTTCAGGATCTCAGACATCTATGGTGAGATCTATGGATGAGACTAAGGGGCATGAGGGTACTGCTCCACGGGAGGTTACTTCAGGGAAGAAGAAACCAAGATGGTTTCAAGAGACCTTGAAGGAAACCAAGGAGTATGTTTGTGAGCCCCATAAGTTAATGAGAGAGCAAAACATCAGAGAGGTTTGGTTCCTACTTGGCCATGGTGACTAGCATCACAAATTCTGAGCCCACTACTTTTGAGTAGAGAGCAGTCCAGCAAGTCTAGAGATATGCCATGCAGCAGGAGTATGATTCCATTACGCAGAATTATGTGTGGGAGGTGGTGCCTAGACCAAAGGGGTAGTCAATGGTGACTTCCAAGTGGTTGTACAAGATTAAGTGTGTTGCAGATGGCAGCAGTGAGAAACACAAGGCTCGATTTGTGGCAAGAGGATTCTCTCAGGTTGAGGGGATTGACTATGATGAGACATTCGCACCAGTTGTGAGGTATACTTCCATCAGGAGTATTATGGCCATTGCAGCAGAGATGGGTTGGAAGATCCATCAGATGGATGTGAAGACAACATTTCTGAATAGTCTTATAGAGGAGGAGGTATACATTGAGCAGCCACAGGGGTTTGAGGTGTTTTGGAGAAAGTCCCACGTGTGCCTCTTGAAAAAGGCAATGTATGGTCTGAAGCAAGCTCCACAAGCTTGGTATTCCAGGATTGACTCTTACTTGCTGCAGATGGGCTTTGAGAAGAGTGAGGTGGATCAGAATCTCTATTACATTGTGTGTGGAGAGGATACTCTCATTCTTATCCTATATGTTGATGACTTGCTTATCACTGGAGGGGAGGAGCTCATAGTTGATTGGAAGAGGGGTCTTGCTTCAGAATTTGAGATGAAGGACATAGGACTGATGCATTATTTCTTGGGGATGGAGGTTTGGCAGGAGGATGGGCACGTCTTTCTAGGACAAGGGAAGTATGCAGCGGATATTCTAAGCATATTTTAGATGGAGGATTGCAGACCCATGTCGACACCTATGGTCACCAACTGGAGGAAGCTTAGAGCTTCTGAGTCTGAGTTGGTGGATGCCACGAGATATCGTTAGTTGGTTGGTTCATTGATGTATCTGGTCAACACTAGACCAAATATTTGTTTTATTGTGAAAACTCTCAGTCAGTATATGGTGAAGCCTAGGAAAGTGCACTGGATAGCAGCAAACATGTTTTGAGGTACACAGCAGGGTCGGTGGAGTATGGTTTGGACTACATCAGAGGTGATGGGGTCAGGTTGATTGGCTATACAGACTCAGACTGGGCAGGATGCGCAGTTGACAGAAAGAGCACTTCAGGGTGTTGTTTCGGGTTGGGATCAGTAGTTGTTTCCTGGTTCAGCCGATAACAGAAGTCAGTGGCACTCAGTTCTACCGAGGCAAAGTATATGGCAGCTAGTCAGGCGAGCTATGAGGCTATTTGGCTTCGCAAATTATTGGTTGGTTTATTTGGTCATGAGTTGAGGCCTACTGTGATTCACTGTGATAATCAGAGTTGTATCAAACTCTTTGAGAATCCAGTCTTTCATGACAGATCAAACCACATAGAGATCAAATACCACTTCATCCGTGATTGGGTTAAGAGAGGAGCATGATATCAGTTCTTGAACGCAACAATTAGTGACAATGAAACAATCCCAACAGACATGTTCTTGACTGCCTAAAGTACCTCGAAAATCATCATTTCCTACTTTGAATGATCATTCAGTCAAGATGTTTTTCATGGTATATTTCATACAATTCTAAAAGCAGAAATCAAATTGTCATCAAGAATAATTTAACATAGTCACTTTGTTGTTGTGCTTCTGCCACAACTAGGATATAGAAATATGATAGTGATTATGAAGGTTCGTGACCATACAATAATTGGAAGGGTGTTGTCTTTGTTGATATTATGGTAGTTGCAGGAGGTATTAAACCTCCACATGTAACCCTGACAAGAATAGAATATTCCGGGAAGCAAGAAGAAACCCTAAAGCATTGGACATAACCCTAGAAAACAAGTCAGCTAAAGAAAATAATTAATATTGAGTTTTTAGCCTCTAGAAAGAGAAGTTGGCCCAGACAGCTAAGGAAGAGCAGTATAAATATAGGATGCCAGAGCTCATTTGGACACACAGCTCGCAACTGCAGAAATTTAGTAAGTGCGCAAGTTTGGAGAGTAGTTGCAGCTGCAACTACTGCAACTAGTATTTTCGATTTTAGGCTTGGACTTTCTCTTGGTTATGGTTTGGACTTTCTGCTTGGTACGCTAGCTCTGGAGAGTGGTACGCTACCTTGATTGGCTTTTGGATCTAGGGTTTGCTTCCGGAATTATTCTCTCTGTCAAGGTTAAGGTGCTCGGGGGTGGCTTCGGCCTATGGTTGGGTGACAATATTGCTATATTGTCTATGGTTAAACGAGCACACCTATTATTTCTAACAGTGTCCACATAATTGACATGTGGAACCATGGATTGAGGAAGGATCTAACTACTCCAATTTTATAATTTTTGCTTGACTCATCATCGAGTTAGTTAGCAAATAATAGTTGTTTATTCTATGAGAGAAGAGACTCCCTCTATAAAGAGGAGCACTCTCTCCATTGTAAAGGTTGTTGGGAATTTTGGGATTGAGGAGCTCTCCCCTTGAACTACATTTGTACATCATATTGGTTAGATCTTGATGAAGGATTGGAGGTATAATATCTTGTTTATGTGAGGCTTTCATGTGTTGATTTTTATTGCAGGAAACCCTTGTTATTTAGTTATGAAGGCTTTGTCATGAACCATGTTCCATTTGGACAATGTAATGTCAGGAGATAATCCCTCTTATTGTTGTTGTTGTCATGTTAAGCTTACACCTAAAAAACCTAGTTGCTGCTAGCATGAAATGGCATCACCTTCATAGCTATATTTTGAATGGCATCCCTATCCTTCCAAGGTAATTTTCTGCTAAAAATTTCAGCAAGCTAAGGCTGATTTGTGGCATGCATAGTAACCTTAATTGCCTTACATCTTCATGCACTCACCTCTTTGATCCATGCTTCCTTGACTCCATTTTCCCAAGGTGTGAATCGTGATTAGGCACTTAGTCCTGGGGTTTCTACCTTCATCTTTCGTTCTCACACCACTCATTCTTCCAATTATACTACTACCATTTGTTTTTGCCTAGGCTAAGCTCGATTTAGTAGCCCCTTATGTTAGTTTTTGGGGTAGCTCGGACAGGTACTTCAGCATTGGCGGTGCCTAGCATGTGGAAGTGTCCAAGCGACACTCTCTAGATATCAACTTTATTGTTAAAGTACTTTTTATTTAATGACTAAAGTGACTTTTTTAAAGTTGAGTGACTTGAGTGATTTAAGTCATCCCAACAAGAGATTAAGTCACGGTCTTTCATCTCAAGAGATCAAGATCAAATCTTGATCGTTGAATCTTGATCACTTTGGAGATAGGGCTTTAGTCATTAGGAGATTATAAAAGCAGATCTAAGGAAAGTAAGAGGCACACAATGAGTGCATAGGAGCAAGAGGGAGTCTTGCTCATGTACTTGTGACTGAGTGGGCAGGGCTGAGGAAGTGTGCAAAGGGGCAGCAAGGAGATAGCAGCCAACTGGGCTAGGCTATTGTTGCATTGTAATTCCTCTAATGGACCATTATCCCGGGACGGGAGCCCGTGATTCTATTTAAAAAAATAAAGCTCAAAATTGGTTTTCCCCCAAGGGTTTTTTCAGGGGTGTTTACCCAAAATCTCTTGTGCAATGTGTGTTTGGTTTCTGGTTTAATGCTTTCGCTTATTATTTTGTTGGTAACCTAGGTGTGCAGTTAATTATTAAAGTGTTTTTATATTTGAGTTAATTGTCGAGTGCTAGGATCGAGGAAAATCAAAATCGTATAAGAGTCTAGACTCTGTGGAAGCCGGATTTGCATAGAGACGGGGATTTGTAGCAGCGAGAAAAATTGTTATTTTGTCTGTAGGAAATTTTTTAATGCAAACAAGCCACAGGGTAAATTATAGAAAGAAAAAAGAAAAAAAAAAAGAGGATCTGTACGGCTACATCCATACAACATCATACAGGTTGTATGAGTCGTACGTCATACGATCGTCTGCAAACAAGAGAAGTTGGCTAGGAGAGTCGGCCGTGTGCAGCAAATTAAAGAGCAGTGGATCGTGGAATTGCATGGGTGTTGCAGCCGTGAGCATTAGCAACAGAGAAAATTTGTGAGGGTTGCACGTAAAGTGAGTGTTGAGCGATCGCAGGAACATAGGAAAAGAACGGCTACTGCAAAATCGAGTGCTGGTTTTAAGCACTAGTAGAGGAGGATCGGGTCGGGTTGTGCCAACCGCGCAAGAGAAGAGGTACAGTCGTCGTTTTTTTAATGGTTCGTTGAGGTATTGAGGGGCGGTGGACGAATCAAAGGAACAATTTGTGAGGTAAGACCGCGTGAGCAGAGGCGTGTAGGGTCATGGTTGAGAGCTCGTTGTGTGTGCGGCAAAAGAGCCATCGAATGGTGACGGCAGTGGTACGTACAGCAGCCGCCACCAGAAGCAAATCTACACGAGTGATAATGTGGATGCAAAGGTTGTAAGCTGGAGTCGTCGATGAGTTAGCATGGAGGCTGGAGATTGCAGAGTTGTCGGCTAGTGAGCTAGAGTAGAATGTAGCCGGCTGGTAGAAGCAACAGTTGGAGGAAAGAGCATCAATGAAGGAGGAGAAAGCGGCTAGCAGCCGCTAAGAGGGCGGAACAACCGCCAAAACAACAGAACCGCCCAGCAGCGAAGCGCAGGGGCCAAGAAGTTGCAGGCAGCCAGCATGGCATCCGAGCAATCCTTAGAAGCCCAGGCAAGTCCGAGCAGCACCTCAGCAACGAGTAGACTGCCCAGAAGTTTTCAGACAGCGAACAGGTGCCCTAGGCAACATAGTCGAGCAACGCCCAAAAAGGGCTCAAGCAGACCTGAAAATACCCGAGCAACAGCACAAGGCTGTGGGCATAATTTTAAAAACTGGTCAAACCGAAATGAGAACCGGTCAGTTTGACTGGTTTGATGGCCGACTGGTTCGGACCGGCCAATAAACCAAACCGGTCGACCAGTTTATGACGGAACTGTCTGGTTTGTTACTGAATCGGTCGGTTCAGCACCTAACCGACCGGTTCCATCATAAACCGGTCGGTTTTGTCCGGACCGGCTGTAGTAGACCTCAAAAATTATATTTTTTTTCATTTAAACCTAAAAACTAAGATCCTAAACCCTAAATCTAATTTATAAGACACTCTCACTCCCCTCTAAGTGCCTCACACCTCTCTCATTGAGCATTTGGGAGCATTTGGGTTTTGGAACAACATTGATTCTTGAAGAGCAGCATTGAGGAGCTTCGTTGGCAAAGTGTTTTGGGCAGTTTGTGGTGGATTTGGCATCTCAACTAGGAGGCTATAGTTCATCTTCAAGTTTGGAGGAGTTGGATTAGAGGTATGTTGAAAATTTGTGACTCTTTTTCTTTCCATCTTGATTGTTGAATGTTTGAAACTTAGATAGAATCATAGAAGATAAAGTAAGAGTCTAAGACAAGGTTCCTTCTTTGCATTTTCAGATTGCTTGCATTGTACAAATTGCACCTTTACTTTAGCCTTAGAGTTTGCATTTACAAATTTACAATGGCCCCAAAAGCTAAAGATGTTGCATGGGTTCATGTTGAGGTGATTGAAGGTCTAATGTATTACAAGTATTGTCAAAAATGCATCAAGGGGGGTGGGGGGGGTGCAGGGGGGGCATTTGTAGGCTGAAAGATCACTTGGTTGGTGTTAGAGGCCAAGTTAAATCATGTGAGGCACCATTAGATGTTATTGGGCCTATTAGAGAAGAGATGCAAAAAGTATTTAATGACTACCAACAAGAAAAGGCCAAGGAAAAGGCTATAGAGGCTGAAATAGGGAGGAAGAGGATTGTAGCACAAATGAGGGCAGCCAACCCCACTTTTGATTATGAGGGCTATTCATCTATTCCTTCTACCGATGTTAGAGACCCCTTTCGTTATGTTCCTCCTCCCCTTGAAAGTAAAAATACTATGCATCAGCCTAAAATTAAAAAGAGGAATACAATCCAAAGGTATTTCACACCTCCCCCCACTTCTGGCTCTGACAATGCCAATGTTTCTCAAGGTCAACCCACTCAATTTCAGCCCACCTTAGATGACCATTGGAAGAAACAATATAGACAGATTGTTTATGAGTACATAGCTAGATGGTGGTATGATGTCGATATCCCCTTCAATGTTCCTCGCTCACCATATTACCAACCTATGTGGGATGCCATTATTGCTTGTGGTAGGGGCTTCAAAGGCCCTAGTATGCATGATTTGAGGGGATCTCTTTTGCACATCATGTCAGATGGAAGGAACCAAAGTATCATGGGCCAAAACAGGATGTACCATCATGTCAGATGGATGGACTGATGGAAGGAACCGTACTATCATAAATTTCTTTGTCTCTTGCCCACAAGGAACCATGTTTTTGAGATCAGTTGATGCATCTGATAGGGTCAAATATGCAAACTTGCTATTTGAGCTCTTAGATGAGGTTGTTATGGAGGTGGGGGTGGCCAATGTTGTTCAAGTCATCACAGATAATGCCTCTAATTATGTTTTTGCTGGGAAGATGATAGAGGAGAAACACAAAACCATATTTTGGAACCCATGTGCTACACATTGCATAGACCTCATGCTTGAGGAGATTGGCAAACAAAAATGGATCAAAAACACTATAGAGCATGCCAAAAGCATCACAAAGTACATCTACAACCACTCGTGGATTTTAAACCTGATGAGGAAAAACACAGAGAACAAGGAACTTCTTAGGCCTGCCATCACTAAATTTGCAACTCACTTCTTGACATTGCAATCTATGGCTTCCTAATCAAAGAACTTGCAAAAGATGTTTGCATCTGATGAATGGAATGCATCTCAGTGGGCCTGCAGACAAGATGGCAAAGACACCAAAAAGAAAGTTAATGATCCCACATTTTGGTAAAAAGCAGCAAAAATTGTGAAAATTGACAAGCCACTTGTTAAGGTGTTGCAGCGAGTGGATGGGGAAAAATTGTCCATGGGTTACATTTATGAGGCTATGGATCAGGCAAAGGAGCAAATAAGGGCAACATACAAGGATAGAGTGACCAAGTATGGGCCTATTTGGGAGATCATTGATCGTAGATGGAACAATCAACTCCATCCCCCTATACATGCAACTGGGTATTTCAAGAACCCTCAGCTTGGAGAAGATTTGACTGGGGAGGTTAAAGATGGCTTGTATGAGTGCCTTGAGCGCATGGTCCCTTCTGAGAGTGAGCAGTTGGAGATACATCGACAAATTAGTTCTTTCACTAGAGCCACAGGTACCTTCGGCAACAACCTAGCAAAGATTGCAAGGAATGTGGATGAGCCAGGTAACAATTCCAAAGTTTAAAGTTCAATTGTTTAAATTTTGAACTTTAAATTTTATATACTTTATAATTTATTACTTCAAGGAACTAACTCGGCTAACTGTGTTTCTTGCAGAGCACTGGTGGGAGTCATTTGGTAGCCAATGTCCTCAATTGCAAAAGTTTGCAATTAGAGTGTTAAGTCAAACTTGCAGTGCTTCAGGGTGTGAGCGCAATTGGTCTGTCTTTGAGAGGATTCACACGAAAAAGAGAAATCGTTTAGAACATAAACTATTAAATGATCTAGTCTTTGTGTAGTACAACCTCCAGCTAAGGCGCAACCAATTGTTGAACAAAAGACTTGATTCAGATCCCATTGTGTTGGATGATGTTGATCCAACTTCAGATTGGGTAGTGGAGACTCACCCACTAGAGTTTGATCCTGACTATTATTTGGAGGTGGATGAGGCAGTGCAGATTCAGATGGATGCATATCCACTATTAGGGCCCCGCGGTCCGATTCCAAAGTCAGACATGGCAGGCCCTAGTGGCACTGCAGGCAGGTGTAGCCATATACCTCGTGTGCCTCATCGTACTCGTACTACTACAGCTAGTGCAGCTTCAGAACCTACAGACACAGATGTCCCTGATGATGATGAGTCTGAGGCCGAGTTCGAGTCCGAGTCAGAGACAGATGATGATGCCGAGGGTGAGGATGCTCATGCCATTTCTACTTCTAGAAGTAGTGATGATTGAGCGTTGATCGTGTTGATCAATGAGATAGTGACTTGTAGTCTTGACTCTTCTTAGTATGTTATTTGTTGTTGTAGAGGCCATTTAGAGCCTCCTTGATTATGTATTTATGTTCCAATCTCTAGATATGTATTGCACTTCGTGCCATTTTGATATATTCATGAGCATACTTTGGATATGTTGTCTCTAATTGTCTCTAATGCTTTGGAAACATGATTTAAATTTTAAAATCTTAAAAATATATTTTTTCGATAAAATTTAAACATTTTATATGTTTTTTAAAAACCAGTTCGACCGGTTCATTATCGGTTCCGGTTGGACCCTCGACCGGTTCCGGTTCCTGTTCTGATTTTTAAAACTATGGCTGTGGGTAGCAGGCCTGGGCAGCGCGCAACAGGACCGGGCAGTGATACGTGGGTGTTGGATAATGGAGCATCTAGCCATATGACAAGATGAGGTAGATGTTCCTTATTGTTTCAGAGAGAAACTCACACTGTCATGTGTATTGTGGGGCTAGCACCATTCATGCAGTGAACGGGGTTGGATTTGTGAGATTCCAACTAGAGTCGGGAGGATCTCTAAAGGTGGCAAAGGTGTTGTTTTTTCCGGAGCTGAAGGTAAGCTTGCTCTCAGTATCATCTCTGGAGGATATGGGGTATGCAGTCATGTTCGTGGATGGACAGGTGCTCATACGTTCAGAGGCAGCAACCTTGCATGCAGCAGTAAGGCTTGGCATCAGGAAGGGTATGATGTACCGGTTGTTGGGACAGCCTGTGTGCGAGTCCAAGGGGATCTTGGATTCAAAATCAATGTCAATGTCAGGGAGAGAGCAGGTTGCTCGGAAGAGTGGGTGGATATCAGGGACTCGGGCTTCTTCCAGTACTCTTAGAGGACTCAGCTGGTATGAGATGACATCGATGGACGCTTAGGGGTGTGAGGAGACTCAAAGGAGTATAGCTTTGTGGAACAGGTCTTTAGCACAGGATCTAGTGCAGGTGGCAAGGAAGATTTCTTGTTCAGAGGGAGCAGCTACAGCAGCAGATGGTGTGGAGACAAATCCAGGTGGAGGTTCCAAAAGTACCTTCCTCACTAAGAGGGAGTGTTAGTTTTGGGGATAGCTCAGACATGTACTTCATCATTAGCAGTGCCTAGCATGTGGAAGTGTCTGAGCGACACTCTCTAGAGATCGACTTTGTTGTTCAAGTAGCTTTTATTTAATGTCTAAAGCAAGGTTGCGGGGGAGCGCCCCCCCCCCCCCTCGAACCCGCTCCCGAATCGCGCTCCCCTTCGGGAGCGGTTTTAGGGAGCGCACTCCCTCATGAAAAATTGTGCTCCCTGGTTTTTGAGGGAGCATCCAGGGAGCGAACGCTCCCTACGCTCCCTGGACGCTCCCTGAGCGCTCCCACGGGAAAAAAACGCTCCCCTGAGCCCGCACGTGTGAGGAGGAGGAAATTCATTTTTTTTTTGGTTTTTTTTGAGAAATGACTCATGGAAAAGGTAGCCTAGGGTTAGCTAAGAGTTCAAAACACTCTTTCACTCCCATTTCTCTCATTCTATTTCTCATTTCATCCATTTCTTTGCTAAGAGGGTTTTGACTC